>CM046879.1:359444638-359492138 GCA_025667525.1 Glebionis coronaria | reverse complement strand
CAATTCTCTGAACTGTTCAAGCAGGCCTGATATCATATAGGTATCCAGTTTCTTTCTTAAAGAACTATTCTAGTGGTTCTTAATTACAGAGTCTGTCCTCAGATCGATAAACATAAAAATGGATGTTTGATTATTTATGTTATGTGAAGAAATTAGATTGTTCGTGTTAATTTGACCAAGTCATGATCCAAGTTTACCTAAGTGTAGAATGGCGTATTAACTATTGGTTGTTTCAGAACAACTGGAGTTAGTGTAGGTTGGGTAATTACTGATATCGATGAAACATATGGCTTCGATTATGTATTTGGTGCAGATGATCTCCTCATCCGTACTGATGTTCGGGCTTGTAATACACAGATACATCAACTAAAAATGAATACGCGAGTCTTTTGTCTCTTAATGCTATGGATTTTTCTTTTAATTTTACATTTATTTTATTTGTCATGGTGTTATGTAATTTTTTCACTCATGGTGTATGTTTGAAAGGGCAAACATTGCGAGTTATCACATGACTTGAAGGATCCCGATAATAATGTAAGGTTCATTTAACTTGCTTACTGTTGGCTGAATGTGTATCTATAAAATTATAGGATAACTTATTTTTCCTGGTGGTTTGTTTCCATGTGTATACTTTTTTATCAAAAAGGAACTTGTGTGTGTGGTTATCATTGCAGATATATATGACCAGGTTAAGGTTTCTCAACCTAAAGTGAAAGCTTATGCATCTTCATTGGCATATCCATATCAGTTTGGTGTTTCAGAGCCTGTATGTGAAACTCCAGATCCTGGTGTTATTGGGAAGCTTTCTGTTTAAGAAATTGCTGATGGTACTTTATTTTCCGTGACGACGCTGCTATATGTGAGGGAAAAATTGGAGGTGCAATTCAAGGTAAATAAGGTTCTTTTATTATTTTTCTGTTTTATTATCTTTGGGGTATTATAAAACACTCAGCCTTTAGACGCCTATGGAGAACTCAGGTACCTTTATGTACGGAGTACTACATAATACATACATATGAAAAGTAGATTTGAAATGCATATATATTTGGAGCAAACAAAGACGCCGACTCAACAGTAGGAGGAAGGAGATGGGAGAATGAGACTCTTTGTATACACATGTGATTGATTAAACAGTTTTATTTAATCGTTTTAAATTGGTCTTAACTCCGGTTTGTCGGTCTTAACTGAGTCGAAGGTTAGTCAGTTCGGTTTGATCGGTTAAGTCAGTTCGGTTCTTATTCGGTGTTGCTCAGCCGTGTTTTTATGAATATTGGTCTTCTGTAATGTAGGGCTGCTTTTCACAGGTTTAGCTGCAACAAAGATTTCCTCACATCCTACTCAAAAGCCACTAGAGGTTGATTAGTATTGACATATTCAGTGATCAATCCCACGAGCTGACATGACCTCCAGCGACGACGTTAAACACAATGCCATTCTTAAAGATTGGTGAAATCTTTGTGCTGTTGTATTACTCAATTTTTCATATCCGTCTAATGATTTTGCATATTGGAACATGATGTTCAGAAACACTGTTGGCTCTACCTGGAATTTATATAAATTCTGGCTGCAGAAACAGTCAGTGTGAGTTCAACTTTGGCGTTCTACACGTGCAGCCTGAATCCACCAGCTCGAATATTAGGTCGTGGTTTTCCAATGACTTATCATTCCAATGATGCTCAAACTGGTCAGATACAGAACACTTGCACGTGTCGTCCGACCTTAAAAGGTATGTGAAATCTATCAGCTTTTTTGTTGTTGAAGTTCTCGGGCAGTTTATCTCAACTTCTTTCTTTTTGTTGAATTTTAAGGAAAACCATCAAACGTACATGGAATTACTTCAGATTCTCACAAACACACAACACACCCAAATGATGATCATGAAATCTTCCAAACGGAGCATCAACTTGGTGTAAGAAATGTAAGACCATGGTTTTCTGCTAAATACTAGCAGTGTTGGGGCCACAGACACTCCCCATAATCCGTCCATAAAGTCCATCCTCCTTAAAAAAGAAGTTGGATAACTTTTTTACACCTTCTGTGTCATTAGTTTTAGTTATTGTTGGTTTTCGTTCTTTATACCTGTAGGATATGTAAATCTTACTTATGTTTTAGAGAGAGAAAGATAGATGATTTCACACTTCTAGAGAGAAAAAGTTTAAGAACTATGTGAAAAATAAAATGAAATCACACACCCTCTCTATCAAAGGAGAGGGATCTATATACCCAAGAGCTTGTCATGGGCTTGGGCTTACATTTGGGCCGACCTACACATGTTGTAGGCTAGGCTTGGGTTTGTTTGTTAAATAAAGATAAGTAACTAAACTACGAGCTATTACATGGACTATTGTTGGAGTGACCGATCCTTCTTAATACGTAAAACGTATTTCCAACAATCTCCCCCTAAGGGAGGTCACTCCAAACAAGGGCGTTACCCAAGTTACAATAATAAGATAAACCTAGCATACTATGCTTGTCTTGAGCTCGTAGTCTTCATCTTTGTTTTCTTTTTCTTTTCTGGTGAACATGTTGATGTGATCTTTGATATCAATCTTTGAGAATTAATCTCTTGCCTTGATCTCGTGTATCCATCACTTGTGATCTTCGCCTCTTCGTGACACCATGTCCCACATACTTATACCTTAGTAATTCTTGAAAGCTTCAGAGTTCGATACAGCGGAAGACTTAACTTTTAGGCTTTCTTGAATTAGATGAGGTATTAACTGAATAAAGTATAAGCATGCGGGGACGACTTCTTCTCGGATTCCGCAACGCCACCGTCATCAAATGCCGCAACATAAGTAGACACGAACGAAATGGCTTTAAACATTTCATTCTAATTCGGTAGCATTTTACCTCCGGTCGGTGAAGACCGTTGGACGATATAAGATATCGTACTTGTGGCAGGTAGATTTAATTAAAAATCTCCTTGACAAGATTTTGCGGGTAAACCCGTTCTCTTTACTCGACCGTCCAAAGCTGACTGCGAACGTAAAGAGTGAATCATTTGGATAAAATTATCCGCATGATTGAAGCCGTCAATTCTGATTCCTGGAACAAGTTTGATTCATTAATGAATCGCACCATCGTTGCTTTCTAGTTGTCACGAGCTTGATTCATATTGAATCTTGAAAGTTACCTACCAAATGCTGTTTAAGGTTAACACTAGAAGGATTTCCACTCATCACTGTGAACACTAAGGTATCACTCTGAGTGTTCTTGAAAGATCACTAAGATATTGCGTAGAGGCCTGGAACGTGTTTAAATTCGGTTAAGAGTTAAACCACTGTTGCTTTCCAGTTATCACAAGTTTGATTCATAAAGAATCGTGCAAGTCACCTACCATGAGCTTTTTGATATTCGCTCAAGAATGATTTCCATCTTCATTGTAAATACTTTCGTATTACTCGGATGTTCAGGCAAGATCATGAAGATTTTGCGTAGGACTCTTAAGTTCTTTCTTACTTTTCACAGTGTGTGAAGAAGCAAGGAAATATGGAAGTGTGTCCTAATGAGATATTAATGATCTCAAATGGCTCTAGACTCGATCGTGCATTTTGGATTTTACTGATCGGAGGCTGGAGAGGAGTGCCACCTTTTCAATACCAATTTACTCGGAGTGAATAAATCAGTAGATAATGCGTTGTCTCCGTGTGATTAAAACAAATACCTTTTGAGAGATATCTGAGTTAGCTGGGATGGGTTGTGCATTGCATCACTGGGTCCATGATGTCTATCTTCAATATCGAGCATCATTTAAATAATCTCAATAGCATATGTGTTGACCCGGTTTCTACCTAAAGTTGGAAGGAGGGCTTCTTTCTTTACACCCTTTATCTTTACAATTCTTTTTCATTCTTCAACCCCTTCAATGTTTACCAATACGTCATAACTAGCACCTTGTTGTGATTGTTCCAGTGCTAACTTAAGTACTTGGTCGGCATTCAGCTACGTTCACAATCTTTCTCCAACTTTCCTAAGGACTACTATTTCTAGCTATGGAATGTCCTTGGGAAGATTCCTCCGGTTCTGGAAGAATCATAGGACTTAACCTATCCTACCATCCTTATGTCACCACAATCTTCATCGTCGTGAAATAAATGGGTTTTGGGTAAGTATATGTGTCACACCCCACCATGGCGGAATATGGGGCGCGACGTATGGATATCATCATAACATGGCGTGTCTATAGAGATAACTATATGAAATAAGAAATGTCATAAAATGGAGACACAAAGTCATGACAATATCTCATCAGACTCAGAAGTCTAGGTAAGTAGGTAGCAGTCCTACCGCTTACCCAAGACAAACAAATAACATAACCAAACAAATATATGTGTGGCACATTATCACTTATTAAAAGAACAAATAAAAACTAAGAAGGAAACGGGGATTCTCCTTCTATATGCATTCCTAAGCTTCTCCAATCCTAGCCACTTATGTTCTCATGCTTAACCATAGTATCACCTGAAAGAGACACTAAAACACATCAACATAAAGTTGGTGAGAGTCATAGGTTTAGACTCCAACGTTAAATCAGTTACAAGCTGTGAATAACAACCATCAACACAATAACATATGGACAATGTGCTACAAATATGCATTAACAACTATCAATCAAGATTAATCATACCAAACCAATCCAAGGCTCCTACCTTGCCAAACAACATGGTACCATAGATGATCACACTATGTACCTATCCCAAGGCCACTACCTTGTCAAACCACAAGGCCACTACCTTGTCAAACCTCAAGGCCACTACCTTGTCAAACCACAATAACTGAGACGGCACGTGTCCCCCGATCCAAATCATACACAATCAAAAATCACATAGCAGTTAATCACATAATGTACACACAAGTCCATCTCAAATCACAAACACATTCACAGCATCAATTTAGAAAATAACTCAACACAGTGTCTCTTCCATCCCATCTGGAAGTCAAAATCAATATTAAACATGGGACTATGAAACTCACCTGATAGCTTCTTCACAAGTCCTCGCACTAGCAACAAGCTAACAAACCAAAAACACGAAATCAATACACGAACCAATCACTAAGATGGCTCATCAACCTATGATGGACATCTAGTCTATTCCCGTATAATTACCTCATTGTTAAGCTCTAATCACCCTATTACCCTTCCTCAACAAGTCCCTAACTTGGTTAAGTTTAATAGCTATCCCGTTCATAATTTTACACAAAACAGTCCCAGTTTTAGGTCTCAAAACTTTAAGTCAAACGTCCACTTAAACATATCCATGGTTTCTGTAAAAGGAATATTTACACTTTTCTACATGTTAGCTAGAACCTCCCACTTTCCCTAACCTTAAAGCTACTGTTAAGGCCCAGATATATGTGTATATATTGCTACCTATCCAGAATTCACTGATTTTAAACGTATGAAAAGTTCATTACCATTAGAGGGTCTTACCCTAAACCACAATCTTAGCCCAAGTGAAGATCCTTACTACAATATATAAACCATCTCTCATGTTCGTGAGAAGATCCAATGCAACCCTAAGTACCCCAAACAACCCAAAACTTAAAAAGAAAACAGGCTGAATTTAAAACGGTTTTGACCTCCTATTGTTGTAACCTGTTTTTGACCCACTTCCCGAACTCCAATTTAGTTCTCGTTTCTTGATTTGGAAAGCGAACTCAATTACCTATCCAGGGCTAGTTTTATCGCATCTTGAATGTTCCTAGAACTCGAGATATGATCAAAACAATAGACTCAAAATTCTGCCCAGTTTTTAAAAACGGGTTTTAAACAAATTGATCTAATTAATCACCTATAACCCTTCTAATACAAGCCCTAGATTATATGATCATCATATTATGATTAATAAATAATTAATCTACTGTTTTTATATAAACCCTAACCCTTAATCCATCATAAGAATGATTAATTAAACATAAAAACAATTTAATTAAAAAGGTTAATGAAGGTTTTTACCTTAAATCAATGGAAGATGAAGAAAACCTAATTTTTTTGAAGAACCCTAACTCTCCTCTATGAAACCCACGAATTTTTCTTTGTCTCCAGGGATTTATGTTCTTTTTTATTTATTAGATAACCTTATATAGTGTGTACATAAAATCCTAGTCCAAGTATAACACCCAACTTTCCTTTTTTTCCCTTTTTCCCTTTTTCTCTTTCTTTGGTGCGTCTAAACCGACCCAAACACCCAATAAATTCGTTTTTTTTTTATTTTTATTATTTAATATTATGTTAATAATATTACCTTAATTTTTCTTAATTTATTTCAGCTCCTAAAGCTTCAAAAACCTCAAATCCGTAAAACTAGTCAAATTTACGCGTTTTACCGTAAAAGACGTAAAATATACACTTTTATAAAAAAACTCAAATTTTGAAATAAACTTTATAACTAAGTCCTAAATGACTTAAAACTATCCCGAAAAATATTCATATGGATAATTACCTCACCCGAGACCTCTAAATGCTAAACCGTAAATCCTAAAAAAATACTACTACTATAATACTTATACGTATACGTAAACACCACAATATCACCATTTTCATTTCATAATCACCACTTGTGAGCTCATGAACATGAAATAACCGTTCCACGATTTAATTATGAGTACTCTATACTCATAAACGATAACCACACCAACCTCGTTCACACAAAATAAACATGTAAACACACAATTCAAGTAAGCACACATAAAATAACCTAAAAGTAAGACCAAGTGACAAACCCAAAACCACGGTTGTCACATCACTCCCTCCTAATAGAAATCTCTTCCCGAGATTCACTCCCAAACTCAAACTTATTCTCAGCAAACAAACGAGGATGCATATCCCTGATAAAACCTTCACGTTCAAACGTGAACTCAGTTTACACGAAAATAATCTCAACCAACAACACATGAGCCTTAACCGTCCGCGAGGAAACTTATCAAAAACATAAAGTTATGTAACCAACCTAACTAAATCTCGCAACACATCAAACAAGAACTGTCTTGAAACCAAGTTAGGAGCCGTCACATAACTCAACGGGTTTAAAACTGTCACCCCGATTTCAGTCTTACTCATAAATACCATAAATCAAAACTCATCAAAATATAACCACGTATAATAAGGTCTAAAGAACTCTCAAATTCCTTCCCAACTCATCTTTGTGTTAACCCTCCAAGTGTTCATTACCGCAAAATACCCAAAACACGAGTTTAAACCATGTTGTCCGAAAATTAACCTTGAACTCAACACTTGTACAGTTAATTCGACCAAGCTACTGACTTCCAATTACGAAACTTTCTGAATATTTGAAAAGTATGTTCCGAGTACATAATTTTAGGCTTTTGAATCACCCAAAAACCTTTAAAAACGAATAAGTTATGACCAAGACGATTTTTCTCAAAATCTGCCTAGGCATTAGCGACAGTTTCTGACAGTTAGCGACATATTTTGACAGTTTAGCGACAGTTTCTGCCTACTCCGATTTATACCAAAAAAAAAATAAAACGATTTTTAAACCCTAAAACCCCCCATTAATTACCAAAACTAGAACCTAATTTATTTTAATTCCAGAAAATTAAAACTCTATTAATTACATGATTTTAACATATTTCACTAAATAAGAACAAAATTTTTAACTTAAGAACAATAACTTTAGGTGATCAAAACCAAAATATTTTAAAATAACCTAGTAATGCTTATATGTTAAAGAATTTATATTCCACCTTATTTGAACATGATCCCGACACTTCCTTATTTCATCGACTACCAACAACTATTTTTTTTTTCAATTTGCAAGTTCTATTTTTTTACCATGTATAACTCGAAACAAAAGACATCGTTACCCCAAAAAGAAATCTCCACCATCTCAAAATCCTTCACGCCAAAAGTACCGTACAAACAAATACGTGAAATGAGGACCCGAGAAATGCGCTACTACAGAAGTTGAATCAAAGAGAAACGAGCTAGCAACCATCCCAAGAATACAACCGGTAAGTAGAAAATAATTTTACATACATAGGCATAAGCGTACATACACTCAAATCCATCCAACATATACTATACAAGCATGTATTAACTCTCTTTCATGCAATCATACTTGAAAGTCCAGTGGTGTTGTGGCACATATATAATTATGTAGGCCTCCATAATTATACATGTTCCCTTTCACCAATGTACTCCCTCCTATGATGACACTTATTAGAAGTTAATACTACACATAACACAAATCCAACAACTCACAAGCACATAACCACACAAGATAAGATCCAAAACCCCATGTATTAAAATAACATAGCCAATGCACGAAACACATAAACTCGTAGTCTAGCTGAACCAGCGTAGATAAAATTCAAAATGTATAAAGAACATGAAAACATAATTAAGCGAAATCCAACAATGACTAGCGTATACGACCATGGTTCCACCCGCACTAATCAAAACTCGTAAAGAAAATAACATGTAGTTAAGTATGAACCATAGTAGTTCATAACCTAACAAATACTGCGAAAATAATATTCAAACACATCAATTACTATAAAATGCACACATACTCCTATGACGCCTATATGTAGGGACCCTTAAGCTATACACTAGGCTACACGACTAGGCGACCTAATTCTCTATAACCATTGGCTCTGATACCATTTTGTCACACCCCACCATGGCGGAATATGGGGCGCGACGTATGGATATCATCACAACATGGCGTGTCTAAAGAGATAACTATATGAAATAAGAAATGTCATAAAATGGAGACACAAAGTCATGACAATATCTCATCAGACTCATGAGTCTAGGTAAGTAGGTAACAGTCCTACCGCTTACCCAAGACAAACAAATAACATAACCAAACAAATATATGTATGCCACAGTATCACTTATTAAAAGAACAAATAAAAACTAAGAAGGAAACGGGGATTCTCCTTTTATATGCATTCCTAAGCTTCTCCAATCCTAGCCACTTATGTTCTCATGCTTAACCATAGTATCACCTGAAAGAGACACTAAAACACGTCAACATAAAGTTGGTGAGAGCATAGGTTTAGACTCCAACGTTAAATCAATTAAAAGCTGTGAATAACAACCATCAACACAATAACATATGGACAATGTGCTACAAATATGCATTAACAACTATCAATCAAGATTAATCATACCAAACCAATCCAAGGCTCCTACCTTGCCAAACAACATGGTACCATAGATGATCACACTATGTACCTATCCCAAGGCCACTACCTTATCAAACAACAAGGCCACTACCTTGTCAAACCTCAAGGCCACTACCTTGTCAAACCACAATAACTGAGACGACACGTGTCCCCTGATCCAAATCATACACAATCAAAAATCACATAGCAGTTAATCACATAATGTACACACAAGTCCATCTCAAATCACAAACACATTCACAGCATCAATTTAGAAAATAACTCAACACAGTGTCTCTTCCATCCCATCTGCAAGTCAAAATCAATATTAAACATGGGACTATGAAACTCACCTGATAGCTTCTTCACAAGTCCTCGCACTAGCAACAAGCTAACAAACCAAAAACACGAAATCAATACACGAACCAATCACTAAGATGGCTCATCAACCTATGATGGACATCTAGTCTATTCCCGTATAATTACCTCATTGTTAAGCTCTAATCACACCCCATTACCCTTCCTTAACAAATCCCTAACTTGGTTAAGTTTAATAGCTATCCCGTTCATAATTTTACACAAAACAGTCCCAGTTTTAGGTCTCAAAACTTTAAGTCAAACGTCCACTTAAACATACCCATGGTTTCTGTAAAAGGAATATTCACACTTTTATACATGTTAGCTAAAACCTCCCACTTGACCTAACCTTAAAGTGATTGTGAAGGCCCAGATATATGTATATATATTGCTACCTATCCAGAATTCACTGATTTTAAACGTATGAAAAGTTCATTACCATTAGAGGGTCTTACCCTAAACCACAATCTTAGCCCAAGTGCAGATCCTTACTAAAATATATAAACCATCTCTCATGTTCGTGAGAAGATCCCAATGCAACCCTAAGTACCCCAAACAACCCAAAACTTAAAAGAAAGCAGGCTGAATTTAAAACTGTTTTGACCTCCGACTGTTGTAACCTGTTTTTGACCCACTTCCCGACCTCCAATTTAGTTCTCGTTTCTTGATTTAAAAATCCAACTCAATTACCTATTCAGGGCTAGTTTGATCGCATCTTGAATGTTCCTAGAACCCGAGATATGATCAAAACAATAGACTCAAAATTCTGCCCAGTTTTTAAAAACGAGTTTTAAACAAATTGATCTAATTAATCACCTATAACCCTTCTAATACAAGCCCTAGATTATATGATCATCATATTATGATTAATACATCATTAATCTACTGTTTTTATATAAACCCTAACCCTTAATCCATCATAAGAATGATTAATTAAACATAAAAACAATTTAATTAAAAAGGTTAATGAAGGTTTTTACCTTAAATCAATGGAAGATGAAGAAAACCTAATTTTTTTGAAGAACCCTAATTCTCCTCTATGAAACCCACGAATTTTTCTTTGTCTCCAGGGATTTATGTTCTTTTTTATTTATTAGATAACCTTATATAGTGTGTACATAAAATCCTAGTCCAAGTATAACACCCAACTTTCCTTTTTTTCCCTTTTTCCCTTTTTCTCTTTCTTTGGTGCGTCTAAACCGACCCAAACACCCAATAAATTCGTTTTTTTATTATTATTTAATATTATGTTAATAATATTACCTTAATTTTCCTTAATTTATTTCAGCTCCTAAAGCTTCCAAAACCTCAAAACCGTAAAACTAGTCAAATTTACGCTTTTACCGTAAAAGACGTAAAATATACACTTTTATAAAAAATCTCAAATTTTGAAATAAACTTTATAACTAAGTCCTAAATGACTTAAAACCATCCCGAAAAATATTCATATGGATAATTACCTCACCCGAGACCTCTAAATGCTAAACCGTAAATCCTAAAAAAAATACTACTACTATAATACTTATACGTATACGTAAACACCACAATATCACCATTTTCATTTCATAATCACCACTTGTGAGCTCATGAACATGAAATAACCGTTCCTCGATTTACTTATGAGTACTCTATACTCATAAATGATAACCACACCAACCTCGTTCACACAAAATAAACACGTAAACACACAATTCAAGTAAGCACACATAAAATAACCTAAAAGTAAGACCAAGTGACAAACCCAAAACCACGGTTGTCACAATATGTCACCATGAAAATCCATTTTTATATGCAAATCCGTTTTGCTCCCCCTTAACATATGCCACGATATTCGAAAACATTTCGCATATGTCGGGATGAGCCATCACGTTAAGTCAAACCATTTTTGATAATTTCCCATATTAAATCACATTTTTCCCCCATATTAAAAATATTAACCCAATCGATGTTTTTAATATCAATTGATTTAATGAAGTTTTAACAAAGGTTTTGGGAAGAAAAATGCAAGTCCTTTTAATGTTCATGATACCAAATGTATGAGATATGATACGGATTTGTAACATGATCACATATTCACCATATTAGAAAAAATTAACAAGGTTGGACCTGATTGATGAGAACATCATATGATAAGATCAAATGGTTCTTGTCAGCATATTTTGGTCGCCTCGTCACGTCTGAAGTCATCTCTTGACACCACGTGTACGATTGGTATTGTTGTCTTGATACCAGTTAGTGAGCTTGGCATGTTCGGCATCTAAGATTCTGAATGCTTGACAATTGCTCCCCCTCAATTGTTGACCCGTGTTCTACTGAAAGAGCTGTAGTCGTCGGTTGAGTAGTCGCATCGTCGAGTATGTAGATACCAATTGTAGATTGCTATGTTTGTAGAGATGATAGCTTCGTAAAAACAAGACTTCTCTTGTTTTAACAAATAAATGCACTGAAGCGTACATAGATTTGTGTTAGACCAAGTTATAAAGTAAACTTGATCCCTTACAAGGTTTTAAAGTAAACCTTGCCCGAGAAAAGTAATTCCCGTTGTGAGCCAAAGCTTTCATAAGAAATACTTGACTTTAATGTGAAAACCGGGTTGTAGTCAGAAATAACTACAAGCCATTAGGGCATGTTTTATGAAATATTTACAACTTTTGTACGAACTCTATTTATGGCGCCGTGTCGATATTAATCAACATTTCTAAGGCCGTAAATATTATCGTACCAAAAGACATGCCTTTGAAAATTAAAGTAAAAATATTTTTGGATTTTTATGAATTTTTCAATTTTTATGGTTTTTATATGGTTTTATATTTTTGTATTTTGCTTTTGTGGATAAAAATATAAACAATATATACAAATGATCACCAAGGATACGGAGAATAGTTTACCACCACTATTCTTTCGCTTCATCTGCTAGTTCCTTAAGAGTCTCAGGCGAGAAGGTTCTCATTCCTAGCTTGTCGGCCAAAAATTCAATTCGAGCGTGATCTAAAGCCTTCGTGAAAATATCCGCCAATTGATACTCAGATCGGACAAAGTAAAGCTCTATTACTCCATTTTCCACTTGCTCCTTGATGAAATGGTAGCGAATGTCAATATGCTTCGACCGGGAGAATTGAACATTGCTGCAGCATAAGGCAATTGCACTCTTGTTGTCGCAGTACATCAGAATTTTGTTGAAACCTAGACCATAGTCGGTTAATTGCGATCTCATCCAAAGAATTTGAGCACAGCAACCGGACATAGCTATGTATTCTGCTTCCGTACTTGAAATTGCAGCGCTTTTCTGCCTTTTCGATGCCCAACTGATTAGTCGATCTCCTAGAAGTTGCAAAGTTCCACTCGTGACAACCCGCGTGATCCGCATCTGCACATGTCTTTAGTGCAATTGAAGAGTCCTTCGAATACCAAAGTCCCCGATTAATGGTTCCTTTAAGATATCGAAAGATCCGTTTCACAGTGGCCAAGTGTAACTCAGTAGGTCGAGTTTGATACCGAGCACACATACATATAGCAAATTGAAGATCAGGTCGACTAGCTGTGATATACAGAAGAGTACCGATCATTCCAAGATACAGTGTTGGATCAACGACAACTCCATGTGGATCTGCATCAAGCTTAGTTCGTTCCACCATTGGAGTATCCACGGGATCACAAGATTCCATCTTATATTTCTTAAGCGATTCAAGGGCATACTTGGATTGATTGATAAAGATGCCTCTGGGACTTTGAGATATCTGAAGACCTAAGAAGAATGATACCTTGCCCATCATTAACATCTTAAACTTGGAAGACATGAGTGTCCCAAACTCATCGGATAAGGTTTGGGTCGAGGCTGCAAATATAATATCATCAACATATATTTGTACCATAATCATATCTTTACCTCGTTTCTGAATGAACAGTGTGGGATCCACCTTGCCTTTAGCGAAGCCTTGTGTAATGAGGAATTGTGACAATAGATCATACCATGGGCGTGGAGCTTGCTTCAACCCATAGAGAGCCTTCTTAAGCTTGTACACATGATTAGGATAATTAGGATTCACAAAACCATCCGGCTGTTGAACATAGACCTCTTCCTTGATTTCCCTATTAAGAAATGTCGTCTTCACATCCATCTGATAGACGATCATTATCAAGTGGGTTGCATAAGCGAGGAATAGTCTAATAGCTTCCAAACGGGCAACAGGTGCAAAGGATTCCATAAAGTCGATGCCCAATAATTGCTTGTATCCACGAGCTACTAGTCGAGCTTTGTTCTTCAATATTCCGCCTAACTCATCGAGTTTCACCTTGTAAACCCATTTCAAAGTGAGTAACTGCACTTGTTCTGGGCATGGGACAAGTTCCCATACTTCAAGACGTATGAATTCATTAAGTTCTTCTTGCATAGCTTCTATCCAATAGGATTGAGTAAAAGCTTCTTGCCATGTCTTAGGTTCAACTTCAGTGAGAAAAGCATCAAAATGACAAAACATTGCATTTTCTTGTAGCTGACTTCGTGTAGATACCGGTCGATTAGGGTCACCAATAATAGAATCCATAGGATGATCCTTTATCCACTTGATGTCATGTTCACGAATCCGTGGATTGGAGTAAACTATAGTTGGAGCTTCCTCTGAGGTGGACGACCCGGATTGATTAGGGTCGGGAATTGGTACACCAAAGAATGAAAGTTCACGCATTTGAGCGAATTCCAAATCGTGATCATCATCATCCTCTTCATCATCAGTAGGCATGACATGGGTAGTTGATTCGTTAGATGGTTGTTAATTACTCGTTGAAGGTATGCCTTGACCAGTGGTAGGTGCAAACGTATTTGATTGTGCAACGGTTGCTGGAGCGACAACTTCGGTTACCGAAGCTATTACCTCAGGTTCTGGAGCAACAATACTTGGAGGAGTAAAGAATTCATCAAAGAACGGTTGAAAAAACGTATCCCATTCAGTCCTAGAAGGTGGTGTAAATGATGATGAAGTAGGGTTGTTTGGGACAAGACCAGAACTAATGTTACTGGGTCCCATTTCATGAAGTGCGGGTTCAGAGCTGCTTTGCTCAGAAGCCATTGCTGTCAGCTCATCAAAATCAACATTCATATTTTCGAGGATCTTACGAGACTTACGGTTGTAGATTCGGTATGCCTTCTTTGCGGGGGCGTAACTAATGAAAATACCAATATCAGCCTTTGGTTGAAGTTTTCCCAAATTGTCACCATCATTATTCGGATAGCAAAGAGAACCAAATACATGAAGATATGATAAATCTGGTACTTTTCCATGGAGAAGCTCATAAGGTGTTTTACCATGGCGTTTACGAATTAGTGACCGGTTTTGGGTGTACACTGTGACAATCCGTCAATTTATGGTTAATATTTTATTCTCAGATATTATTTAAAAACATTATTTTAATGTTATATTATGAACTCACTTATTTTTGGGAAGTAATTTGGATTTACGTCTTGAAGTAGCATCGACTACGTCTAAACCGGAGGATTCAACGTTACGTGCTTACGTTTACATACACCGTCTTTGGTGACAGTCCGACATTTCAGAAAATAAATTTATCTGTGAATATTATTTTGGAGTTTTAAATTTGTGTTGGTTCGTAAACTCACAAATTTACGAGAAGAGATTAGGACTTACGATTTTAATTTAACGTCCTTTACGACTAAACCGGAAACCTTAGGATTACGTATTTACGTTTTTGATGAGACAATTTTTATTGGATTCGTTTTGTGTCGTTGATTTATAATTTATAAAAACGTTTTTTGTGAAACGACCCGAGGGCACGCAAATCGAGGAAACTAGAATCGAGGAATACCCGTAAATTAGTGAGGTGAGACAAAATACATTATCCCACCCCACTAACTCACATGGGACGGCACACATGACACCACATCTAAGGATGTGGCATCATGTTACCTCACAACTTACAAGTGTAAGTTAAGCTTACACTTTAAGCTTTCCACTAGCTAAAACCATCAAACCATTTCTCATACCATCATTTCACACATGCAAACCAACTCAATTCTCTCTCAAAACACCACCATTGTCGTCCACTTTTTAAGAACAAACACCCCTTCTTGATCTTTTCTAGCCACAAAATACTTGTTATCTAGCTCTATCATGGAGTTACCTTGAAGCCTTGATCATTTGGTGGCCATTTTAACAACAAAGGAGGTGATTTGCTTGTGTCCTAGGGCTGATTTCTCAACTTATGTTCTTGGTGTTTGATGATCTTGGAGTTACTTTTGGTGTTCATCAAGTTCTTGTCTTCCAAAAACAAGATATACTCTTGGTTGGTAAAGAAGATCATCCTCTCCATTTTCTCTTGTTATTTTTGTAAAGAACAAATGTATTTTCTTTCTTGTTGTATATGTATATGATGAATATATGATGATAAAAATGTTGTGCGGGGATCAAGTGTTGATAAATATACTTAAAAAGGTTAATAACCATGAGAAATAAGGCTAAAATCATGCTTATTTAGTTGGCTGTATAAAAACAGTATGTAACTAAAACTTGAACTGATAAACTTGCATGGTAGAATCTATTTACAGTAAGTACAAGATGTTATACACATGTGAGAGTTGGCCATGCAATGGAATCATTATAATGAGTGAGTTATGATCAAAACAAGATGAGTGTGCTAATCTGAATAAGCTGTTTTGTAGGGACTGTTAAGCATAGATAAACTTCAAATGAGCAGTAGCTATAGCAAAGTTAAATGTAGCACATAATATTAAGATCATTCCATCCAAAAATGAGCTTCTAATTCATTATAGAACTCTAGATATGATAAAAATGGTGAAGATGAAAATAAAAATCAGATTTTGAGAATTAATGTTTATTACTATTATATAAGCACTCAAAATTATATTGTATAAAATGTAAAATTAAAACCCACTAACTTATGAATTTTATTTATATAAATATGTAAAAGGTTTAATAAATGGATAAATTATAAAAATGGTAGTGGAATAATACTTATAAGTAATAAAAACTATAAACTTGATTTTTACGACTTTTCGGCTATTACCGTAAAATTAACGTTTTTCGCCAATTAAAACATAGGCGATCAAACCCGTCTAATGTAAAATTTTTAAAACTCATATACTGATATATAAACATATATAACAAGTAAAAACCGATAAAACCCGAACTATATAACATACGGACATTAACGAGCTAAGTTAACGTTATTGGACTAATAATACAACAAAATGGACTAAAACACTTATAAACTTATTTATTGGGCTTAAACCATTTAGGCCCAACTTGTAAAGTGTAGATACTGATAATATAAGTATAACATAGATTAATACAAGTTAAATAACTTATAATAAGTTTATTGGACTTAAAACACGTAAATAGGTAAAACTAGTAAACTAGTAAGAAGATACCAATACGTAAACACTAAAATGTGTAAAAGAGAATATATAAACCCACTTGATCATCATATATATATAATCATCATATGTATACATAATTGTTATTTTTATAAAGTCATTGGACAAACGTCTAAGACGAGTATTATTTGTCTAGGTTTCCGTGATTGAAGCACGTACCGTACGTCCGAATTGCCGATAACCCGCCTTCCCACATCAACGTGAGTTCATAGCCTCGCACTCTTTTAAATGTTTTTATGAAATGTTTTATAAACCCGCGAGGGAGATAACATTTAGTTTTTATAAAATAGGACACCATTTGTCCCGATTGTTTGTTTATTGATTTGGACCTGAATGATTGTATGACCCTATGAATGATTAAAGGACCCGATAGATGAAATAAAAATGGATTATTAAAGTTAGGTTATGTCACTAAAAGTCCCATTAGCATGAATTGTGAACTACCGGGATTTGGTAGACGCTTATGCATATAATAGTACTATTTGGGGACGATCACCCCAGTTCGCGCCTTGACGGTTGATCCCCGTCGTGCCACATTGATTTGTAAGCGAATTTATGTATGAGAAGATTTCCATAGCGTGACCTTTGTGACGACACGCTAATTTAGATGGGCAAATTGAGTATCGGGTTAGCTACCCGTTGTTTGATTTAGTAAGGTAACAATGTCATGCGGCTTATAATAATCCAACTAACGAAATACTACTAGACGCACCTAATTACAATGTATTGCCTGACTAGCAATACAGGGTCATACTATTGATATTATGTTCGTGTTTTGGTTTTCATAACCATATTCATATAACGGTTTTTATTTAACTTTATACAACGTCGTAAGACGTATTGTATGATGTTTTTACGACATTGGCTCGTATAATGATTTTTAAGGCAAATGCCTATATTATGATTTTCGATTAGAATTTGTATAAAATAACTTTGGCTATATTATGGCCTATTACACTGATTTGTACGAAATGATTTTTGGTAATAATTTTATACCAAAGTTATATTGATGGAATTTATTAAACTCTATGAATTCACTCGGCGTTACCGCTGACCTTTTCTTTTAACATGTTTTATCTCAGGTACTTGAAGGTAATTCTCGGGAAGACAACAAGAATTCATGGCCCGCACTTAAATATTAATATTTTCCATTCAAACACTTTGTAAAACTTTGTATGAAATATAATGACTTGGGACCTATGTAACTTTGATATTTATGAATGGAAATGCTTTATTGATAAACGACGCGATTTTTATGTGTTGTCTATGATGTGAGTAATGTGCTATCCCGTAACACCAACTAGTCTTCCGTTGTATTGAGTTGTATAAATTTGGGGGTGTTACAGTTTGGTACCAGAGCTCTCGTTATAGAGAACGTAAGATTTTTAAAACCAAGGTTTTGAATAAAATATTTCAAAATCTTTTAACTATAAACATTTTTCTAAAAATGTCTAAAAATCTTTTGACTATAACGGTGCCGAAGAATTCCCGAGTTACCGACAAGGCCAGACTAAGAAGTGTTATTTTAATATATATATAACTTGGATTATATATATATATGATGTAATTTTATTACATGATTGTTTGATGATTATTTTGATTTTTATACGAGGTATTTATACGACGTAGATTATCACAAGAAACACTAACCTCCCTAGTAATTAATCGAAGCTATTCTCGTAGGAATTCTAGCTATCCTAGATCTAAACCAAGTTGTGGATATTTATGATCCCAACAAATGGTTGATATTCGTAGAAATGTTGGTATTAGTTAATTAAGATCTTGAAGAAGAATTGGCGAGATTAAATCTGATATCGATGTCATGACGATCTTTTCTTATAGAGTGGAGTTTGACAAAACGTTACCACTTAGAAAGATGTCATCTGATTCGTTGTCACCCAATTCTTAAAATTGAAATCGAAAGGGTGAATGTTGCACTTGAGGCTGTCAATGGAACCATTACCCAAAAGCCTCATGCCACAAGTACCTTTCCGAGAAGTCTAATTGAATGTGTGAGTCATTTCATACTAGTGACTCGTTTCATAACTATTGTTGTAAGAACTATTGGACTGAAAATTAAGTGTTGATTCATATCGAGCTTTTATTGCCCTTTTAAGGTTTATAAATAAGATTGAAAGTATTGGAATATGAGGTAGGATATCGAATTGAGTATAAGTTGATTGAAACTTGAATAAAGTAAAATTTAACTCGTATGGAATATGAAATTGTTAAGAGGAAGTCGTTGAGTTCTTTGATTGAATTTATAAGGTTTTAAATGATTGTTAGATCGTGTTAAGGGTTGTTCCTAGGCCATTGTCCAATAATGAGGATGCCTAGTGTCCAGGGAATAAATTGAAGAAATCTTCTTTTGAATTGGGACCAATGGATTTTCTGGGACATGTGGAACACCTAATGACTCTTGTAGATTAGTATTCATTGTGGTATCTTTTAAAAATCCCTAACTTAACTGAGACATCAGTTGGTAGGATGAGTTCTGAGAATTGTATGACATACTGACATGTAATGTGTTACGGTACAATTTTGACTTATTTGTGATTAATGAAAAAGACTACCTTTGATTGCTAAATCCTACATGTATCGATGTTATCTATCTTTTATTGCTTCATCCTAATGTTCGCATTAGTGATGCAATCATTGAACAAGTACTCATCTTGATTTGAGTTATGTTGTAAATCATTCTTCGTGAGTGCCATCGAGGTCATGAACCTCATGATTATTTGGCTAAGCTCATTTCCTATCATATTGTAGTTAGTTCTTGGTGAACAAGATTTCATCACTCTTCCGCAGATCACTCATTGTTTTTATAAGATAAAACAGTATCCCTTGAGAAAAATCGGATTTTCATCACTATTTGGATTATTTAAAGTGAGATTTATAAGTGATTGTTATCGAAATGTAGTTGTTTATAAAACACCTTGGAAAACTTAATTGTTTTCATAACGAGGAAAATCTTTGTAAATTTATTTTTGATTCTTATTTAAGAATTAAGCATGAAAGTGTTTTTATTATAAACATGATGATAAAATTTTGACGAACTGAGTATTGCATCGTTAATCTTGAAATTGTATATAGTTGCGCGCCTACATACAATTTGGAAGGGACCATGCAAGGCTGATTAGTAGTCACCATAAAACTAATAAACACTACATTTTCTTTGAAGATTATGAAAGATTAAATTTTATGAGATCTGCAAGAAGTGCAAAATAGGGACATAATGTTAGAAACATCTACAAATGTGCCCGTGCCATCTATTCTTTTGAGTCGAATTTACTCATCTGTAGAAATTGTCTTATTTGACAATTGACAATTCTTTCTCGTCCAATTCTCTCGTAGTAAGATTCTTAGGAAAAGTATCTGATTACCGAGTGTTGATACCCGACTGGATGTATCGACGTTCCTATCATTTCTTTTGATTTGATTTCATTTGAATGACCTGGGTAACGATCCGAGGAGCTTTCGAATGCGTACTCAAATTATGAAAACATGGGATATATTCATATTCATTAAATGTTTTCGTCTATATCTGATTTGAAATTATCTCGCGTAGATTATGCGTTGACCTTACTCTTTTAATAGTAGTTGTGTCTCCATATATCCTTGAATCTGTGAAGGATTATGAGTTATTATCAGTCTTTTGAGAAGTTCACATCTTATCGACGGCAATAAAACTGAAAAGTTGGTAGTGCCATTAGAATGGATTGATTGATTATGACGTGACGACAATGTCTTAATTGATGGGAACTCGAGTAGAATTCCCCTAAATGATAAGATGTTGATTATCAAAAGTGATCTAAATAATTCTTAATGGATGACAATATCCTGCATTTAGACTTGAAATTGTACCATGAATGGTTATGAATTAGTCATAGATATTGTAATTTAGAAAGAACCTAATATGAATTTATTAAAAATATGTTTCTGTTATCTGAAACTTTAGGAGGTATTTTCTGGTGAATTACCTAGACTTTTGCCATTAAGGCAAGTTGAATTTGGTATTGATTATATTCCCGGTGATGTACCTGTGGCTTGTGCACTGTACGTCAGCACCATCTAATTTAAAGGAATTACCGTACAACTGAGAGAGTTGTCGGAGAAAGATTTTATTCTACCGAGCTCGTCATCATGAAGAGCTATGGTACTATCATTTCTTATATTTATAGATTACTGTGAACTGAGTAAATTGACAATCGAAAACGATATCCATAACTCGAAATGGAAGATTTGTTCGATCATTTACTAGGTTCTAGCGTATGTTCTAAAGATTTGATCCACGACATGGTTATCATCAACTTCGCGTCGGCAAAGAAAATTATCTATTCCAATCACTACATCCAGAACTTGTAATGAATATTATGAGTTTCATGTGATGTCGTTTGGATTGACTAATACACACGTAGCATCCATAAATTTGGTGAATCACGTGTGTAGGCAGTAATTTGATAAATTCATGTGTGTGATCATTAAGAACTATTTGTTTGTTTATAAGAATAGAATGAGTTAATAATTATTTATAGATTTCCCTAAATTGGCCGAACATTGAAAACCTGTACCTTGAATAATTAACATGAGATTAAAGACTTAAACCTTTACATTATTTGACTATGTGATTAATAGATAATGGAATCTATACTGACTCTTCAAATTAGAGCCATTTAAGACTTTGGGTTTTACCAAAAAGAAAATGGAAATATGTTTTGACAAATGTTTTAACAAAGGATTTTAAAGGGATTATTCCCTTATACACAAAACATTTAACTAAACTCCTGTTTAGGGGTAAATGTTTTTGCATACCTTAGGACAACTTAAGAAGGATTGAGGAAAACCATTTAAACCATAACTTGAAATTTGAAGCAACAATTTTTGCTTTTCAACTAAGAAAATTTTGACCAAAATATAAACAAAGGATTCTCGAACATTTACGAATCTTATTAATTATTTTCGATAAATCAACTGAAAATTTTGTTAAGTAAATTCAAATTTATTTTGAACATTTTAATATAATTGGATAAACTGAGAAAATTTAAGACTTTTACGTTTACGTTTCATAAGAATTTAATAATTATTATCTAATTAATTGTAATAATTATCAACGCTTTAGACGTCAGATTGAGTAAAACAAATAAAAATAATAGTTGAGATGAAACTAAAACTTAGAAAATATGAAGAAAGAAATTATGAGTGAATTTTGGTCATGATAATTATATCATCAGGAAAGATGAATGTAGATATCGACACATAATATAGAAAGGATAAAGAATCAATTAGGACATGTTCCTTAATAATGAAGGTGCAAAATAAATTGCCGAACAATTTAAAAATAAACGATGTTTGTAAAAAGGATACTATAGATAATAAAAGGGGTTCGCGGCTAATGTGAACCATTAAAATTGAGAAGCCAATAGCGTTAAATGTTTTAAAAGCCACTTGTGGTTGCCTAAATATGGAGATTGTGAGATATAGTTATGTTGGAATTTGTAAGTATATGTATTCTATTTATGTCATTTCTGACTAAAAGTATCTTTGTCTGAAGAAATTGTACTGATGGCAATTATGAAGGCAGACATCGCCTCATACATTAGTAAACGTCTAGCTATTGCAAAGGTCATCATCTGAATTTGATTTGATTTGGTTCATCGTTGACAGACTGACCAAATCTGCTAATATCATTCCCGTTAATGATAAATGCAAAAGAGTTATGTAAACATAGTGTGCCTGTATCGAACATCTTTATCAAGATCCTCGCTTCGCATCGAGTTTCTAGAGATTTGCTTAGAAGTCATTGAGAACGAACCTTGATGAGAGTACTATGTACCACCCCAATCGAAGGGGCGAGGTAAAGTAACGATACAAAATACTATAAGTGCTGTACTAGGTTTGAATGATTGACCTTTGGTAATAAACCGTATAATCGCTTTCCTTTGGAGAGATTATTATTGATAATTATCGTGTTAGGATCGAGATCGAATCTTGTGAGGATATATATTAGAGCATTTGTAAGCCGGAGTTGGGATGAAGACACCCGACATACACCCATTGTGAGTTGGACATGTCTTTTAGGTTTAAGGTTCCCTATAATGGCGAACCTAACCTTACAAAATACTCGACCCGCGAGACCTGAAATGATTGTTGAAATTAGGATTTGATTATTGACTGCCGATAATGGGCAGGAGGTTATGTGAATATGAAATGTAGATCTTGAAGTGCCAGATGGGTAGCGAAGTTATGCCAAAAATTTTAGCCTTGGAAAAATGAATTAATGATCTGACAAATCATGTGATATAAGTCCCCGTTGTATGGGACCATTGAGACGATGTAAAAGATTGGTTTGAAAGTCATATAAGCTGGATCTACCCTAGGACTTCAAGAGCTGCGTGAATTATGTTTTGTAAATCGAACTTGATAAAATGTCTATCAAGTGAGAATCTGATTGTTTCTTAGTAAAGCTTAGATCGGCGAAAAGTTGCATTCATCAGAAACCCGTAAACATCATGGATAGAGAAAGTAAGTCAACATTTAGTCTGATCTTATTCCCATAGTTATGTTTAATGAAACTCACGTATTGTAATGAATTACACTTGTGAGAAAAGACTGAATGTGGAGGAAATACCCACATGGCTTAAACTCTATAAGAAGCGAGTAGTAAGATGATTTGAGGACAAAGATCCTGTTTAGGGGTAAATGCTGTGACAATCCGTCAATTTATGGTTAATATTTTATTCTCGGATATTATTTAAAAACATTATTTTAATGTTATATTATGAACTCACTTATTTTTGGGAAATAATTTGGATTTACGTCTTGAAGTAGCGTCGACTACGTCTAAACCGGAGGATTCAATGTTACGTGCTTACGTTTACATACACCGTCTTTGGTGACAGTCCGACATTTCAGAAAATAAATTTATCTATGAATATTATTTTGGAGTTTTAAATTTGTGTTGGTTCATAAAATCACAAATTTACGAGAAGAGATTAGGACTTACGATTTTAATTTAACGTCCTTTACGACTAAACCGGAAACCTTAGGATTACGTATTTACGGTTTTGAACTCCGTTTTTGATGAGACAATTTTTATTGGATTCGTTTTGTGTCGTTGATTCATAATTTATAAAAACGTTTTTCGTGAAACGAACCGAGGGCACGCAAATCAAGGAAACTAGAATCGAGGAATACCCGTAAATTAGTGAGGTGGGACAAAATACATTATCCCACCCCACTAACTTACATGGGACGGCACACATGACACTACATCTAAGGATGTGGCATCATGTTAGCTCACAACTTACAAGTGTAAGTTAAGCTTACACGTTAAGCTTTCCACTAGCTAAAACCATCAAACCATTTCTCATACCATCATTTCACACATGCAAACCAACTCAATTCTCTCTCAAAACACCACCATTGCCGCCCACTTTTGAAGAACAAACACCCCTTCTTGATCTTTTCTAGCCACAAAATACTTGTTATCTAGCTCTATCATGGAGTTACCTTGAAGCCTTGATCATTCGGTGTCCATTTTAACAACAAAGGAGGTGATTTGCTTGTGTCCTAGGTCTGATTTCTCAACTTATGTTCTTGGTGTTTGATGATCTTGGAGTTACTTTTGGTGTTCATCAAGTTCTTGTCTTCCAAAAACAAGATATACTCTTGGTCGGTAAAGAAGATCATCCTCTCCATTTTCTCTTGTTATTTTTGTAAAGAACAAATGTATTTTCTTTCTTGTTGTATATGTATATGATGAATATATGATGATAAAAATGTTGTGTGGGGATCAAGTGTTGATAAATATACTTAAAAAGGTTAATAACCATGAGAAATAAGGCTAAAATCATGCTTATTAAGTTGGCTGTATAAAAACAGTATGTAACTAAAACTTGAACTGATAAACTTGCATGGTAGAATCCATTTACAGTAAGTACAAGATTTTATACACATGTGCGAGTTGGCCATGCAATGGAATCATTATAATGAGTGAGATATGATCAAAACAAGATGAGTGTGCTAATCTGAATAAGCTGTTTTATGGGGACTGTTAAGCATAGATAAACTTAAAATGAGCACTAGCTATAACTAAGTTAAATGTAGCACATAATATGAAGATCATGCCATCTAAAAATGAGCTTCTAATTCATTATAGAACTCTAGATATGATAAAAATGGTGAAGATGAAAATAAAAATCAGAATTTGAGAATTAATGTTTATTACTATTATATAAGCACTCAGAATTATATTGTATAAAATATAAAATTAAAACCCACTAACTTATGAATTTTATTTATATAAATATGTAAAAGGTTAAATAAATGGATAAATTATAAAAATGGCAGTGGAATAATACTTATAAGTAATAAAAACTATAAACTTGATTTTTACGACTTTTCGGCTATTACCGTAAAATTAACGTTTTTCGCCAATTAAAACATAGACGATCAAAACCGTCTAATGTAAAGTTTTTAAAACTCATATACTGATATATAAACATATATAACAAGTAAAAACCGATAAAACCCGAACTATATAACATACGGACATTAACGAGCTAAGTTAACGTTATTGGACTAATAATACAACAAAATGGACTAAAACACTTATAAACTTATTTATTGGGCTTAACCCATTTAGGCCCAACTTGTAAAGTGTAGATACTGATAATATAAGTATAACATAGATTAATACAAGTTAAAGAACTTATAATAAGTTTATTGGACTTAAAACACGTAAATAGGTAAAACTAGTAAACTAGTAAGAAGATACCAATACGTAAACACTAAAATGTGTAAAAGATAATATATAAACCCACTTGATCATCATATATATATAATCATCATATGTATACATAATTGTTATTTTTATAAATTCATTGGACAAACGTCTAAGACGAGTATTATTTGTCTAGGTTTCCGTGATTGAAGCACGTACCGTACGTCCGAGTTGCCGATAACCCGCATTCCCACATCAACGTGAGTTCATAGCCTCGCACTCTTTTAAATGTTTTTATGAAATGTTTTATAAACCCGCGAGGGAGATAACATGTTAGTTTTTATAAAATAGGACACCATTTGTCCCGATTTTTTGTTTATTGATTTGGACCCGAATGATTGTATGACCCGATTGTATGACCCTATGAATGATTAAAGGACCCGATAGATGAAATAAAAATGGATTATTAAAGTTAGGTTATGTCACTAAAAGTCCCATTAGCATGAATTGTGAACTACCGGGATTTGGTAGACGCTTATGCATATAATAGTACTATTTGGGGACGATCACCCCAGTTCGCGCCTTGACGGTTGATCCTCGTCGTGCCACATTAATTGGTAAGCGAATTTATATATGAGAAGATTTCCATAGCGTGACCTTTGTGACGACACGCTAATTTAGATGGGCAAATTGAGTATCGGGTTAGCTACCCGTTGTTTGGTTTAGTCAGGTAACAATGTCATGCGGCTTATAATAATCCAACTAACGAAATACAACTAGACGCACCGAATTACGATGTATTGCCTGACTAGCAATACAGGGTCATACTATTGATATTATGTTCGTGTTTTGGTTTTCATAACCATATTCATATAACGGTTTTTATTTAACTTTATACAACGTCGTAAGACGTATTGTATGATGTTTTTACGACATTTGCTCGTATAATGATTTTTTAGGCAAATGCCTATATTATGATTTTCGATAAGAATTTATATAAAAATAACTTTGACTATTTTATGGCCTATTACACTGATTTGTACGAAATGCTTTTTGGTAATAATTTTATACCAAAGTTATATTGATGGAATTTATTAAACTCTATGAATTCACTCGGCGTTATCGCTGACCTTTTCTTTTAACATGTTTTATCTCAGGTACTTGAAGGTAATTCTCGGGAAGACAACAAGAATTCATGGCCCGCACTTAAATATTAATATTTTCCATTCAAACACTTTGTAAAACTTTGTATGAAATATAATGACTTGGGACCTATGTAACTTTGATATTTAAGAATGGAAATGATTTATTGATAAACGACGCGATTTTTATGCGTTGTCTATGATGTGAGGAATGTGCTATCCCGTAACACCAACTAGTCTTCCGCTGTATTGAGTTGTATAAATTTGGGGGTGTTACATACACTTCTGTAGATACTGCTTGTGCCCATAAAAACAATGGAGCCTTTGCGTAAATTAACATCGTTCGAGCAGCTTCCATAAGTGTTGGATTTCGCCTTTCAACGACACCGTTTTGTTGTGGAGTGCGTGCAACGGATGTTTCATGAGATATGCCAACTTCTTCATAATAATCACGCAAGATTTGATTCACAAATTCGGTTCCATTATCTGTACGAATGCGTCGGACAGTAGTGTTGAGACGCACTTGAATCATCTTGAGAAATCCGATGATGAATTTAGGTGCCTCATTTTTTGTCGTAAGAAATTTCACCCATGTAAACCGAGAGTAATCATCGACAATTACGAGGATATACTTTTTGCCACTAAGACTTTCAACACGCATTGGCCCACAAAGATCAATATGCAACAAATAAAGTTTCTCTTGGTTGGTGTCTTCGGTCTTGGGTTTGTATGATTTCTTAGTGCTTTTCCCCATTGTACACTCGGAACACAAATGATCCTTGTGAAATGAAAGTTTAGGAAGACCACGAACAAGTTCGTTTTTCGCCAAATGATTAATAGCGTCAAAGTTAAGATGAGATAACCGTCGATGCCATAACCATGACTTAGTCTTCGATGCTTTGGAGAGAAGACATACGGGAGAAGCAACCATCATGTCTCGTAGAGACAAAGTATACAAGTTATTCCCTCGAGTACCTTTCAATAAATCAACCCCTTCCAAATTATGTATGAAGCAGGTATGCTCTCGAAAAGCAACTTTTAGGTTTGCATCACAAAATTGTCCCACAAAAAATAAGTTGTGACCGAGACCTTCCACATAATACACTCTTGAAATTATAACATTCCCAATATGATATTCACCGTAAGCCATTATCTTTGCAATATGATCATTACCAAATCGAACCGTACCAAGAAACTTGCTGACGAAATTTCTGAGCTAAGAGCGATCTCCGGTCATATGATTGGAGCAACCAGAGTCCAAATACCAGAGAACAATTTGGACCACCTGTTTTTAATAACAACAGTAGACAATGCATTGGAAACTATTGGTTCCGAAGTGTTAGTAGATACAGATATAAGATTATCAGAATTGCTAACATTTATGTGACCCTTAGATTTTCTGCGTTTTCTAATGTTAGTTTTAGCACTAACAGGTTTTACTGTTCCAACTTTCTTAGGTTTTGGATTATTCGCGGGTACTACAGTGGGAGTAGACATATTTAAAGGGCACTTGGTTCCTTCAGTAGTGTCGGTGTTCCTAGTTAAAGGACACGTTTGTGTTTTGGTAGCTTTGGTACTCCTAATTAAAGGGCACGCTTTCTTCGCTGTAGTGGGAGTGATCCTAGTCAAAGGGCACGTATTTCCTACTATAGTGAAAGTTCTACCAGTGGGGCGCCATATCCAACCAACTTGGGTTAACACTTTCCCAGTCGATTTCCATTCTTATCCATTTTTCCGGGCATACATCTCATTCACATGGTCAATAAGGCAAGAATCATGACGACTAGAAAACATACATTCATTGCAATTCCAACATTTCAAATTAGAATTCACACTAGGCTTAGAACGCTGCACAACCGCAGAGCCTTTAGGTTTAGCTACATGATTCTTTTTATTCAAAACAGAAATAACATTCCTAGGATGGGCTTCTACTTTCTTCTTCACTTGACTACTAGATGGGGGCAAGATCCTATCATTCTTCTTGTTTGTTTTAAGCTTAGATCTTTGAGCCTTAGTAGTGGTGATTACTCCTGTAGAAGGCAACACGGGAATATTAGAAGCTGGTTTTGATTCCGCCTTATCTTTAGTGACCAAAGTTTGAGATGGTTTAGTCCTAGGGCCCTTATTAAATGGTGTGACGGCTATAAGGTTCCTTTTGATTACACTAGAGGACGATGCTGGGGCAGTGGCTGCGTTATCCACAACATTCTTACCTTTTAGAGTACGAAGTGTTTCCTTTAACTCAGCCAAGACCAGATTGTTATCACAAATTTGTTCCCTCAAATCAGATATTTCCACCGACTTTCGATTCAATTCTTCAATCAATGATTGATTCTGTGCAGTGGTATTAGCACATGCGGGCTTTACTGAATCGAAGAGTTGTGTATTTTTCTGTTTTAAGTTATCAACTTTGGACAAAATCTTGGAAACTCGATTATCTATATCAAGTTTTAAATTCTCAGCGGCCTCAAGTACGTTCACACAGTAAAGCTCCTTAGATTTCTCTACGTCTATCGGCAAAGATTTAGCAACTTTGTTAGTTGGCTGACGCTGTTTTGATTGTAAATTCAATCGAAAATTCTTTTCAAAGTTTGCATCATCGATATTAACACCTTCGAAAGACGTTTCAAATATTTCTTGAATAAATTTTTGCTTGCATTCAAGCGAAATACAATGTGTTTGAATCTCATCAAAACATTTTGAAAGCGAAAAATATGAATCTTGAAGCTTTAAATATTCAGCGTCAGATTCGTGACAAGTATTATCTACGACATTATCCACAGATTCAACATTATGCACAATAGAATCATTATCAACACTTTTATTCACACAGACGGAAACTATATCATGAGACATCACTTGCTTCAGAAGCTGATCATTTTGGCGTGAAACCCGTTCTATTTCAAGTAAACTGTTTTCATAAGCATCATCCATTTCATTGAAAACACTTTTAACTTATTCTATTTCCAAAAGCAAATCTTGATCAAGATCACTAAGACAAGCTTTAACATTCTTTACAAACGGAATAATTTCGTCTCGGAATGCATCTCTAGTGTGCTCAAAGTTCCATTCACCTTTCGTTATGGCTTTGGCCATCCTAGGTTCCAAAATGACCTTGTCAAAATCGGCTAAGTGTTGGTGTACCGCATTTAAGTTAACGGACGCCTTACTTACCGGTGGAATTAACTTTGTTAAATCCGTTTTGACAAGTGTAGGAGACGTACTAGGAGGGTTTTCATTTGACAAACTTGGGGGCGCAAGAACTGTTAGTTCAGCTAATTCCTTTTGTAAGCGAATGCGTGTCTTTTTAGAAAGTTGATCTTTATTATGCTTATCATAATCAATTGTATGGAATTTTGAAGACATTTTAGAATGAGTTTCTTCCGTAAGTGACTGTGTTTCCTCAGAACTACGAACATAAGGTGCTTCTTTCGATTTGCCAATGATGGTCATATCATAAAGACCGGGAATATATTCCTGAGCTTGTTTTGCATAACCGGGATTAGGTGGTAAATTTTGAAGACACTTAAGTTCGAGTTCGTTAAATGATTTGGTTAAAAGATGAACCTTTTCTGTGGAAGCGTATTGTTTTAAAAGCTGTTGTTCCTTGAATTTAAGAAGTTTGATAGCATTAATTTCTGATTCAACCTTTTTATACTCGAGAGTTTCGAAATCCATTTTAAGTTTCTGAAAATCATTGACAACCGACTCTTTTGCTTTTAATTCATTGGAAAGATTAGCTTTTAATGATTCTATTTCTTTCAAGTGTTCAATCTTTTCAAAACGAAATTGGTCAAATTCAGAACATGTTATTTTCTCTGCTTGAGGGACCATTTCAAAAGGTTTGACCTTTTCTTTATGCAACGGAAGCTCAGCAGTTAGGGTGGAATTGGTATCTACGGATTGTCTGAGGGTCATATGCATTTGATCAATAATATGTTTAGGTACCATGACCAAATCATGTTGAGCATAAGGTTCCATACCCATCGTAGCATTTGGTTGAGGTTCACTCAAATGTGTAGGATTGGGTACCACATCATTTGAGTTACTAGTTCCCGAATGCTGTTCAAGGTTGTCATATTCATGCCCAACTTGATGTGGGTTATCATCATTACCAAGATTGGTTGTGGTGGGTACCTCACTAACGACATCAGAACCGTAGTGAGAGAGATTAGCAACAAGAGCAGCTTGGGCAGAGTGAATGTCATCACAATCCGAATCATATGCGTCAAGATCATCTGCTTGATAAGCTACATTAGAAGTGCAAACGACTGAAATGACTTCAGTATCTTCTGCCCCTGGGTCTGCAAGAAATGCTAACTCCTCTGAATCCAAAATCTTTCCCTTAGACTGAGCATCAACCAAATACAATTTCTCACGAAACCACGCTTCATCCCTTCTCCTTTTCGGCTGAGTGCATTGCCTAGCCATATGACCTTGTCCTCGGCAATTGTAGCAAGTCACAACCTTTTGAGGACCAATGAGGCTTCCATTTCCATTAGCTTGAGAATTCACAGCTTGAGCATTCACAGTCCTTGTAGGAGGTCCATATGAATTTTGCCTTCCCTGAATAGGTTGCACCGTCACTTGACCATCTTGAACAGTGGCTTGTTGTCGAGGATTTGATGAGGTGTGGAGCTGATTGTTTGTTGGTGGAAATCCTCTAGTTGCAACAAGTTTTGACAAGTAGGCAGTGATATGGTTTATAACATCAGCTGGCGTATCATTTGGAGTAAAGACCGGTGCTTGGATTGGTGGAAGTTCATTAGAGTAGAAAGCTTGTGCTGGTTGTGCTTCTATTGGAAAATATCCTTGCTGGGGAGTATAGCCCATTGGAGAAGTGTTGGTTTGTGATGGTGATGTCTGATATGGTGGTTGTTGTGGAAAAGATTGTTGATGAACACTTTGTTGAAATGCTTGCTGTGGCATCATTGGTGGTTGATAATATGGTTGATGTGGTTGCTGATAGGTGTGAGGTGGCTGCTGCAAGTATGATGGTTGTTGATAAGTATAAACCATGTTTTGTTGAGAAGCATACATGGCAAGTAGATCATGAACTTGAGGTTTAGACAACCGAGCCTCGATCACATGGCATTCATGTTGTTGAAGAAAAGCTTGAAGTTGATCCACATTGGTGTTATGCAAGTCCTTAGCCACTTTAACATTCGTCACGTACTTTTTTCATTCTGAAGGAAGAGTGTTCAAATACTTGGTGTTAAATTGAAATGTAGGAATTGCCATGCCATATATATTGACCTCATTCAACAATAGGGTAAATCTCAGATAGTAGTCATTGAGAGTCTCCCCTGGCACATGGGCAAACTTATCAAAAGTATCATAAAGCTTACACTCTTGTTCTTGTTTAGTTAACGAGGTGCCTTGCATTAGAACACTAATTCTATCCCAGAACTCTTTGGCAACTTTATGTTTGCTGACGAGTTTTTAGACATCTGGAGGAAGGGCTTGGAGAATGATGTTTGTAGCATACTTATCACATTGTCTTGAATCTTCATATCTCCAGTTAATTCACCCGTTGTGCGAGGACGAGTAGTCGTACCTTCCGTCACTGTACCATAATCTAATGGTCCATTGAGCACCGATGCCCAAATGAGATGTCCATTCTCTTTGTTCAACATGTAAAGTTCCATTCGGGAAGTCCAATCCTCGTACATAGACTTCTCCAACATAGGTGGACGATTATCCGTACCCGAGAGGATGGACTTATCCGTAAGAGATGTGTACTCCATTTCAATAAGTTAAGATTTACAAAGTTTATCGATCAATGAAAGAAAGTAAACGTGTTTGTTGTTGTGTGTAGAAGCCGAGAAATAATGTTAAAATCCCCTAAATTATGTTCTCGATAAACCAAAAATTACAAGATGAAATCAAAAACACGTTTTTGAAAAATCTTGGAATACTTGTTGCCCTATCGCAATGCCTAAAAGGAATGCTGTCGCAATGTCCAATCACAATAAATCCTGTCGCAATAATCTAATCGCAATAAATCCTATCGCAATGTTTCAATCGCAATAAGTCCTATCGCAATATCCAATCACAATAATCCAATCGCAATACCCTGTCGGAATATCCTGTCGCAATATGGATCCCAATAACGAGAACTCCAATCGCAATAACAGAAAACACTCCAATCGCAATATGGATCGCAATGTTAAAACCCTAGATATTGCGATGGGAGCTGTCGCAATAGTACAAGCAGTGCACAATTTTTCCACTTTTCTCGGACAAAACACACCTAATTCGAGATTTTAAGCCGAAAGTTGATCCAAACACCCAAAAATTTTGTGTTTTTAGCCAAAGAAACAATACCAAATCACTACCACAACTATGTAGATGATTTGTATCAAGAAAAAACCATAAAAAACACAAATAAAAACTTGGACGTGTGTTTATATAGATCAAAAAGCTACAAAAATCAAGAACACGAACACATAAACAATACAATCATCCCATGGCTCTTGATACCATTTGTAGGATATGTAAATCTTGCTTATGTTTTAGAGAGAGAAAGATAGATGATTTCACACTTCTAGAGAGAGAAAGTTTAAGAACTATGTGTAAAATAAAATGAAATCACACACCCTCTCCATCAAAGGAGAGGGTTTATATACCCAAGCCCTTGTCATGGGCTTGGGCCGGCCTACACATGTTGTAGGCTAGGCTTGAGTTTGTATGTTAAATAAAGATAAGTAACTAAACTACGAGCTATTACATGGACTATTGTTGGAGTGACCGATCCTTCTTAATACGTAAAACGTATTTCCAACAATACATTTTCCTGTCCGCCGGTTGATTTGAACAAAGCTACTCCTTCAAGGTCGAATTAACATAAAAGAACTCATCAACACATTGATTCAAACTCACCGACATTGGATACGAAATTTAACGGAATGTGCGCAGCCGCAATGTCACAGTTGGAACCACTTCTAATGTTCCTGGCGTTTGTTATGCAAGCACATCTGTGGGTAACACGCGGGGAAGGATCCAGAGTACCGTTCACATTGAAGGTAAACATCTTTTCTGTATCGTATGATTCTGTCAAAATAGAATTTTTTTATGTAAAGCTCTCTTCTTCGGTTCAAACATAACATAAAAATAGAAAAACCATGTGATCAGAGAGACAATTGCAGCTTACTGTTTCAGCTACATAGTAAAACTATCACAAAAACATCATCCGACTTTTGCTATTTCTATTGTCATGGAAATTTTATTGGCCACTGCTTAATCACTGTCCAAAGTTGACCCGAGAAAGCCAACTATAAAATTGGCAAGCAAAGTAGATGGTCTTCGGGAAGCACACAAGAAGGAACAAAGCATTTGTGGTTTATCGGAATTAACACTACTTTTAGTATAAGAAGAAGGCGCGATTCAGTAAAGATAATTTATCTGCATGGCGGCATTCTTTAAGGTACGTTTTCTATGATTATATTGGGAATTTTATCTTTAAGCTGTATTATCTTATTTCTTAATTTTTACTACTGAATTTACTGTTGGCATTAATATATATATGTAAGCTTCCACTGTTCAGCATTATCAATAACAAGGTTGCCGATGATTTATATTTGAAAAGGAAGTAAGTAGCTTAAGGTTTTGTATTTTGATTGTAGAAGTAGCTTAAAGCTATGAATTCTTTCATTCAGAACCATCAGACCACTGAGTCAACTGCCCAGCCCAAGGCAACTATAATCATACTAGAATTGACTTGTTCTATGTAGAAAGGCGTACCTCAAAAGCTTTCATGGCAGATTTTCTTTCATCCAGTTGCGTAACAACACATACAAACACCTCTGAAGCATAATCTAATAAATAGCATGTTTTTTTTTCAATAAACAACTTTTACATGTAGATTAAACTTGGTATATCAGTGCATAGAGAACACACATTGTGGTCATTTTCATTTGTATTAAATAGTGGTTTTCTTTCCGGCTTTAGTTAGCTCGAACATCATGTATAACTATAACATATTTATATGTAAAATCAAATGTTTATTTAATTCCTTTGGTTACTTGAAACTAAGTTCTTGTGTCTTTTAGTGACAGTCGTCGGAATTTAGATGAGTCTCCAAGGGCTGAATCGTGTAAGGGTGATGATTTGGAAGATAATAGCAATGAAAAATCACAAGAATCAAAGCATCGCAGTAACGAGAAAAGTAGGAGTGATTGACAAGAAAGATCACAGAAGTCGAGATCGAGAAAAGTGAAATATCAGTGATGCCTCAAAAGAAAGAGACAAAGAGCGTAAAGGATCTCTAAAAGAGACTGTAGAAATGAAGACGTGGATGATCGTGAAAAAGAAAGGAGCAGAGACAAAGTTATACAGAAAGAAAAGGATATGGAAGAATACAGAGGGGTGGAGATCATGATAAAGATAGCTTCAACAATAGAGATAAAGGCACAACCCGATGAGTTTCATAATGGAAGTAAAGACCCGAGGATAGATTCAGCAAACTCTGATTATGAGGATGGTGAGTTTAGGGATGCAAGTAACCATGGTACAGAACAGGCCAGCTCTGAAGGTGAACATAGAGGATGGCAGCAGTCTGCATCTGAACTCCATGATCGTATTATGTGGTAATTACTAATTCTTTGTTTTCTATTCACATCCAGTTGTAGCACTGTCTTATTGTGGATTTATGATATATGTTCTACTGGTGTCGGGAGTGTTCAATATGCCCCAAACTGATATGTATTAGCCTCTATAGTACAATTTAAGAAAAATAAATGCTAGATAACTTACAAGGTATTTTGTGAACCGTTTTGGCAAAAAAGTTGGAGATGGCTTAGCTCTATGTCTTTTAGTCGTATAAAGGGGTGGTTAGAAGATGTGTACTTGTGTGACCGATTTCCCATGTCGTTCACCTTGAATGCAATAAGGACCTGTTGGTCGGTAATAGTGGTAGGATGGGTATATGGTGAATGGGAGTGGGTTTGGGATTGGAATAGACAGTTGCCAGGGTAGGGAGGATGTTGAGTTTAGAGAGCTAGCATATAAATTGGAATAGATCTACCACCTCTTATATCCATTATTGTATGTTTAATGTCCATCTTGACTAATTGGATGGTAAATGACAGGATCCGTCGGACTCGTAATTTTAGGAACTTGGGTCTTTTAGCGGATTAAGATATTCTCAGACAGTAGTACATAGCGGTTAATTACATTTCTCATTATTTTTTGTGACAATTAGTTTTCCATGACAACTTTAGGTTCCTAGTCTAAATCGCAAACATTAACGTTGTTGGTGTCATGAAGATACGAAACCTATGAAGTAACTGATATTCTATAAACACCGGAGAAAAAGTTAAGAAAAGTATTTGCTGGTGAACTTCTTGAGGACTCGACTATGAAAAAAACCTTGCAGGTATTACCTTTGGATAAACCTAGCAAACGTGAGTAATGATAATTTTTTAACTTACCCTCTATCGCTTTATGTTGGTGATACAAGCGAATAAAGAAAACAGATGAGATGAGAAACACACCATTAAACCTTCAGTGTCTTGACTTTAATCCTTTTCATCTACCCTGTCATATCTTTATCTTTGTATTCCTGATATTCTAATGTTGTGGTTATTTGTTTTTTAACTTGCAGAAAGAGGGTGTTCATCATTCAAATATATATGACATTTAGAATGGTAACCCAGAGACAAACGAAGATTGGCTGTATATTATCACAAGGTATCATTCATAAACTGCATGAAAGGGACACAAGCTTAACACACTAACAGCTGCTCAAGCCTAGAATTTGTAACCTTTATGTACAACAAAATTCATTGCTTTTTGGTTATATGGTATATTGTACTTATAAATAAATAATAGTAATTGAAATCAAAATAGGTTATCTAGGAAGTAGAGGTTCTTCTATCCCTTGCTCAGTCTTCATATATTCATTTTTTGTTTGTGGGTGCTTTTTAGTTCAATTCTTTAGAACTGCGTCACCTCAAAATCTATTATGGATGCATTGTATTGTCAAGTGTTTTACTCTGAATAGAGCAGGTTTATGTTGGAAGGGAAGAAATAATTTTAACAAAAGGGATGAAGATCAGAATTTATAAATTTATAGTTTAAAGCTAATATCTACAGTATATGTAACAAAGTGCAAACTCCTACCTGACCTCTGGCGCAATTTTCAGATTATGACGATGTGTGCTACTGCCCATGCAATATGGCGGACCCACTTGACAGGAGCTGTGTTCAATAAGCTATCTCAGCATTGTGAACGGGTATTTTTCTCTTTCAATCCCTCTTTCAGATATGTTATGCACAATTAATAATAATTGTGCCGCAAAAACAAATCACGAAACCTTTTTGATGTCAATAGGTCAATTCAAGTTCTGTTGATCTCCCGCACAACGTGAAACTGGATGTATAATTGAAGCGCGACAAAGGATAAGACATTTTTCACCATCATAACCAGTTTAATAGGCTGTGAGTGTTATATGCAGACATGTGATCGCTTAATCATACTGGTATCGCTTTTGTATCCTCATAAAAAGTTAGAGCCATCACGCATATCATCTTGACTCTTTTCATACTTTGAAATCATAAAATAAAACAGGATGTTATTTATCTTACCAGCACATATTGAATTGTAAAGGGCCATCACATTTAATGTCAAAATATCCTTTTTTAGGTTTCATCTCCTAGGTGGTCAATTAAAGTGCTTCTTAACAGTTGCATCACTCACTATAGTCAGGATATCTCATTAAAACTTTCCCTCGTCTGCTATAAACTTTTATCTGACCTGGTAAAAACTACACATTTCACGATTCAAAGCTCAAAATTCGTGTGTTTGAGAATATGCATAATGTAAGACATATGCATCATGTTGTAGGTAAGTCTGAGAACAGCTCTTCCATGAACAGGTATGAATGAAATTTAGGTGATCTTCATGTCATTCTTCTATATCAAGTATGCCTCAAAATGACCCAAAACAAAGTTCTATTTTCTTAATCAATATATCTCATTATAAGCAAAATTGTGAAAAGTTGTCTATTTTTTTTATCTTATTCTTGCGTTGGGGTTAGGTTTGTTATTGGGTCGAGTTTGTGATTTTGTAAAATTGGCCCGCAACCCGACCCGATAAGTAGACTTTATAAAAGATACATCTTATTTTCCATTTTTATTTAATCTCATTTGGTAATTTGTTTATTCAGGTGTTCCTAATTTACCAAACTGTATGCAAGGCAACGTATTCCTCGAGGACCACGTGATGGCCCTATGCCTATACATCATCGTGAAGAAGTTGAGATTTCAATAGTTTGACCACCTTGAATTTTGGCCCAATCGATTTGTCTCCAGTGTTTATCAATTCTCCTGTTCATTGCAATCTTCGCACCATTGTTGTTGCGCACGAGGTTCACGAGTTGTAGTGATGCTTTTGTCGTTCTTTTATTAACAGCCAAACTCGATCCCCTACAGTATTCTTAAAATGAACATCCAGTCATTGATCTAGTGCCAAGACCAAGCATCTATGTATCTGAGTGTAAACTCTTTGCAGTATGTGATGTGTGTATGGCAGTATAAGTTGTTACGGAGTATATATTATAGTTGCTTTTACAGGGTTTGGTTATGCATTCTGAGTGTTGTTTCATGTAACATACTGGGTGTGATTATTCATTAATCAAATTGAATATTCTCAAGGGAACATCAATATTAGTCTGTATTTATACACTTTTGTGACTTATGTCATATATGTTTGTTTTAGTCTCTTTTTAGTACGTAGTATTTAAATTTGTATGCGGGAAAAAAGAACTAATTACCTTATATCATACCTATTGTTGCACAAATTGTTTGCAAGTCAGTCCCCTTTAATGTACAAGTTCAAAATCAGGGCTTGTGATTGAAGGGTGCAACAAGTGCAATGCCACATGGCCACACTTTCATAAGGGCCTTAATTTTACAGTTTACTATGTACATGGAAATGTTTCCGTAATAGTGCAATACTTTCCAATTTATATACCAGCAGTTCCTTATCATGTAAGAGTAATAGTTTGCATATTAGTTCACTTATATTTTCTTTTTGATCCCTTTTTTGAAAGGCAGCATTTTATTAACAAAACAGAACAAAGTACAAAAAGAGGCAACCCTCAATTAACCAGATGTTAAAGAAAGGGCCCCGGAAGGAAGGAAAAAAACCCAGAGCAGTAACTGGGCACTTACATAAACTAACCAAGCTAAACCCCTACCCATGAACTAACAAATCAGACACACAAACAAAATAGAACACAACATTCTGAAGACAGTCGCGGAGAAGCAGACAAACCACTCCACAGGAGCGAAAATGCAGACCAGACAACCACTTTTCCAAGAAAACACCAAAATGTTAAGTCCGACATTTTGATGGGTCGGAAAGCCATAACTGCCAGTCAACCGCAGTTTTCTTCTTCGACCTTCTCGTTATCCACTCGAAACTCTTAAGTTGAATATCTTGAACAGTTTTGTTTATACTTGTCACTTTACCTTTGAACACACGTATATTTCTATCTTTCCAAATATAGTACCCAGCCGTCCATATAACCGCTTGCCACAAACTAGATGAATGACTAGGAACATTGACATTCTCGTTATGAGAGAACATTTCATCTATAGAGAAAGCACTAACGCTCCCGAACTTCCACCAACTATAAATCTTTTCCCATATGCTCATAGCAAAGTTACACAACACCAAACAGTGAGCGCATGATTCCACCATGCCATTACAACTAGGACATAATAATGAGTCTAAATCGATGCCTCTCTTATCTAATTCTTCACGCACCGGGAGCCTACCTTTTAAAGCCCTCCAAACGAAAACGTTGACCTTCCTAGGAATCCACTTGTTCCACAGCGTTGCATTACCTCCATTTCCCGTATTTAAGCTCTTCTCTTCGACCAATTTTGTTAACTCTTTTACCGTAAACTCTCCACTATCATGAAGAGACCATCTCCAACGGTCCCTACAATCAACCATAATAGCGATATTTTGAAGCAGAGTTTGTAAATCTTCAAAATCTTTACAAACTCTCCCTCTAAGAGTCCTAATCCACTCCCATTCCCAAACCCAAATGTTGTTTACCCACTTCCCTTTATCAGCCACTTTACCCTCTTTCCTTCTATCTAAATGATAAAGTCTAGGAAATCTATCACATAACCTATCTCCCCCAACCCATCTATCAATCCAAAATCTAATGTCAGTACCATTTCCCACCCCACCCACAAATGAAGAACGAAAATCAATACCTAAAGCATCCAAATCGTCCCCCGCCTTAACAATATTCCGCCACACCCCTCCCCCTACACCCGACCCACCAACCGCCCTAACATCCCCAAAACCCCCACCCTCCCCGTGAATACTTTTTATAACTTTAACCCACAAAGAAGTCCCTTCCTTTTTAAATCTCCACCACCATTTCCCTAAAACAGCTAAATTTTTTCCCCGTAATGACCCAATATTTAACCCCCCATCCCCATATGGAGCTAGTAACAAGTCCCATTTGACCCATGCTAGTTTTTTACAACCCGTCACCCCTCCCCAAAAGAACTTTTTCCTCACTCTTTCAAGTTGTTTAATCACACTCAAAGGCACACGAAACATCGAAAAGTAATACAATGGTAAGCTTCCAAGAACCGACTTAACTAAAGTTAACCGTCCCCCAAACGACATTGATTTAGTTTTCCACTCGGCCAACCGATTTTTGAATTTCTCGATCACATTTTTCCACGTACCGACTTTACTCATGTTTTCACCAATTGGCAACCCCAAATACGTAAACGGAAACCCACCAACACCGCATCTCATCCATCTCGCCATATTCCTCAACTCCATATCATCAACTCCAACTCCATAAAGTTTACTCTTATTGTAATTAACCCGAAGTCCAGAAACCTCTTCAAAACACTTGAGGATACACATTAAAATTTTCGCATTCTCTCTATTCCACTCACCAAAAAATATGGTGTCATCCGCATATTGAAGATGAGATATTACCACATTGTTATCTCCGACTTTTACACCCCTAAAGACACCTTTATCGACCGCCTCTTTAATGATGGCATTTAAACCTTCAGCCGCCAAAATAAATAAAAATGGCGCAAGGGGGTCGCCTTGTCTGACTCCTCTTTCCAGATTAAAATCTTCGGTTGGAGATCCGTTGACAAGTATTGACATAGAGGCTGAACTTAAGCAACATTTGACCCATTTACACCATTTATTACTGAAGCCCATTCTACTCATTATTTCCATAAGGAATCCCCAATTCAAGCTATCAAACGCCTTTTCAAAATCCACCTTAAAAATTAAACCTTTTCTTCTAGACCTTTTTAAGAAGTCGAGTGTTTCGTTTGCGATTAAAGCCCCGTCTAGAATATACCTACCTTTAATAAAGGCATTCTGCACATCACCTACGACCTTACCCACCACCCTCTTAATTCTCTCCGCTAACATCTTCGCAATAATCTTATAGTAGCAACCTATCAGACTTATTGGACGAAAATCCCCAAGCCCAATAGGATCCGTAACTTTAGGAATAACAGTTACGAACGAGGAATTGCACCCTCTCGAGATCTCCATATTTACCCCGAACCATTTAACCGCTTCAATTAATTCCGGCTTGAATATATCCCAAAACATCCGAATATACTTAAAATTGAAGCCGTCCGGACCCGGAGCTTTATCTCCCCCACAACCTCGAATCGCGTCCAAGATCTCTTCCTCTGTGAAATCCTTTTCCAGTAACGTAGCATCGTCAACTGAAATTCTTTCAACATGCTCGCAACAAAAGACCGGCCGTATCGAATTTCTCTCGGTGAATAAGGACTTGTAATGTCTTACCATCTCCGCCTTTATCAACCCAGGGTCCTCACACCATAAACCGTTAACCATTAAGCCCCTGATGTTACTTTTGTTACTCCTTCTCTTAATATAGGAATGAAAGAATTTTGAATTTTCGTCCCCTTCTATGTCCCATTTGATCCTTGCCTTTTGATGAAGCATACGCCCATACTCGTTTTCTTTGTCCAGCCAAGACTTCCTCGCCGCCATCCATGCCTCCCGTTCGTTATCAGTTAAGGGTCTATTTTCCGCTAATAGTTCCCATCTCATTGCTTCTTTTTTGTAGAGCTCAATCTTTTCACTATATGCACCAAACCTCCCTTTACTCCAATTTTTAAGAGCTACTTTTACGTTTTTAAGCTTATCCCGAAATCGACAGTCCGGCCTCAAACTCCTCACCTCCATATTCCAGGCCTCTTCGACCACAAGCTTGATATCTCCCTCCTCTAACCAAACATCGAAAGCTCGGAATGGCTTAGGACCAAAATCTAGGTCAACGTCCTTTAGCACGATAGGACAATGGTCTGAGAGTTTTCGGTCTAGAGCTACAACTGAAATATTTCCCCATAAATTACAAAACTCCTCGTTCACCAAAAAACGATCTAACTTGCTAAACTTCATCCCGTCATCACTTACTCGAGTAAATTTTCTCCCCCCCATTGGAATCTCGACGAGATTTGCCTCAATTATGAACTCATTGAAATCATTTGCTTCTCTGAGATTAACCTGAGAGTTCAACCTCTCTTCATTTCCTCTAACAACATTCAAATCACCAAATATACACCAAGCACCATTTACTTCATTCATTGCTCCTAAAATCCTATTCCAAAGAGTCGCCTTTTGGCTACCCACGTGCGGTCCGTAAATACATGCCAAATACATATCCTCATTTTTACCTTTCCACTCGCCTTTAATTGCCACAAACCTGTCGTCCCCCATACCCTCTTTATATGAAAAAGATCTCGTGTCCCACATTAAAAGAATCCCACCAGAGTTCCCATTGGCTGCTAACTGAGAGAACCCGAAATCCTTACCACCCCAAAGATCTTCTACCATAGACTCGTCTACCATACCACATTTAGTTTCTTGTATCCCTATAATATCAGGATGTTCACTCCTAATTAAAGATCTAATCCAACCTTTCTTCCCAACATCACCAATCCCCCTAATATTAATAGATATTATTTTCATAAATGGAACATAATTTTAACGACATAAACCAAATTCGCCTTACTTTTAATCATTACCTATGTCACCCTCCTTCTCCTTCTTATCCGCATTTGAACCATCTTCCTTCGTCTTATCGTTCTCCACTCTGGCCCACGACACCCCAATCAGCTCCCCTATTTCCTTCACCTGATCCATATTAATGGAGCAACTCTTACTGCCCGATTCCGCCCTCCCCGAACACCCGAAGACAAACACCTCATTTTCATCCATTCCCGGCTCGAGGAAATCTTTAAGCCCGATAATGCGCATGTCCAATTATCAAATAATGCAAGACTCTCATATATTCATGTTTTTTATAGTTTTGGCATGTCTTATAGTAAAAATAGAAAGTGTTACTCCATACCCATCCACAACGTCACATAAAATTCGTAATGGATTATCGATGGTCATGTTAGTTGTTGAGAATGAACGATTAGAAAGTGTCAATCATGAATCATTGATAATCGAATAATAATTAAGATGTATTGTGAATTTCCACTTTATCAAGTGGATAACGAGTGTTATACTATTATCATGTATTTGATAGTGTTATAGCCATGATTTTAAACAGCCCACCAAGGCTCGAGACGCGTCAAAGTTTGAGGCACGACTTTCACGTTACACAATACATTAAAATGTGCTATGACATGAGGTGTGGTAATTTTTGAATTCAACTTTAAAAATTTATTATTATGTAAGTAGACTTTTTTAACTTTATTTATTATGTACAACCCATATTTATTATGTACAACCCATATTGTGAAGTAAATATAAATATAATATTTAATTATGATAAAACTCATAAATATTTTTATATTTTGTGACGCTATAAGTCACGCTTTAAAAACGTTAAAAATTTGTCTTAACCGTTAAAGCGTGTAACTTAGGTAGTGTTTGATAAGAACTTAATACGAATTAATTGAAAAATAAAAGAATAAATTAAGCTAGTTGCATTCTGTTTGTTTTGGTCTTAAAACTAAAACATGTTTTTTCTAAAAAAAAAGGCAAGTGAAGGAGGGTCTCTACAATAAGTCATTAATAACTAGGTTTTCACTTAGTTATGAAAGAGTTATCGTCTGATCTTTTCGAATTGATTACAAGTTGGAAGTGCGACTCAATTGTTCTTGGTGGAAAATAAAAAGGGTTTGGTTATCTATTTTAAACTAAAAATGAAAATGTCGTTGAGTAAATAAAGTTGAAAGCTTTAAAATTTAAAACTAAAAGTGAAGACTTTAAAAATTGAAAAGTAATTGATCAAAACTTATAAAAATGTAAACTTTAAATCTTTAAACTAAAATAAGATAAGTTAGAAATAAGCTGAGTAAAAAGGCGGGAAAAGTAAATTTCAAAAACTGAAAATAAAGAACCTTATCCGGAATAATCTTGATGTGCAACTTATTCGGAATAACACTCCTACTGCATATCTGGAATAAACAATTACACCTTATCCGGAATCTGAAGATCCAAAACTATCCGGAATAATTTCCGGGTCCTTATCCGGAATATCCTTATCCGGAATGTTAGTCGAGACGCTTATCCGGAATAATGAGACCGAGAGCTAATCCGGGGAAATAAGTTGTGGTGCTTATCCGGAATAATCAAACTACTACCCTTATCCGCAAAACTCTTCTTCAACTTAATACGGATAAGGAAATGTGTGCATTATCCGGAATCCGTGACTAGCACTTTATCCGGAAAAATGGAAACACAGCTTATCCGGAAAAATGATACAAGGCGGAATGCCTTATCCGGGAAAACTAGCAGAGATGCTTATCCGGAATAAGGGTCTTAATCCCTTATCCGGAATACGAGGGTGTTAAGCTGCTTATCCGCAAAAATCAACTTCAGTGACTTATCCGGAATAAGGGTCTTATAACCCCTATCCGGAATACGAGGGAAAGTGACAATAGTCGGAATAAAGGGGTTTTTGTACCGTAACAAGAAACTTAAGAAAATAAGCTAAAATTCAATAAGCATTTAATCAAAAACTTAACCAAAAGGATTTTAAGAAAAAGTAAATAAGCTAGAATTTAAAAACTTTTAAAACTCTAAATAAGCTAGAAATCAAAAAGCACTTTTTTATAAAAAAAACTTAAACTTATTAAAAGCAACTTATTTCTAAAAACTATTAAGCCTAAAGATTAAGAAAAATAAGCACTTTTATATAAAAACTTTTAAGATCACCAATTTAATAAGCACAACCAAATAAGCTAAACAATCAAACCATCAACAAGATTAGGATAAAACTACATGATTATCAAGATTAAGTAAAAGATTAAGAAAGGTAGAATGTGAATTAAGAAAAATAAGCTTAATTGATTAAAGATTAATATCAAAAGATTACAAGATTAAGGTTGATAAACTTGGAAAACTAGAGAGAAGAAATAAAATGCACATAAAAATAAAACTACAACTATTGAAAAACTAAAACACCTAACACCCTCCTAATGACATATTAGGAGGGTATTTATAGGAGGTGAGGAGACTACATGCTTAAGCTATCTAATTTCTTTCTTCTCGACTCGACTTAATCTTTGTCTTTCTCGACGTCGTCTCGGGATTTGTCGATATAAGTTGAACTTGTCTAGTCATTTTCTTCTATAATTAGACTTGAGTTCTTCAACTTCATTAAACTTCCGTCTTCAGACTTTTTCTTCGAAACCTTTTAATATGGTCATGAGGATCATCAATTATACTTAACCGTATTAGTAAGTTGAAGAAACCTTTTAATATGGTCATGAGGATCATCAATTGAACGCCCCAAGAAAGGTTGAGCAGAGACCATTTGAATGAAGCCGGATTTAAGCTCAAAATTGTTGGCTCCAATCGCGGGTATGACAATAGCATCGTTGTTGCCCTCTACATGCGCTTGCAAAAGTTCGATCATTGGACGATTGTCCGGTAGAAGTTCATTGTTGTTATTATTCATGTTGGGTTGAGGTGGATTATTATTATTGTTGTGTACACCGGCCATGTCTAAATTATCGAGAGTCTCGAGCTCGGGATAAGACGTTGATCGAGTACGTATACACCTGCAAAAGAAAGAGAAAAATATACAAGAAATATTTTTGGTTTTTTATGTTTTTTAATTTTTTTTGTATTTTTAAAAATTTTATATTTTTTTTAGGAATTTTGAAAATTTTAAAGCAAGGAAAATAACGTTCAAAGATGAACGGATCCCAAAATCCAACGCGTCTCTCACTAAAAACCGTTAATCATAACGAAAAGAGCCGACAGCGGCGCCATTTAATAACTAGGTTTTCACTTAGTTATGAAAGAGTTATCGTCCGATCTTTTCGAATTGATTACAAGTTGGAAGTGCGACTCAATTGTTCTTGGTGGAAAATAAAAAGGGTTTGGTTATCTATTTTAAACTAAAAATGAAAATGTCGTTGAGTAAATAAAGTTGAAAGCTTTAAAATTTAAAACTAAAAGTGAAGACTTTAAAAATTAAATAATTGATTAAAACTTATAAAAATGTAAACTTCAAAACTTTAAACTAAAATAAGATAAGTTAGAAATAAGCTGAGTAAAAAGGCGGGAAAAGTAAATTTCATAAACTGAAAATAAAGAACCTTATCCGGAATAATCTTGATGTGCAACTTATTCGGAATAACACTCCTACTGCATATCCGGAATAAACAATTAAACCTTATCTGGAATCTGAAGATCGAAAACTATCCGGAACAATTTCTGGGTCCTTATCCGGAATATCCTTATCCGGAATGTTGGTCGAGACGCTTATCCGGAATAATGAGACCGAGAGCTAATCCGGGGAAATGAGTTGTGGTGCTTATCCGGAATAATCAAACTACTACCCTTATCCGCAAAACTCTTCTTCAACTTAATCCGGAGAAGGAAATGTGTGCCTTATCTGGAATCCGTGACTAGCACTTTATCCGGAATACGATGTGAACTTATTATCCGGAAAAATGGAAACACAGCTTATCCGAAAAAATGATACAAGGAGGGCTTATCCGGAATGCCTTATCCGGGAAAACTAGCAGAGATGCTTATCCGGAATAAGGGTCTTAATCCCTTATCCGGAATACGAGGGTGTTAAGCTGCTTATCCGCAAAAATCAACTTCAGTGACTTATCCGGAATAAGGGTCTTATAACCCCTATCCGGAATACGAGGGAAAGTGACAATAGTCGGAATAAAGGGGTTTTTGTACCGTAACAAGAAACTTAAGAAAATAAGCTAAAATTCAATAAGCATTTAATCAAAAACTTAACCAAAAGGATTTTAAGAAAAAGTAAATAAGCTAGAATTTAAAAACTTTTAAAACTCTAAATAAGCTAGAAATCAAAAAGCACTTTTTTATAAAAAAAAAAACTTAAACTTATTAAGAGCAACTTATTCCTAAAAACTATTAAGCATAAAGATTAAGAAAAATAAGCACTTTTATATAAAAACTTTTAAGATCACCAATTTAATAAGCACAACCAAATAAGCTAAACAATCAAACCATCAACAAGATTAAGATAAAACTACATGATTATCAAGATTAAGTAAAAGATTAAGAAAGGTAGAATCAGAATTAAGAAAAATAAGCTTAATTGATTAAAGATTAATATCAAAAGATTACAAGATTAAGGTTGATAAACTTGGAAAACTAGAGAGAAGAAATAAAATGCACATAAAAATAAAACTACAACTATTGAAAAACTAAAACACCTAACACCCTCCTAATGACAA
>CM046879.1:359126751-359441751 GCA_025667525.1 Glebionis coronaria | reverse complement strand
TGTATTTCGTTCATTCATGATTATAAATAGTACTTATATGATTGAATGGATTCCATGTCATCTAGTCAATGAATCTTGGTATTTGCCTTGTAGAAATTGGTGCAATAAAATACATAACAACTCTTGCATAATTTTGTTTAATGCTTTGTCATATGCTCGAGAGGGTTGGCTCAGCAAGTACTTGATCCATTGAAACCAACATAAACTATTCTTAATGCTTTTGGTATAACATGATCTAGAGGTCGAAAGGATTTCGTGTTATATTGATTAGACGTTGCATGTACGACTAGTAATCAGCATGTTGTCTTACATTGTTTATGTGCTTATATTCATCCTTGCTATCTATCTTTTATAAGTTTGTAGCCTTAACCAAACGCACCTTTTTAATCATTTGATAAGTATAAATTTCTAGAATTTGTGACACTCTAAAGATAATTGTATTACATTATTAACACTAATCCTGTGGAACGATCTGATACATGAAAGAGTATACTTGCCCGTGTGTGTCTAGTCAAATGTTTGGTAATCTCTTGTAATATAAATTTAAGATTTGTGAAACGAACATCAATTATCCACCTATTTTTCATCTATTTTCTTAGATCTATCATGGTGAAGTAAGTTTTATATGGGTACAACAATTGGTATCATTTGCCACTGGGTAGATTAGTGATTATTTGTGGTTATTCTACGATTTTCGTGGGGTTTTAATCTATAAAACCATACGAGTACTTGTTTTTTCTTTGTTTTCCACACATACACATCGATATTGTCTTCATATATTTGCTGTTGTGTGACTAGAACAAGAAAAATCCATTTTTTCTTTTGGTTTTTAGCCGATTTGCAAAGTTATATTTTTTAAGGTTTAAAATTTTTCGGCTTAAAAATGCCTTTTTCCAGTCCCTATGATGCTATAAATCGAGAAAGTACAAATCAATTTGTCGGAAAACCTTGAAAATGTTGCCTTTACGAGATTCATAGCCTAGTTGCTATTTTGAAATATTTAGAAACCCTATTTATTGCAAATTGGGTAAAATAACTTATTCAGATATAAGAAACCCTAATTATTCATAAATAAGCAATATTTCGAATTGAGCATAATTATTCCGAATTGGCAGAAATTGGTAATTTATTCTGAAATCATTAATATTGAGAGTTGAGCAAATTTATTCTGAATTGAGAAAAGTATTGCGAATTGAGCTTTATTCCGAACTGAGAAAATTATTACGAATTGAGCTTTATTCCGAATTGAGAAAATTATTGCGAGCTTTATTCCAAACTGAGACAATTACTGCGAACTGGGATTTATTACGAAATCATAGTTATTGCGAAATGAGCATTATTCCGAAATGAGCATTATTTCGAAATGAGCATTATTGTGAAATAAGCATTATTAAGAAATCATCCATATTCCGAGATCGTGATTTAGCCAAATTTTAGTTCAAGTAATCTTTAGACTTAACCACCCTCACAACTAGTTACGAAACATAGTATCCAAAAAAACAAAAAAAAAGTTTTTGGCGGGAAGACCCTAGTAAATTTAATTTTTCCTACACCATTTTAGGCCTTTTATGCTTCAATTTCAAATTTTGGCAAAACGAAATTTTTTTCGATCTAATATTCGAGTTTTTCGGCTAAATTTGGCGTCAAAATTTTCTTTTTTAAATTTTTTCCTAACCTTAGAATTACATTTTTAAGTGAATTTCAAAATTTTGCACCTCAAAATTTTTAGGTCTATGTTATATCGGACTGCAGAATTTATTGTCGGACTGAGAAAAAAATCAGAATTTCGAAATTTTAACCACAACCTCATCACACCACGTCTACATAAGATTAGAAGTCACTTCATCAATTGAGACACCATCATCATGGAAAAGAGCAATACGGTTACTGAGTGTTTAGGCGTAACTAACTTATAGATGGAACGTCTACAACTACGGACACGCTTCTTGAGAAAAACTTCCATGGACGGTTTTAGTGTACTTCAGTCATCTTTTGAGTGCCTTTCAAAATTCCTGCTGAACTTAGGTGAATCCACTAGCACATTCATAAGAACATTCACCCAAGCCATGGAGAAACTTGTAGCACAACTTGTCAAAGAAAGACTTCTTGGGAGTGAATGCATGATCATCTTCACTGAACTCAAATCGAAACTTAAAAAGACCTTTGATTCTGAATTCATCATGTCTTCGTGTACAAAGGAATGCTTCAAGAGAAATAATAAAATCGATGCTTGATGAGACTGCTTTTATACATAGTCTCATCGTCCAAAATAGGCTTAAAATGCATTAAATATCATGAAAATGTGCCAAATATATGCTTGTGTTTGTTCCATGTGTATTTTAGGTACGGCTATTAAGAAAATGGCAAAAGATCACAAGAAATAAGCAAAAAACGAACACGGGAAATGAAGCCGCACAATGAACCAAGCCCTAGTGTTGATTTTCCAAGAATAACCCTTAAAGAATTGAAGATTGTACAAGAAGGGTCCTCTAATATCGAATAATTGACACTTTAAACCCTTGTATATTCATAATTACATGTTTGGTCCTTAAAGTTTGTCAAATTACAAAAAGGACCCTCCACTTTGAAGAATTGGCAAGAATGGTCCCTCAATTTATGAAGACTTGTAATTTTTAGTCCTCCAAGAAGTCAATCATACAAGTCAAGACCATGAAGATTGAAGACATTACAAGTTTAGTCCTTGAAGAATCATCAAATGGCAAGAAATACCCTTGAAATTACTTTAGAAAACTTGTTGGGGGCAAAAGTATGAAAACTGAAAGTTTATTTACAAAGGAAAGTCAGTTTTTTGTATTAAAACAAAGAATAAAAGAAGGAAGAAAGAAGAAGGGTGTGTTCTGCCTAGACAGCAAACTTACCTTAACCACTTACACCATGACACGTGCCCCACTCACCAAATTCAGCCAATCACCACTCACCCCTTTGCTAACTCACCATCCCACTCACCAAACCGGTTTAACTTAATATTTAATTAAGTTAAACACGCGCCAAACAACTTTTAAACTTAAAACAAGATCAAATCCCATGTTCTTGGTGTTCTTACCAAATTTGGGCTTTTGTTAAACACTCACAATTAAACCCTAATTCTTTTAGAATTATGATTAAGGGTCTCCTAATCATAACCCAACCTCTAAACTGGCCACATCACCACCCAAGAGTTCACATGTATCTTCTCCCACACACGTTTTTGAGGAAGAAGCCAAAAGGTGCCAGCAAATCAACACACCATAAAGCTGCTTTCATATTAAGCTTCATGTGAGCCCTTTGATCAAATTTCACCAACTTTACATCAACAAAACGCCAAGAGAAGTTCACATGATACCAAGAAAATTCAAATTCTGCAAGGGCATTTCAGGGACTTCACCAACTAGGGTTTATAGTTTTTTCAGCTTTTCTAGTATTCATGTAGCCTATATAAGGCATAGGACTCACAACATTAAAATTTGCTCTTGGTTTTTCCTTGTTCAACTTTCTGTAAATCCTACTTTCATTTTTATGAAATAGAGTTTGAATGTGTTGAAGAAATCCAAGTGCCATCTTTATTCTATGCTTGTTATGGTTTCATGTTTATGATTTTGAAGTCTCAAAACCTGTTTTCAAAGATTGTGCAAGAAATTGCATAATCTTCCAAAATTTGATATTTTGCTAAGTCTTTGGTACATCCTTGGAATTTTTGGATTACAAGTGATCTATACACCTTGATAAGAAGATTATCAAGGTGTTGTGAGCTTGTGGTTTGGGGATAATCAAGGAGTGGGTACAAAGGTTGTATTCAGCTTTGATTTTTATTTTTCAGTTTTATATACTGCTTGTTCTAACCATGTTACTCTTAGTAGCTTTGTGGAAGCTTGTGCCTTGTTAAGATAGGTACATAAGCTCAAAAATTCGTGAGTGTGGATGTACAATCATAAGGCTTGAGTCTTCTTACCAAAAATCTGTTAAAAAAGTGATTTTGAGTGATTTTGTGATCTACTATTATAATTGTTGTTCTTGTGGCTTGAATCTGGTTTATACTGCATGTTGATGTTGTTATGATGCTAGATTAGGATTGGGTAAACCTGAAATACACATTTGCTTTGTTAAAACTTAGATTAAAAAGTGAAAAGGGTCTTTGGGTTTATAGGTTTATGCTTTGAATGCTTGTTGGAGTAGGTGTAAGTGTTTGTAAGTGTTGGTATCTGTTATACAAGTGCTTGAGTTATGATATTTACCAAGTTTGCTCTTTGAAACATCAAATCTGATTAAGTGTTATAACTTGTTTGATTTTGCAATTTTTGACCTAAAATCTTAATAACACATAGAGTGTATGCATGTTTAGGGCTAACAAGTGTTTAGATCAAGTTTATGTAACCTGCTAAAGAGATTTGAGTGTTTGAACTTGGATCTGTGGTCAAATACATCAGCAACCTCACTTGTGTTCATCTGTTTGTTCATCAGTAACTTTGATTTGCTTGAATCTTTGTCTAATCTTTAATCCAGTGTATGAAACAAGTTTATTTGTGTTCATTTGAATTATTTATAGCTTGTGTATGCATTTGGTGAATTTTGGTTGGCTTAATCTTGCTAAATCTGCTTATCTTGTTTATAACTGCTTATGTTCATGTCTATGCAATATCTGGGCATGTTTTGATCAAACTTTATCAATTAGCTGTTAGGATTTGTGTTTATTTGATTGTGATTGATTCCTTATAACCCACTGGTTATAAGGGTGCCTTTGTGTGCCTTGAATCCAACAAAAATCCATAAAAGACAAAAAGTCAAGAAAGTCAAGCAGTGGCAACTTTTCCCACTGTTGGACACCCAAAACTAGCCCATGCTAGTGTTAATTTTCAAACAGCTTAGTCATAAGCTATTCTAGCTTATTGGACTTGCAACAACTTCGTTTTTGTAATCAATCTTCGTTATTTGACCCATTGAACTAATCTGGAGCTTTTTAGGGTTTGACTTTTAGGTTTGACTAGAAAGTCAACTAAGTTGACTTGTACATTAAGTGCTTATTGCTTATTCCAGCTTATTCATTGTGCTTTTGGAAATATTTTTTTATTATTAAGTTTAGTTTTGTCATTTGAAACATTTTGCAAGTTGAATCAGCTTTTGAAGTGGCCTAGAACTCAAAAACGACTATTTTGTCGTTTTCTGTAGAGAGCTTTTGCTTATTTCAAGCTTATTTCTTGGGCTTATTCAAAAATTCTTTTTACAAACAGCTTAATTTGGTCAAGAGAAGGTTGTGTGTCAAATTTCAGTTTATGGCATCAACTTATAGCTTAATGGGCCAAAAAGGCCATTAAGAATAAGCTGTTTTGAAATAAGCTATGATAAACTCAAATTCAGCTTTTGGGCCTTTGAAATTTCGTGTTTAAAATTAACTTTTAAGCTTAACTGGAAGTTTTGGGCTTATTTGGTGGAGTTTTTCTTATTGGGCCTATTCTACGCCCATTAAGGGACTGTATTGTTATTTAGCCCATTTGGAGGCCCTATAGGGGTAGTTTGGTCATTTCATGTCCATTTCTGTGTTAATTAGGTTAAAATAAACTAGTTTACAACTTTTTAGAAATTTTTATAAATTTTGAATTTTTAATATTATTTTATTATTAAAATTTGTTTTTAATATTTTTGCAAGTTTTTCATTTTTCATAGCTTAAATACGTTAAGTTAGGAATTTTAAAAGTTTTAGATTAATTTTCTTGTCATTTAAATATATTTTAGAATTATTTTAAGATTTTTATAGTTTTTAATCATTTAAATAGTTTTAATTAATTTTAAAATTTTCAAAAATAGTTTTTAATTTAGTTAAGTCATTTTAGAGGTTTATAAGTTGAAAAATCTCATATTGGGCTTTTTGTTAATTAAATTGATTTTTTGGGCTTTAATTAGCATTAAAAATTTAATATTTAATTAAATAAAAGGTTTGAGTGATTTTTGATTTTTTGTAAACTCTATTTACGTTTTTAGGATTTATTGCAATTTTCTAGGAATTTTTTGGTTAATTTTTAAATTTCGTCATATTTTACGGTTTTACGTGTACCACTTTTCGTCTTAGTGTAATTTTATTGTAATCGTCATCCTTTCTCTTTGCTTTTCTCATAATCATAATCACAAACACTTAATCATTTCTTACACAACACACAAGCCTCCTTAAGAACGAACTCTCTTATTGGGTCATTAACAAGTGGTTTTTCTAAACCGTTTGTTTAATACTTACCCTAATTACCTCGTTTTCCTAAACGAGTGTGATTTTACAAATATCATTTTGGCGCCGCTGCCGGGGAGGCGTGTTGTGTTTTGATTTGAACAATTGTTGTTTTTATATTATCCATAAATATAACTGTATTAGTAGAACTCTACCAATACGTATTATTGGTTTTTCGTTTTTTGTGTGAATATTATTACTATATTGTATATGTAAAACAATAAATTCACAAGTACTCCAAAAGTGTGAAAACACAACCTTGATTCGGGATTTCATCACTCGATCATAAAATATACCCTAAAGAAAAAGGCTCTTAAGTGCTTCGTGCCGCCTCGTTTCTCCGCTTGCTGGTGCGTGTTTAGATAAAAAGGGCTAATCGAGGGTTTGCCAACCAAAGTATTATCTACATATCATATATATTTTCTTGGTTTCAATTGATTAAACCCTCTTGAACGTTTTGGTGTTCCACCAACGTTCTAAAGTCATCGAATGCGTTCACTTCACGTGATCATTTTCATTCCTTGAGGCTCTTTAATCAAGAGATTTGATTTGAGGAGAGATTTGTAGATTTTTGTCTACGTAATACATCACCAAAATCCAAAAAAAAGTAAAAACAATAAAAAACACAACAAAAAAATTGAAAAAGTCAAAACCACCAAAAAGAATCTTCTTTGCTCATCTCCACGTTGTATGTGACGTTTATGCAAACTCGCAACCAAGCTAGACGTGCACGTAAATGTAGAAACCGAAAGGAAACCACACCTAACCTTTCAAGTGAGGAGTCTCCTATTGACGAACCTATCGTAGAACAAGAAGCAACCATGGCTAATCGAACTATGATGGAGTTACTTCAAGCACCCACCGAGGGTTATGGAGAGGCTATTGTGATTCCCGCCATCCTTGCGGAGAATTTTGAAGTTAAGACGGGTTTGTTGTCGATGATCCAAAACAACAAATTACATGGTGATGAAAAGGACAACCCGCACAACCATATCTGAAAGTCCCCAAACTATGCTAGAAACAATAAACTTAACTAATCAACACACGTAATTACTTTTCAAACGTAATACTTATTATTGTATAATAAAGAATTACAAGTGTTATGGATAACACCGTTTGATGACAATGCGTTGTGTACACTTTGAACAAACTAAACCCTAACTTATGAACACAGTCGCAGCTGTTTGGTTCTATAAGTTCTAAGCATTAATGTGAGAATTCTATCAAAGTGTTAAACTTTAATGCTAGGCTACATAACCTATTTATAGTGGTACGAGGTTGACTCTAAGTACTTGGTGATGGTGACTATGCTAGACAGACACTTGTCAGACCTCTGTCACAAGATGCTCTTCTATTCTTGGTAGTCTGCCACAATGCTTTAGGAAAAAACAGAGCTGACACAGTTTCCCTTTTCTTCATAGTCTCGTACACACTAACGTATGTCCAAAGTGTGCTGAGTGTTAACAGGGTATTGCCACCCCTGTTAACCCTCAACCTCTCAGAATCCCTGATACATCTTGGCTGTTATCCATCACAGCCAATGAGTATGTCTTCAAGTAATCTTCGACTTCCTTGACAATGTCTCTGACATGGACTCCTCTGAGGTTGCTCACAGAGACTTAGATCTCTGTGAGTCTTGCGATACTTGCCTGCCTCCTAGGCACATACAAGTTACTATCTAACAGCTTGATTTGTGTTTAAATCTATGATACAGGGAATCTAACAAACTTAGATTCCTAACAATCCCCCCTATTTAAACATAAATACAACTAGATCTATCTAAGTTAAGGTAAGTGAGATAACAGCTTCTTCTTACTCATAACAGATCTAAACAAACATACCTCATGATTTTATTAAAACTTAAAGGAAACTACAAGTACAATACAAAAGTGAAATAAAACATGAAGATAAAATTCAGCTGTGAAATCCTTCAATAGTCATCATTTTTGATTCTTTCAACAACTTCAACTAAGTCTGTCCTAGTATCTAATTCGGCCTGCAAAGCTTGTGCAAATACCTTGGAATACTCTGTGTTGATTTTAAGTCCCTTTTTGAGACAAATCAGCTGAATGGTTGATGCTAATCCTAGCTCATCTTCCCTTTGAAATGCATATTGACAAGCCCTGTTCATGAAGGCCTTACCTCTTTCAGGCTCAGTGTAAGTTTGACCATCAGTAGGACCAATGATTCCATTTGGTAATACCAAATCCCTGTGCATTCCATCCACTTGAACATCATCAGTGACAAAGGTTTCCTTAACAAATTGGGTCACCCTTCTTATTTTCTTTACAGACTTTGGAGGTTCTTGTTCAAACAGCTGTGGTGGGGGATCTATCTTGAGCTTGGCTGTAGTTTCTTTAACCCAATTAAACTTAGCTTTGAGGGTCTTAAGAAGAGTAAATTTGCCTGACCAGTTCTTTTAGCAGCCAAAGCCTCAAGTTCAAACCATTCAGTCAAGCCAAGTTGCTTTAACCTGAAGTCTTCAAAGATATTCGTAACTGCCTGTTGGTTATCTCTCCACAAAATCATTTGTGGTGTGATAGTAGACTTGTGAATGGTATACTTAAACTTGGTGATTTTTCTAGGTGCAAACTTGTTGTTGACGCAGGCATCATAATCAGCTTTTACCTTATTCAGTGCCTCTGTGCGTTTGACTTCCATCTCTTTCAACCTTTGTCTTTGTTTCTCCCTTTGAAGTGGAGTCATTTTTTCAGAGTTTCCTCATTTAGCTCCTTGGCTTTCTTGATTTCATTCAACCTTTTGAATTCAGTAGCCTGTTTCTCAATTTCTTCAGGTGTTAGAGGATTCTCATTTGAAGCTGTGAAGGTTGTAAATTGGGATGGGTCTGTGGTTGATCCTCCTGTCTCTAGCGTCGCAGCTATTTTCTTTAGTTTGGCGTCTGAGTCTACCATAACTATTTCCTTTCCTTTCTTTAAGACAGAGGATACCACGCTTATGTTTTTCAGCTCTTCAGCTCTTTTGAGAAAAGCCGTCTGAGCTTGAGTTTGTATAGCTTTGGGTAGGGAGCCACAGCCTCGCTGGTGTTAACCAGAGTCAGGGATTTTGATGAATCAACCCCATCCTTTGTCTGTTGCTCCCCCTTAATTCATCCTCATCACCAGGTATGATCACTGGTGTGATGACTTGGAGAGGGACAGGTGAAGGGATAGTGTTGTTAGCAGAGTCTGAGCTTTGTTTGGCAGATTCAAGGTTAAGTACCTTTTCCTTCTCCCCCTCACGTTCAGCATGTCTTTTCAGACGTTTGGATGAACGTGCCTGCAAGTGCTTAGCAATCTGCTCAACAGAGGCAGCCATTTCTCTTTGCCTAGTTCGTGAAGCTCTTGTAATCTTCAGAAGTTGGTTGCAATTACCATTTATGTTGCGATGAACACGATTAACTATGAAGTTGGTGTGACGAATTTGCCTGTCTCGTACAGCCTCAAATTCCCTATGCATAGTCAATTCATGAGCAGAGAAAAGTGCAGGGACCTCTTTGACGATGGCATCTTTGATTCGTGTGGACAAATGACTAAGTCCTTGGGACACTTCCTTTCTTGTACCATCCTTAATAGGTTCAGTGACTGCATCCTTAACCGCCTGTGTTATGATCCTTGGAAAGTTGACAGTGAAAGAATGCATCTCAGATTTTATGATGTCCAACTTTCTTGACAAGCGTTCCATGTCTGATTGGGGTTTGCAGGCTTAAGATCATGGATATTCAGACTTTTTTGTGCATAATCATCCTCCCTTGGCAATATATCAAAGTTGGTTTGGGTAGGGTGATCAAACAATAAGAATTCAGCTGTCGGATCATATGTAGGTCTTTGGAAGACTGTAGTGGCAGAGGTAGCAGAGGTGGGAGTTACTACAACTTCCTTGGGAGGAGGAGTGGTATCAACAGCGGGTGTGGACACAACGATTTCCTTTGGAGGAGACAGAGATTGCTGGTCGTCATCGTCTTCATCCTCCTCCTCCTCAATCATCCCATCAGGGAGAATCTCATCATCAGGCATGGATTCAGGTTCAGAGAAATCATTGACTAAGGAGAGCACATCCTCTTCAACATCAGGCATGGGCTCTTCCTCGTTTGGTTGATCCTGAATCATTGTGTCAGCTTCTTTTTCTGGCTGCTCCAGGGATTCAGTGTTTGGCTGTACAACATCAGCCTGCAAGTTGTTTTAAATTAGTAACAGGGAAATAAATAAAGGGAATGGTCGCCAGTTCGCTGTCCTAGAGAGGCTGAGGGTGATTATTCAGCCACTCCAAAGGATAAATCATTGGGATTCATTTAAGAGTGAAAAGTATGAGGTTAATGGTCGCCGTTCGCTGCCCCTAGGAAAGCTGAGTGTGATTATTCAGCCCCCCCCAAAAGGTTAAAACCTTTGGGACTCTTTTATTTGTGAAACATATGTTGTTAAGGATCACCATTCGCTGCCCCTAGGAAGGCTGAGGGTGATTATTCAGACCCCCCAAAAGGTTAAGAAACCTTTGGGACTCTTTTAGTTGTGAAACATATGTAGGTAAAGATCGCCTGTTACGCTGTCCCTAGGAGAGCTGAGGATGATTATTCAGCTCCCCTAAAAGTAAACTTTTGGGATTCTTTTTCTGAGGGAACCAAGAGGCTGTGTGAGGTACAGCTACTCTAGGTCGAGACATATATGTATTCAGGTTGTTGTTTTCCTGAATACTATCTAGAGGGTACAGGGTCATCGAGGTGCTTTATAAACACAAATGAATCACTCCCTGGTGCATAGACAGGGTGTACAGAAGTCTTAACGATTTCTAAGTGCTTACAATGACTTCTATGGGTCGAGGATAACCCTAACTTCACCACTCTCACCTAAAGACATTTGAGAGTGGCTGCTTGTGGACCTCTAAAAATGATAAGACTGATTACCTGTGCGATATCAGCAGAATTAGGCTGGTTCCCTGTTGTGTCGGCTGACAGCGAGACGTTAGACCCTTGTTGTTGGTCACCTAAAGTCTCTGATTCCACAGGAGTCTCTGGAACAGAGGAGGATGAGAGGTTCACGTTCTTCTTTACCCTCGCCTTTGCAACAGTTTTGGTGTGGGAAGAAGATGGGTTTTTCTTCTTCTTTGGCTGTTGGCCAGTTGTTGCCTTGGACGTCGTGGTGTGCTGCCCAGAGGTCAAAGACGTAGACTTGCCAGACACATCAGAGGTATTCACCTTCTAAGAGGAAGGGAACAAGGACTTCACAACGAAGGTTGTTTATTGGCGATGTTCAGCATGTGAGAAGTAGCAGGGACATCTTCAGGTCCAATCTCCTTGTAGATTGCTCCAGTAATGCGATAAGGCTTCAGGGATGTGAGAGTAGAGTTGTGGTAGTTGTCACCCAACAAGCTTTCGAAGAGAAGAGAAAGAAAGCGAACATAGCAGATATTTTTCTCCCTGACTTGATGTGGTCCCTTGAGCTTTTCCACGAGGTTTGAGAAGAGTATGCTTCCAACATCAACGTCTGTGCCCCAGATCAGCCCAAAAGCAATGGATTGGTGATTAAAAGACATCTGGTCTTGAGAACCCTGCATACCACCCAGGGACATGACTATGTGAGTGAAGAGAACACGCTACATATGATAAAAGTACTTGATCTTTAGGGGAGACTTGGAAAGAACTTTAGCAGGAGTGAGAGCTGCGTTTACATCATGGATGGGTTTAAGTGTGGCAAGGGATTCCTTTACAGCCTTTTTGTCTACAACCTTCAGGCATTCATCTCCATGTCTTAGCCCAGCTACATTTGCAAAGTGTTTGAGAGAGAAGGCGAAGGGGTGTTCATTGCATGAGAGGCTAAAAGTGATGGTGTCATCAATGACTTCAGCTGAATACCAGAATTCCGTAAGATATTATTGGTAGAAGACGGTTGGGGTTTTTGTGAGTGCTTCACTTACATTACAATTCTTCATGAAGTTCACCAGATCTGTGTAGGAATCATTAGGAGCCTTGAGTTCGAAGGTGACGTTTGAAGCCTTGGGAACTGGGTAAGCCATGGAATTAAGGTCGAAGAGAAACGAAATGGTAGAATGGTTTAGAGAGAGAAAGCTTAGAGAGAGATGAGATTGTGAGAATGAGAATAATGGTAGGTGAGAAGAAACGTGAGACAATATTTATATTCAAAATTTTGAAACAGTTATTCAAACGCATTTAATGCGTGGTGGGAAAAAGACTGCACATGTGGGTCCCTTGACCTTTCAAAACCATTTGTCTCCTCGTTATTCGGAAAAGAAATAATTAAATATAGGGAATGTGTTTTAGCATTTACTTGGAAAGTAACTACCTAGTTTCATGTGAAAAACATTTAATATTTAATCAGACGTTTAATGAACACATTAATTATCAATCCACATGCTTTGAGATATTAAGCATCCCTAGCTCAGCAACTAGCCTGTTGAACGAAGGTTCAGCCAAAGGATTTGTGAAAATGTCAGCTAGTTGTAGCTCAGTGGGTACGAAATACAGCTCAATATCTCCCTTCATTATGTGATCCCTGATAAAATGATACCTGATATCAATGTGTTTAGTTCGAGAGTGAAGAAAAGGGTTGTTGGAGATGGCAATGGCGATGGTGTTGTCACAGAAGATTGGCACTTTATCATATAAGATCTCATAGTCAGCCAATTGACTCTTCATGCAGAGCACCTGAGCACAACAACTGGCAGCAGCAACATATTCTGCTTCAGCTGATGACATGGCCACAGAGTTTTGCTTCTTGGCACTCCATCCAACCAATTTTCCTCCTAGGATTTGATAGCTACCTGAGGTGCTTTTCCTGTCAATACAACATCCAACATAGTCTGAATCTGAATAGGCCTTGAGATCAAAGCCTGATTCCTTTGGATACCATAAACCTAGGGAGGTTGTTCCTTTGAGATACCTGAAAATTTTCTTAACATCCACTAGACTGGATTCTTTTGGGTTAGCTTGGTACCTTGCACAGAGACATGTGGAGAATTGGATATCAGGACGACTAGCTGTTAAAAACATGAGTGACCCAATCATGCCTCTGTATAAAGTCTCATTAACAGAGACCCCTGACTCATCAGGACCCAAGTTGTTGGTGGAAGCATGGGGCATTTCACTGATGCACAATCAACTAAGTCATATTTTTTAAGTAAATCTTTAACATACTTTTCTTGACAAATTGAAATTCCCTTAGGACATGTTTAATTTGAAAAACCAAAAAGTAAGTTAATTCACCCATCATACTCATCTCATATTTCTTGGTCATTAATTTAGCAAAATGTTTACTAAGATTAACATTAGTTGACCCAAAGATGATATCATCCACATAAATATGCACAATGATGAAATCACTCTTATCCTTGAAGGTAAAGAGTGTTTTATCAATGGAATCCCTGACAAATTTATTTTCAGTTAAAAAATTAGAAAGAGTTTCATACCATGCTCTTGGAGCTTGTTTCAGCCCATACATGGCTTTGTGTAGTCTATACACATGATTGGGAAACTCGCTGTTCTCGAATCCTTCAGGCTGTGCAACATATACTTCCACAGCTAAATCTCCATTGAGGAAAGCACTCTTAACATCCATCTGATACACAGTGAAGTTCATATAAGTAGCATAAGCAAGGAAAATTCTGATGGCTTCAAGTCTTGCCACAGGAGCAAACGTTTCATCATAATCAATCCCTTCAGTCTGTGTATACCCCTGTGCCACCAGCCTGGCCTTGTTTCTGACGATGTTTCCAATTTCATCCATCTTATTTCTATAAATCCATCTAGTGCCTGTGATGTTCTTACCAGGTGGAGCTGGCACTAGAGTCTATACCTTGTTCCTTTTGAACTGATTAATTTCTTCCTGCATAGCAGCTACCCACCCATCTTTCACAAGAGCCTCAGCTACTCTCTTAGGTTCAAGTTGAGAGAGAAATTCAGCAAAGAGATATTCGTTGGTTAAGGCTGACTCTGAGTCATGAATTCGCTGTCTAGTAGTAACCCCTGCATTAGGTTCAACAATAATGTTGACAAGAAGAATGTGTTGATCTCTTGACCATTTAGTTTGAGGAGCTGGGGAATCATGGACAGGGACATCTGTGGGGGTAGTTGGCACTATTTGAGTTTCATCCTGCTGAATAGGAGGACTTTCTTCAAAGATGACCTCAGTATCTGTGTCCACTTTAGCCATATCAAGGGGTACAAATTCATTGTCAACAGGAGAGTCTTGAAGAATTAGTGAGTCATCTTCAGCAGTTGAGGAAGAAGGACTACAAGAAGGCTGTGGTTCTTCTTCATCAAGTTCCTGAGACGAAGGAACTTCAATGTTGTGTGTTGACAGAGGGTCAAAAGCAGGAACATAAGGAGTGAGAGTGTTGGAGTGATGATGGTGATGACAGGGAGGTCTTGGTTCTGAGAATTCATCACTTGGGAAGGACACGTTTTCATTAAAATCAATTTCATCACCCTCTGTTCCTGTTCTCTGTATGACATCATCATCTTTATTGAATCTGACATGAAAGGTTTCTTCTACTTCTTGTCTTCTAGTATTGAATACTCTGAAGGCCTTGGCAGTGGGAGAGTATCCTAAGAAGAAACCATCATCAGCTTTTTCATCAAATTTTCCTAATTTATCCCTGTAGTTATAAATGAGCACAGGGCATCCAAAAACATGGAAATAGCTGACGTCTGGAGCTCTATTTTTGAAAACTTCATAGGAAGTTTTACCATGTCTCTTGACAATGATTGACCTATTTTGGGTGTAGCAATCAGTGTGAATAGCTTCTCCCCAAAATTGCTTTGGTAAAGCTGCACCATTTAACATAGTTCTGGCCGCTTCAATCAGAGTCCTATTTCTTCTTTCAGCCACACCATTTTGTTTAGGGGTGCCAGTTAAAGAGAAGTTTTGTGATATTCCTTTTTCATCACAAAAAGATTCAATTTGTTGATTCTTGAATTCAGTACCATTATCACTTCTTAGAGCTTTGACTCTAACATCATTCATATTTTCAACCTGTCTTATGAAGGACATGATGGTATCCGCAACATCAATTTTCCTTCTGAGGAAGAAAACCCATGTATACCTAGAAAACTCATCAACTATGACCAAGGTGTATTTGTTGTGATTAATGGTCTGAGGTTTGACAGGCCCAAACAAATCTATGTGAAGGAGATGTAAGCACTTGTCAATAGAAATTGACTGCCTGGTCTTAAAAGAAGACATGTGATGCTTTCCCTTGACACAAGCTGAACAAGTATTGTCTTTAGAAAAAGTCACTGAAGGTAGACCAGCAACCAGGTTTTGTGAGGCTATCTTGTTGATGTTCTTAAAGTTGAGATGACACAGTCTTTTGTGCCACAGCCAATTAACACTTTCAGAGGCTTTGGCTAGAAAACAGTTTGAGTTATCTTCAGAGCAAGTAACCATGTTGATGACATACACGTCTCTCCTTCTTGGTGCAATAAGCACCACATCATTGTTCTTGTTGAATATGGTTCCATGAGTCTTAGTAAACAAAACCTTGTAGTCAACATCACACAATTGGCTGATGCTAATAAGATTCTGTTTAAGACCATTCACATATACAACCCTTGTAAAAGTTATCTCATTGCAGTTTACTAAGCCGTATCCCTATGTGTCGCCTGAAGAATTATCCCCAAACACCACTTTAGGACCTGGCTCCATTGAGTATCTGTGTAGGTATTGTCGAATCCCTGTCATGTGTCTAGAACAGCCACTGTCTAGATAACATACCGATTCCTTAAGATGTTTCTGCACAGATACATAGAAACAAGTTAGTTCCTATGGTGAACCCACTTTCTAGTGGGTTCCCTGAATTACTGATTAGCAACTCTTGAGTTCCTGTAGAACTTTTGACGATGGGAAGGACAGTTAGCTGTCTCATAGGTGAACCTTCCACAGATATCACATCCTGGAAAGTCTCTACACTCATCTGAGTGATGGTCTGTGAATCCACAAAATTTACAAGGAGGATAAGGTCTATAGTTACCTATTTGTCTCCTAGAAGCCTGTTGTCTCTCCCTAGAAGGTGTCTGTGCTCTCTTAACAGCCATTTGTCTATCATGATCTATGGTAATGTGATGAGAGTTTTTACAAATATTTCAGTAAGGTTTGACTATCCTTTCACCTTTGGGTTTACCTAAAATAGACTTAGGTTTATGGGAAGTAGAGCATTCACCGGAAGGCTTAATATGTTGTTTCAAGAGTTCTACTTCTTTCATTAATGACAACAGGCGTTCTTCAGTTGAGGAATCAACTTTGTTCACAGATTTTGTTGAGATAGGCTTAAAGGCAACTTGCGTAACAGATTGTTTAGCAGGCACAGAAAATACCTTAGCTGGTGGTTTCTCAACATATGTTTTGGGTTCAGCCTTAGCTCCTCTAGAGGAACTGCTGGGTTCAACTCCTGAGAGTTTAGGTAACGGTGGTAAATCAACCACATCTTCAGAGACAAGGTCATCAGTCAAGAGGGGATCTGACATATGAATTGTCTCTGTAGATTTGAAAACAATCTATTTGGGTTTGGTGAGAATTTTCAACTGTTGATCCCAAACTTAGATCGATTTAGCTTGTGTAAACGTGATTAAATCAAGTTAAACACGTAGAGAAACTTTGTTGTGTATGAAACAATTTAAGTATTATGCAGAATTAATACTCAAACAACAAAAACAATGTAAACCAAACTTTCACTTTGATTGATAAAACAAACTTGCGTACAATGAAAGTGTGAAAACGTATATAAAACTTAAACCTAAAGGCCTCCTTTTATAGATTAAGGAGCCTTGTACAAGAGTCCACAAATCAGGTATTTTAGGTAAAGATAAACATAAGAAATACATTGTCGATCATGTCTTTACTATAAACATAATACGTGTAGACTAAGTCTTCTATCAGTGCTTGACTTCTTCTTATCAACGCTTGACTTCTTTCTGTCAACGCTTGTCCTTTCAACGCTTGATTTCTTCCCAACAACGTCCAAATTGCTCTTGTCAGCGTCCAAGTGTATTGGCTATATTTTATTCCCAACAATCCTCCCCTAAACTTGATATCTACTCTAGTAATCAAGTTTTTGAATAAAAACTAAGAACTAAGAGGATCCTTACAAATCTTATCAAATTGGTAATAAACATGTCTAATCAAATCTTTGGCCACGTCACTTGAGTAGTCAATCTCCAGCTGTGTTGTCTTCATCTTTTCCAAAACTTCTTTGGACATGGGATACTCAGCATCCACAAGAAGATATTCAGAAAACTTTGTAGAGATCAAATGATACACATCAGCTGCTGAATATAGACGCCATTGAAGTCCACTGATATCATCCTCAAGATCCTTCCAAACTGGATCTTCTTCTTCTGGTGCACACATTCTCTTGAATGTCGACCAAAGCTTTATTCCATTGACTGAAGTAGGTGCTTCAATCTCATACTTGGCCAGCAGTAACCTCCAAAGGTCTGCCAAGTCTTCCCTATCCATACTTGCAAACAAAGACATAAGAGTAGTAAAAGTATGTACCTCTTTCCCATATCTGCCAATCATCGAAAACCCACTTGCATCTTCTTCATAACTAATGATAGGGTTTCTGAAATCATGAGGTAATAATTTCACCATATCTGAAGCTTCCATAGGTGAGAGCTTAATACTCTTTCTAATAATAGCTTCACTAGGATTCACTTTATTCAAATCTGAAGGAAATTCAAGAGGAACTCCCTTCTTCAATGGTCTTGGTACAATCATAGCTTTTTGAATCTCCATATCCTCTACAAGTTTTTCTTTCCTTTCATCTGAAAGAAGTCTGATAGTGTTCATCTCTTGCGCTCTTGCCCAAATAGGATAAGCCTTATATTCCAATTCTTCAAAGGATAGTTCATGCAACTTCTGAAAAGTCCAACCTCCTTGATGACATCTAAGAAACATATAATAAAGCTCCCTTCTTTCTATCCTAGACTGTGAGAAAACTTTGCTTGCCTTATACTTTAGGATTACCTGACAATCTCTTTGAATCCTAAGAAGAATTTCCAATCCCCAAATATGATCTGATAAAGACATGTCCGGAACTTCCATGATCTTCTTTTCCCAAGCAAAGTACATCTGGGCAACTTCAGGCAAATAATAATTTACCTTTAACTTGAACTCTGCAAGTTTCTCCCTTGCCAACACATCACCATATTCAAGTCTTTCTGGTTCTTTAATTATCATAATACTTGAATCTGTACTTTCATCATTACTTCCTTCTTGCTCCTCAGAAGTAACCACAAATGGTGACTCAACAACCTTCTTCCTTTCTTGTTCCATAATTTGTGCAGCCAAATTGAATCAAATTGTACTTGTGCTGCATCCTTTGGAACCTCTGTTTCTACCATGATTCCTTTACCCTTATCTAATGCATCAATGATGGGTAAAGATGATGATGGTACCTGTGAAGACACTTCCTTGATGATAGATGATGAGTGGAATACATCCACCATATCTGCAGGTCTATCAACTTTCAAAACCTGTGTGTCAACGCCCAACTTACTCTTGTCAGCGCTTGGTGTGTCAGCGTCAAAAATCTACTTGTCAACGCGCACCTTACTCTTGTCAGCGCTTCTTGTGAACTGCTCCATCATTACTGTAAAGGATAAGTTCAAATTTGTAGGAGTAACTAAAGAGACCTCAAAACCTGGTTGCTTCTTCAAATTTGTAAGAGCTTCAGCCACACCCAACGATTCTCCATCATGTGAGCCTTTGTCACTCACATGTACCTGCTCATCCTCCCCTTTGGAAGAATCCTCCATACCACGCCTATTGTTAGCCCCTTCTAAAAGAACAATCCTCTCCCTCAATTGCTTGAGTTCAAGGCCTTGTGTACTGACAGTATGTACCAGGTCTGCATTTTGCTTTGCAAGCTAATGCAGACAGCCGTCAATTCCAACATTGTATATGTTCCAATCTGCCCTCCTCTAGAATGGGGATTTGACCTCCCAAAGTAGATTCATGGGGCATGGATGAGGTCTTAATGATGTTAGGACTGGCTTGACCTGCATCTAAGCTAGCACTAATAGTCCTAGCCTCACCCATGTCACCAACCACACTTGTGTTGGTGGTTCCCTATGCAACATGGCTAGGACCATCAGAGGAGAACACTCCAATGGTCTTTTGGCATTTTTCCATCCTATAGTCTGGGGGTGAAGAAGATGATGTGGATTAGGTAGTAGTTTGTAGGTTAAGGGGTGTTTGGGTCTGTTGTAGAAAGGTGTCAACGCTTGGATTTGAAGTATCAACGCCAACATTTAACGTGTCAGCGTTGAAGGGATCTTGGTCAATTTCCATATTTTAAGGTGAAGATGATGGTTCAGGCAATGGGTCAAGTTGTGGTTGTGGGTCAGGTTGGGGTTGTGCTGCTGCAATAACAGCAAGCATGGCTTGGGTAAGGGGTAAGTCTCTGTGAGGGGGTGAATTCATCTTACTAAAAATAGATTTCTTTTGCACAGGGATCGCATAAAAGTCATCATGATCCATGGTGCAATACCTTTGCTCATCAAAAATCTTTTGTAAAAATCGTGGGTAAGCCAAAGTCATCTTATTACCCTTGTTTTTACACATGCCATCAAAAATTAGTTTAGAAAAATTATACTTTTGCCCATTAGTAATACACACAATTGCACTAGAAATAGATATGTTAATTTCATTATGTGCAGTACATTTGGGACTTAAACATTGAAGGATGACACGTATTAAGTACTTCCAAGCTGGGGGAAATTCCTGTTTATTATATTTGTTTAAAGTACCCTCTTTAGGGAAAGGATACCCCAAAGCTTGAAGTCCCTGTTCTATCTCACCAATGGGTAGAGTGGTTATACCATCTGCATCATTAAGATGCAAAGCCTGGCGAACCAAGGCTTCAGTAACCACCCATGGACGCCCATGGACAATAGTAGTTAATGTAGTTACATTATTAAGCGTTGAGGAACTAACAGTGTTCCAAAACTGTTTAATATGAGTAACAGGGATGAGAGGAGCATGAGAAAGTGCATACCTAAGTGGAGATGCATTCAAATACGCCACCATCTGAGTGTATTGAGGAAACATAGCATCATCAGCCTCCAAATAAGCAACCATATTATGCTGACTTCTGAATCCCAATACCAAGTCACTTGGTTTATACTTAGGCGCCATAGATGTAGAAAGCTGTTTGTGAATGGTTATGAAAGATGAATATATAGGAGAAAAAGTTGTTAGACAAGAATATGAGATTACCCTGTTTAAAAAGAAGGAGCCAAATTTATAAGAGAGATAGGCACATGTGTAACACCCGTGAAAGTGCCGTATGATGCTAAGTTATTGTCTCAAGAGCTGTTCAGTATGAGCATCTCTCGTAAGTTGAGGCTCACTTGTGGATGTGATATCCCGAGCCCAACGTCATTTATTTAATCCTATTTTACGTATATTTTTGAAATTTTTAAGAATTTTTATCGTGGATTTACTTGACGGTTTAAGTTGAAACCGACGTTTACGGTCGTAATTTAACGATTGACGATTTAAGGAGAACCGATAACGACTACGATACCGACGGATGCCCAAAACTTACATTTTATTATCGATTGATCGATATTTGAATTTTTCGAGATTTTATTTTTATTACGTGTTAAGTCGAGTCGGAACCATGTGTATATTCGTTTTGTGTGCGTTTGAACCATTTAAAAGTATTTTCAAGTGTTCGGGGCGAAACCCGACTCCCGTAAAATTTTAAAATCGACTACTAGTCATAATCCCGCTCTTTATATACTTGTTTGCCATTTAAGGCCAAAAGAAAGCCAAAATTGCACTTTGGTCCCTCCTAACTTTACAAAATAACCAACCAAACACACACTTCACAAAAATTCACTCCAAAAATTTCACTCCCTCCCTCCTTCTTCTCTCTATCTCACGGCAACACCACCACCACCTTAAACCACCATCAAAACTTGGTTTTTGACAAATACAATCAAAGTCCCATGTTTATAACATCAAGTTAAGTAAATCCCACCAATAAAATTTCACATGCAACAACATTTTTTTTAGATCTAATTTTTGATTAATCTTGATAAAAACTATGATTTGATCTAATTAATCTCGTGGGGTTATGTTTAAATGTGTTTAGGAACACCCTACTAAAATATTGGAGCATGGGAGATGTTTTCCCATGGTGATTTCAGCCCCAAACCCCACGGCACACATGGGGGTTTTGGTGTTCTTGGTGTATTGGTCTTGTTTCTTGTGGGTATGGTTCCATTTCTTTGTTATTAATATTTTATATATATTTAATTATATTGCATGTTTAGTTTTTGATGTGGGTTTTGAATAAGGATGAACATACAAGTGATTTAGGGTGTTTTGGTTTGATTAGGATGGTTAGTAGGTGATGTTAGGAGTATAGGAGTTGATGAAATTGGTCAAAATGATGTTTTAATATGATTTTGAAAGAGTCAATTTAGATCAGATTGTTTAAGGGTTATTTTCGTGGATTTAAGTCTAAGTCCAGGTTGAGAAGATAGGATATTGTTGTAGAGCTTCTTTTTAGCTTCGATTCGGTATAAGGTAGAGCTTCTAACTCAAAACGAGTCAAAAGTTATGATATTTTAAAGTTTGAGGCGTACCGGGTGATGAAAATCACAAGTTACGGGTTTTTGTCAAAATATAGGTCGAATGTCTAGGATTGTAACTAGAGTTCTAAAAATGTTTGGAAGTTGTTCTCAGGCCCTAAACTTAGCGTTTCGAGTCTATTTTCATAATCAAGAGTCGGATTTTCAAATGACATTGGTTAAGATGGTCAAAACGATCTTACAAGTCGAGTGTGCAAAACTGTCCGAATTTTGTACTTCAAAGATGTGTCGGGCAGAAGGTCTTAGGAGTGAAAACTTTTTATGAAATTTGGTGAGGGGTTTCTACAGATTATAAATGATTTTTACAAATTTTCTCAGATTTTTAGGAGTGGTCTAAGTGGGGTAAAACAGCCCGTACATTCGGTATGTACCGGCAGAGTTGTAAAATGCGCAATAATTCTAATAAAGTATAAAATGGTTCGTGTCTAGTAAATATCGCTTGTATGGATTTTTGGTGTGAGTTTATATGAACCTTGAGTGTTCTTAATTGTGTACATACAGTACTTGAAGGTACTTGAATGTGTTGATTCATTACGTGTTTATTCGTTAGGTGTTGTGTTTGATTTTCCCGGGCATCCACGTCGTCGGTGACATTTCTCGTTACGTCTTCGCTAGAACCACTACTACTACGCAAGGTGAGTCTATAGCCTCGCTCATTACTTTGTTCAAATGTTTTTAACCCGCGAGGGGGATACATGCTAATTTAAATGAAAATGAACATAAGTCTTGATTGATTGTTGGACCCGAATGTTGCCTCGAAATTGTGTTGAGTACCTAGTTGCAAAAGTCCCTAAATTCATGAACTATTAACTATTGTCCTGCCCTCGAGTAGGGGGAAATAGCCGCTTATACAATTTGTAGTACTACGGGGCTAACGACCCAATGCTAGCCGAGAAGCTGTACGTTGAGTAAGTTCTGCGGTAGATTATCTTGTATGAGAGATAAGGTATAATTGCAACTGATGCCTTTAGAAGGGGCACTGGTTTCATCTGAATCACGCCGGTAATTATTACGCGGGTGATTGAGTTAACGGATTAGTGTCATGAGCTTAAACACAATTGTCATATCCTTGAATAATAGATTGTGAGTACGACAATGCTATTGAATGATCATGATTGGTTTTTAATACTTATGTTCAACTTATGATTTGATAAACCTATAGATTCGCTCAACCTTTGTGTTGACGATTTTAAGCATGTGTTTCAGGTAACCAAGATTGATAGCAGCGGAGCATGCGAGGATGGAAGTTGTGGTGGCTTGGCGGTCTACTTTGTTTTCCTCCCTTTTTGCACTTAAAAATTTTATACTATGTCATGTGAATGAAAATGTATTTTTGGGTTGAGATTCAGTGGGGACCTAAACGCAAACTCTGTATTGTATTCTTTTGGGGTTTGGAAAACAGTAGACATGTACATTTTAACTATGTTTAAATAATGTCAAGACTTTTACGTCTTTTGAGTCGTTTGATATATCTTGTGTGCGATGATAACTATGTAGCACCCAAATGTTGTAGTTCCGCTGCGCATGGCATTTTATGGGGGTGTTACAGATTGGTATCAGAGCCATGAGTTATAGAGAACTAGGTCATCTTGAAAAATCCTAAACTATAACTTTTGGTGTCGTAAGAAATTGTCCAAGCACACAACTATCCTGCATGGCTCCGGTAAGAATTCTTTAGCATTGCTTTATATTTTAGATGTATCCCTCGAAATTGATACGAATTCCCTAAGTATTTAGTAAGTAAATACTTTGAGATATATATTGAGATATATTGTTTTGTACGTTGAGTACTTATCATCGTAATTTGCAAATTCTTGTAAGATTATCGTATATGTTGCATGTAATTGGCATAACGGGCTACATTGCATTACATGGCAACACCGTGTTGTAATCCTACGTGTATGTAGGAATGGTTGTATGTATAAGTATGTATATACTATGGTATTTAAAGGCATTGCACGTGAAGCAATGGTCCTTGAGTAATTATCGTACATTAAAATGCGGTTTTGTTGAGAATTCGGCCTTACCGCTAATTATCAATCTTGATAATTGATTTATTGTTCGAATAACCGAATATGAACCTCGTTTGATATCCTAGATACGTAAATGATGCTTCGTAACATATTTTATATCGACTAGGTCGATCTCGATTGTCGTTATCGCACCGTGATGTGTCATTTTGGACATTTTCTTTTGAAACGTAATTTACTTACGTATTACTTTATTTCCTTTATTCCTAATGGGTTTGATATGTTAGTTCACGTAACTATAACATAGACGAAGTATAATCGACGATGCGTACATTGGGGCGGCGAATCATGTGTGTATATTATGAAACGTGGTTGAGGCGTGTTGCCATTTAATCGTTGTTTACTATTCTACTTGAATTTTAAAGATGTGTTTTAAAATAGACTGGCGTTGTAATCAAGCGAGATAACTTGGAATTTGGTTGGTTTTTGTGTTAATTTTGTGGAGTACGATTTCGAGACTCATCCGAGGCCGATAACAACATTTAGTTGACATACGTATTCTCGTTCCATTTATTTCATTTTGTTTTGTTGATTCATTATTTTGAAGTTAATATTTTACATGACGAGGTCCGGCATTTGTGCAAGTTAAGTAAGCATCGAACTTTGTTGATTGAATGATTTAAACATAAAGTGTTTTATATATTTAATATTTGGTGAATGAAACTTTCGGATAAAAATGACGTATGATGTGGTTTGTAACAAGTAAAATTCGTGTAGAGAATAAACGGACATTGTGAAATTATTTTCCTTCAACCTTGGTTGGTAAATCGTAATAAGTAATTATTATTACTCGTAAAATCCTTGTTTTCATATATTAAAATTTGATACTAAAAGATTGTGATGGACTTGTTAAGAATTTGTTTAAATTAGTTCGAGAAAGGAGTTATAATAAAATTTGCGAGATGACTATTGAGTATATGTAGCTTCGGATTTAGTATGAATTAATTTTCAGGTCAATGTAGCAAACTTTTGGCATAATTTGTAATATAGAGTAGAAAAATTGGTCATATATTTTGGAGGTAGAAACTTTGTAAAAATTGGTTTATTTTAAACATAAGGTTATGTTTACGTATGCATTGGTGTAAACTAGAACTCGTCACTCGTTGTAGTAAATAAACAAAATTTTAAACATTGATGGAACGTCATTGGAAATCATTTGTTTGTTTAATTGTCGTTATAGAGAATCAATATGTGTAATTTGATGATGCTTGTTTAAAATCGTTTGAAAAATCTTTTGTTTTATTCCGCGACGAGATGTGTTAATTTTAAAATCATTTGATAATGGGCTAAGGATTAAAAGTTGAATTTTATATATTTTAAAATTATTGAGATAAGCATTTTGATTGTTTATTATATATTATTATTGAGATTTAAGTCTCGACTAAAATCAGTAAGTATCCGAGATAATACCACGTGAAACCTCTTTATCATTTGAGTCGAATTACGCGAATATGATTTAACAAAACGGTTTTGGGGAAAACATGTGTGTAATAAAAGTCAAAGGTTGATTTTAAGAGTTAATTGGACTAGTTTGAGTCATGTTGGATACGTGTATATTTGTGATAATATAAGTCGTAATAATAAAAACGTAAAACTTGGAAAATTCTTACTACGTATGTTTTTGGTACTTAAGATATGAACATTAATGAGGTTTTGACACAAGTATGGAGATTTTCAAACCTAATGATTTGTCAATTATGATAACCGAGTCACCGCATCTACTAATGTTAATAATTTCGGAGAGATTGAAATTTTTCCAGAAATGAAAGCGTTGTAAAGATTGGAAAATGAAAGGTATAAATTCTTTAATGGTGTAACAAATTAAAAATGTGTAAATGTTCGGTTTCACAATGTACAAGGTAACACTAATTATTATACGCAACTGGATTACACAACACACGCCTACTTGTATATTATTTAATAAAGATGTATATATAATGTTTTGAGTCACGATGGTTCGATCGTCCGACATCCCTTCTTTGATTTTGTGAGTCTGTATCTAAACATGAGTCGTCATGTGATTGTTCATTTTAATATTGTCTATGGTATGAAACCAATATTATTATATTTATTTTTGTGTCGCTACTTCGCTAGTACTTGATGATGAGGGTATGTCACCCGGTGTATTTTGTCATGATCATGGACGCCGTAACTTTCTTCTTTCGGTTAATAGAACCTAAAAATTCTGTATTTACTTGTATGATGCTATAAATCTTCATTAGAGTGGTTGTTTATTTATATTTAACAAAAGCGAGGAGGCGTAGCCGCTTTACCGAATTGTAAGATGTGAAAGAACTCGATATTCCTGGTGAAATTGTTTCTATTTAACCAAGTGATTATTCTTCTCTCCCCGTATACCCTTGGTGGAATGGGTGTGCAACTCGAGACGATGGGAAGTGTGATCGTTGTTTTATTTTTGACGCTTGTGTTGATATTCAACTTTTACTCCATGTATTCGTAGATCGCTGTTATTATCCTGAGACTTTTGTCATACATTTGAAGTATTTTCATTTCTAATGTAGTTAATTTCCGTTGACAATTATATTGCTCGTTTACCTCGTTCGATCTCATTGATCTTAATTTTATTACTTGTTGTGCTTGCAATGATCTTTAATCATGAACCACCTTACCGTTATTTTGTGAATAGTCTATTTTGAAAATATGTATGGGTGTGTGAAATGGTTCGTTGAATCAAATGTAAATGGTGCCGACTTATTTATTTATTTATTTATTTATTTTCCCATAAAAAGGCAAAGCAAAAGTATGTTTCCAAAGTGGACGAAAAATGTTTGATGTGTTTCTTAAAACGATGGTAGCAATATTTTCCCATTTCAAATTTCATTTCAAATGATTTAATTATTTTGAAGGCTAGGTCGAAAACTTCCATAGTCGTGTTTGGTATGTAATAATAATGTTTGTGTTGTCACTCGATCCTCAATTATGCACAGCTTAGCTAACTATGCATAATTCGGGAAGAGTCCTTTTTTGTTGGTTGTTGTTGCTTGATCCTCAAGTATGCATGATCTAGCTAATTATGCATAGTTTAGGAAGGGCACTATCGTGTCAAACAAATTGGTCATCTTGAAACTTGTAGTGTTTTGATAAACGTTTGGATGAGAACGTTTCTTTCTAAAATGGTGGATCATTTTTGCAAGTGGTCGTAATTTCTTTGATTCTTAAAGACAATTTTTGAATTTTCTTGTGTTCTTTGAAATCTTTTCTTTCGTTTGGTGTTGACTTGGTAAGTCACTGTGACCGAGTAGTTTTTGGAAAATGTTTTTATGAGTTGTGTGTAATGTGTGAAGATTATCGGAATCACGAGGGTGTTGATGAAATACCAAAGGGGCGCGAATCGACACTGAGAAGAGTTTTTAACAAAAATAGAAGACTTCCGAAGTAGAGGAAAACCGAGTTTGAATAACTCTAAGGGAAAGGACGAAGACTTCTCCTACGTCGAATGTATCGTACTTTATTTATTATTCTTTTCTTGTTCTTTTGATATGACAACGACACGCGGTGAACTGTTGAAGTTTACCAACTGTGCATCAGTAATTGGAAGACAATTCCATTGTCGTTTTCGTTTATTTAAGTGAGGAATCCTCTTTGCTTGACTCAACCATCCTTGATTATCGATGGTTAAACGATAGATAGCCATAGTTGATGTTTTTATGGTGAACCTTTGTCTTTTATGTGTTTATGTTGTATGTGATCTAGTCGAGTGGTCGTAAGTTGTGGGAACTTGAGACGACATTGTCCAATGAAGTCCGATCATGGAGAACATGTGCCATGTAATATATTTCTTTTTATATTTAACTGTGAACGGCGATGTTTATTGAGATTTTGACCACGTTTGGGACGGAAGTGAGATGGTGTTCTTGTAATATCTTTTGGGTATGGATCCGTGTGTGAGCACCCTGCGATGACATATGTATGTATTTTATTTCTTTTTGGATATGCATCCATAGCTAGCAAGCTCGTGAATCTTTGTAATATTGCAATTTTCTTTTGACTAGACTCATCCGAGAAATGTGTCAACATTTCTTAGTTTATCATGGCTTGGCTGATTAGCAAGCGTGGGTTAACTTGATTGAGCGGATTGACTTGGCATGGTTTGGCTATGTTGCAAACATGTCGTAAGGTGATTGTATGTGTTTCATAATGGCTTTTGTGTTTGTTTGGATTGTGACGTTTTCGAGAGAGTTATGTATGCGTCGGATGATTTCGTATCGATGAATTCGTTTTTGACGAGCTAGGGTTGTATGTACGTAATATTGCGATAAGGTGATTTTGTACGACTAGTATTGATTACTTCGTCTTTTATATTTTGAACGTTTTTCTATGAGGTGATGTGCGACCCGTGTGATTTTCTTTGTGATGGTTGTTTTTATGAGATGATGAACCAAGTGAAAGGACGATTCGAACGTTGGAAGACGTGCACCGAGCGTGTGTGATTGATTTTGGTAGTTGTTGAGATCGACCATTGCCGTTGGTAGTACCTTTGTACAACGACATTTACCATGGTAGCATTGAAGCTGCAGCCTTTGAGGAATTATGTCGATGAAAATGTGGATCCCCAGTTGGATAGAATGAAGTAGGAAAAAGCCAGTTGGATGGACTTGAAATGATTCGAGAGGCTACGGAAGAGATGGTGTAGATTAAGAATTATATGCTAACCGCGAGAAGCTGTGGAAAGAGATGTGTTGATACCCGTGGGAAGAATTTAGGGAAATTGAAATGGAGATCATGGATCAAGATGGTAAGAGATTGAAGCAAGGCATAATACTCATCGTGAAGGTGTGATGGAACCCGAGACGTGAACCGAAGTCCATATCGGAACGTAAAGACCTCTTTAGGAAGGAGTACCCTTATCTTCCCAGTAGTACGAAATGCGAGTATAAGAACCAGAGAGCGCCGTGACGTCGCTCCCTTAAGGAGGGAAGGATGTAACACCCGTGAAAGTGCCGTATGATCCTAAGTTATTGTCTCAAGAGCTGTTCAGTATGAGCATCTCTCGTAAGTTGAGGCTCACTTGTGGATGTGATATCCCGAGCCCAACGTCATTTATTTAATCCTATTTTACGTATATTTTTGAAATTTTTAAGAATTTTTATCGTGGATTTATTTGACGGTTTAAGTTGAAACCGACGTTTACGGTCGTAATTTAACGATTGACGATTTAAGGAGAACCGATAACGACTACGATACCGACGGATGCCCAAAACTTACATTTTATTATCGATTGATCGATATTTGAATTTTTCGAGATTTTATTTTTATTACGTGTTAAGTCGAGTCGGAACCATGTGTATATTCGTTTTGTGTGCGTTTGAACCATTTAAAAGTATTTTCAAGTGTTCGGGGCGAAACCCGACTCCCGTAAAATTTTAAAATCGACTACTAGTCATAATCCCGCTCTTTATATACTTGTTTGCCATTTAAGGCCAAAAGAAAGCCAAAATTGCACTTTGGTCCCTCCTAACTTTACAAAATAACCAACCAAACACACACTTCACAAAAATTCACTCCAAAAATTTCACTCCCTCCCTCCTTCTTCTCTCTATCTCACGGCAACACCACCACCACCTTAAACCACCATCAAAACTTGGTTTTTGACAAATCCAATCAAAGTCCCATGTTTATAACATCAAGTTAAGTAAATCCCACCAATAAAATTTCACATGCAACAACATTTTTTTTAGATCTAATTTTTGATTAATCTTGATAAAAACTATGATTTGATCTAATTAATCTCGTGGGGTTATGTTTAAATGTGTTTAGGAACACCCTACTAAAATATTGGAGCATGGGAGATGTTTTCCCATGGTGATTTCAGCCCCAAACCCCACGGCACACATGGGGGTTTTGGTGTTCTTGGTGTATTGATCTTGTTTCTTGTGGGTATGGTTCCATTTCTTTGTTATTAATATTTTATATATATTTAATTATATTGCATGTTTAGTTTTTGATGTGGGTTTTGAATAAGGATGAACATACAAGTGATTTAGGGTGTTTTGGTTTGATTAGGATGGTTAGTAGGTGATGTTAGGAGTATAGGAGTTGATGAAATTGGTCAAAATGATGTTTTAATATGATTTTGAAAGAGTCAATTTAGATCAGATTGTTTAAGGGTTATTTTCGTGGATTTAAGTCTAAGTCCAGGTTGAGAAGATAGGATATTATTGTAGAGCTTCTTTTTAGCTTCGATTCGGTATAAGGTAGAGCTTCTAACTCAAAACGAGTCAAAAGTTATGATATTTTAAAGTTTGAGGCGTACCGGGTGATGAAAATCAAAAGTTACGGGTTTTTGTCAAAATATAGGTCGAATGTCTAGGATTGTAACTAGAGTTCTAAAAATGTTTGGAAGTTGTTCTCAGGCCCTAAACTTAGCGTTTCGAGTCTATTTTCATAATCAAGAGTCGGATTTTCAAATGGCATTGGTTAAGATGGTCAAAACGATCTTACGAGTCGAGTGTGCAAAACTGTCCGAATTTTGTACTTCAAAGATGTGTCGGGCAGAAGGTCTTAGGAGTGAAAACTTTTTATGAAATTCGGTGAGGGGTTTCTACAGATTATAAGTGATTTTTACAAATTTTCTCAGATTTTTAGGAGTGGTCTAAGTGGGGTAAAACAGCCCGTACATTCGGTATGTACCGGCAGAGTTGTAAAATGCGCAATAATTCTAATAAAGTATAAAATGGTTCGTGTCTAGTAAATATCGCTTGTATGGATTTTTGGCGTGAGTTTATATGAACCTTGAGTGTTCTTAATTGTGTACATACAGTACTTGAAGGTACTTGAATGTGTTGATTCATTACGTGTTTATTCGTTAGGTGTTGTGTTTGATTTTCCCGGGCATCCACGTCGTAGTTGACATTTCTCGTTACGTCTTCGCTAGAACCACTACTACTACGCAAGGTGAGTCTATAGCCTCGCTCATTACTTTGTTCAAATGTTTTTAACCCGCGAGGGGGATACATGCTAATTTAAATGAAAATGAACATAAGTCTTGATTGATTGTTGGACCCGAATGTTGCCTCGAAATTGTGTTGAGTACCTAGTTGCAAAAGTCCCTAAATTCATAAACTATTAACTATTGTCCTGCCCTCGAGTAGGGGGAAATAGCCGCTTATACAATTTGTAGTACTACGGGGCTAACGACCCAATGCTAGCCGAGAAGCTGTACGTTGAGTAAGTTCTGCGGTAGATTATCTTGTATGAGAGATAAGGTATAATTGCAACTGATGCCTTTAGAAGGGGCACTGGTTTCATCTGAATCACGCCGGTAATTATTACGCGGGTGATTGAGTTAACGGATTAGTGTCATGAGCTTAAACACAATTGTCATATCCTTGAATAATAGATTGTGAGTACGACAATGCTATTGAATGATCATGATTGGTTTTTAATACTTATGTTCAACTTATGATTTGATAAACCTATAGATTCGCTCAACCTTTGTGTTGACGATTTTAAGCATGTGTTTCAGGTAACCAAGATTGATAGCAGCGGAGCATGCGAGGATGGAAGTTGTGGTGGCTTGGCGGTCTACTTTGTTTTCCTCCCTTTTTGCACTTAAAAATTTTATACTATGTCATGTGAATGAAAATGTATTTTTGGGTTGAGATTCAGTTGGGACCTAAACGCAAACTCTGTATTGTATTCTTTTGGGGTTTGGAAAACAGTAGACATGTACATTTTAACTATGTTTAAATAATGTCAAGACTTTTACGTCTTTTGAGTCGTTTGATATATCTTGTGTGCGATGATAACTATGTAGCACCCAAATGTTGTAGTTCCGCTGCGCATGGCATTTTGTGGGGGTGTTACAACATGTGATTGGTCAAAAATGAGGCAAGTATTTTCAAAATATAATGATGAAAATATTGAAAAGAAAATAGCTTATCTTGTTCATTAATTAAAAGTTATCAACTCCCAATATTACGGCCTCAATTTTCGTCAAAAATAACAACTGGGTAGGACCCAATGAGTGTCAACGGTAAAAAAATAACCCATCAACGCCCAACGGCTATATTCTTGTCAAAGTTGGAAAAAGCCATGTCAACGTCTAAATTGGTCCTAACAACGTTTGGAAATATATTTGTCAACGTCCAAAAATAAAATAATAAAAATGAAAAAGGACTTTAACAAAGTGATTTATCCTAGTGAAGATAACCTATAAACTGAAAATTACTATAGGGTGGCAAGCACTGTCCAATCATGCACACTTGCTTATGCAAGATAGAAACAACAGTCCTCTAGTGTCCCTTGCTAACCAAAGTTCTTAACAATGAAGTTATCTCATAAAATCCTTTGTAACTTCCCTGGTAAGCCCAAAATAAATCATACCCAAGTCTCCCAACAGACCACTCCCAATTCTAGTCCAAAAACGTCTTGGCACCGTGCATAGTATATCAACTTTGCATGCTACAGTGCCTCATGAGTTAGTAAACTAATTCATACACACCAGTGGACACAATCTGGAATTGTGATAAGAGTATTATAAGAATACCCAAAAATTCCTAAAAGGTTCCTAAACCTCCCCTTAAACTATGATACATAAGTTGCCAAATAATATGCATGTAATAAAAATTTATGTCAAGATAGGAATATAAATATTCCAACCATCATCCATAAATTGAAACATGCTCCAATAGTGCTCCAAGAATACATAAACAACTCTATATCCAATGGTACAATGCTAACAACGCCTGCATATTTAGATCAAAAACCACAAAACTAACATGTTGCTGACAACGTCACGTTAACACTTGTCAGCGTTAAAATAACCTTTGTCAGCGTTAGACAAATAAAGTGGAAAATCTAATTATGTATAAAGACCAATAACAAATGCATATCCTGTACATACTTCAATAAGATCCCAAAACACATATTAAGTGAGACTGATCATTCCAATACTTGTTACCAAGTATTGAAATCTTCCAATATCAAAAGGTTTAGTTAATAAATCATACACATTTTCTTCTGTGTCAACCCTATCTGGTTGTATTAAACCTTTTTCAAAACAATCTCTTATAAAATGATGTCTAATTTCTATGTGTTTTGTTTTAGAGTGATGCACATGATTTTTAATAATGCATAAAGTACTGTTATTGTCTACAAAAAGCTTGGTATGCATGAAATTATACCCATAATCCAACAGCTGGTTCTGAATCCATAAGACTTGTCCACAACAAGCAGCTGCAGCAACATACTCTGCTTCAGTTGTAGAATTGGCCACCACTGTTTGTTTCTTGCATTGCCAAGATATCAATCTACTCCCAAGAAACTGGCATCCACCAGTTGTGGATTTTCTATCAAATTTGTCACCACCATAATCACTGTCTGAATATGCAATAAGATCCAATGGGGAATGTTTTGGATACCATAATCCCAGGTCTGGATAACACCTAAGGTATCTAAAGATCCTCTTGACAGCATGAAGATGACACTCTTTAGGAGTCACTTGATGGCGTGCACATGCACACACATCAAACATAATGTCAGGTCTTGAAGCTGTGAGATACATGAATGAACCAATCATTGATCTATAGTGCCTGACATCTACTTCTTTTCCATCTCCAACTTTTCCCAAAGGGTGTTCCCTATCCATGGGTGTGCTAGCCCGTTTCTCATGTGGAGAAAATCTAAACTTCTTCAAGATTTCTGCTACATATTTATCTTGAGAGATGAAGATACCATCTTCTTTTTGCTGAACTTGTAACCCTAGAAAGAAGTTCATCTCTCCCATTGCACTCATCTTGAACTTTTCTGTCATAAGCTTGGAAAAGTCTTCACTCATCTTTAGACTTGAAGAGCCAAAGATGATATCATCCACATAAACCTAAAAAAGTAAGAAATCCTTACCATTCTTCTTTGTAAATATGGTCTGGTCTATGGTGCCCCTTTTGAATCCATTTTCCACCAGATAGGTGGACAATGTGCCATACCATGCTCTTGGGGCTTGATGAAGTTCATTCATAGCTTTCTTTACTCTATACACCTTGTTTGGATGTTCAGAATCTTCAAAACCAGGAGGCTGCATTACATAAACCTCTTATCCAATTGTGCCATAAAGAAAAGCACTCTTCACATCCATTTGATAGACTATAAATCCCATGCAGGAAGCGTAGGCTAGAAAATTCCTTATAGTCTCAATCCTTGCAACAGTTGCAAAGACCTCCTCATAGTCTATCCCTTCTTCTTGTGTATATTCTTGTGCCACTAAACGTGCCTTGTTTCTGACCACAATACCTCTTTCGTCCTTTTTGTTCCTAAGAACCCATCTTGTCCCAATAGGTCTGACATGTCTGGGACAATCAACCAACTCCCAAACATCCTGGATAGCAAATTGGTGAAGCTCATCCTGCATTGCTTCCACCCAACTTGGTTCTTTGAGAGCATCAAAAATCTTCTTGGGTTCCTGTTGAGACAGAAAACAGGCAAACAAACATGCTTAAACAAGAGGGGTATCAACCTCTTGTGAATATTGGCAATAAATCCACTTTGATTCTGATGAGACCTTCTAGTTTGCACATGAGTCATTACATCACCAATAATTAGAGAAGGAGGATGATTTTTGATTGTAGAAGTAAGCACTCCTCCTTCAATAAGTGTATTATCCTCAATCTCATCTTCCATGTTACCAATATCCTCTTCAGACTCTCTTCCATCATCATCTGAATGAACTTCTCCATTTCTGTTTGAAGGTTCACCTTGTTCAAAATTATTGGAAGAGAAAAGATGGTCAAAAGATCTGTCAACGCCTGAACCAAAGCTATCAACGTTTGATCCATCAACGCCTGAATTTGTCTTGTCAGCGCCAGAAATTCCTTTGTCAGCGTCTGAAGGATCATGCATGTTTTCAACTGGTGATACTTGGGGACCACCTTTTTCCTTTCCAGCAGCAGCAACAGCAGCAAATGCATCTGTCCATATGGGAATGGTAACATACTCAAGGATAGGTGCTGTTTTGTCTGCTTGTGATCCAACCTCTTCATCAACCTGTTTACCTGTAACATCAACCATTGGTTCTTCCACAACATTTGAAGTCACCTTCACAATGTTTGGATTAGCAACAGGCATATAATTCAATGTCCTAGATAGAGGTTCCAAGTCAAATAACCAATTTGGACCACTTTCAGGATCACTAGGTTTACTCTCTAAAAACCTAACATGTACCTTTTAAAGTATATGTTTTTCTTTCTTAAGGTAAACTCTATATCCTCTACTCTGCACAGAATAACCCATGAAGTAGCCTTCATCACCTTTAGCACTAAATTTACCTAAGGCATCACTAGTATCCAACACAACTACATGGTATCCAAAAGGTTTAAGAAAACCAATATTAGGTTTCCTGCCCCAAAGTAACTCATAAGGTGTTTTGTTATGGATCTTGTTGACTAAAGCCCTATTCTAAACATAACAAGCTGTATTCACAGCCTCAGCCCAAAAAGCAATGGGAAAGTGAGCATCAGCTAACATAGTCCTGGCTGCTTCTATGAGGGTTCTATTCTTTCTCTCAGCTACCCCATTTTGTTGTGGGGTTCTAGCTACACTAAACTGCCTAGTAATCCCTTTCTTGGCACAAAATTCATCTAATAACTTATTTCTAAATTCAACACCATTGTCACTTCTAAGCATCTTAACCTCATTACCAGACTTCTTTTCAATTTGGGTAATAAAGTTAATCAAAGTATCAGCAGTGTCACTTTTCAAAGCTAAAAAGAAAGTCCAAGTAAATCTAGAAAAATCATCAGTGATGACAAAACAGTAAGATTTACCATTTAAGCTTTCTATATTAGTTGGACCAAACAAGTCCATATGCAGCAAGTGAAGTGGTTTAGAACTAGAGTGCACTGGTTTAGACTTAAAGGAGACCTTATGATGTTTGCCTTTGAGGCAAGCAACACAAGAATGGTCATTTTTGAAAGACTTTTTAGGCAAACCATCAACTAAACCATGTCTCACAAGCCTATTTATATTCTTAAAATTAATGTGCCCTAATCTTCTGTGCCAAAGATTCCTTTCATCTACTGAAGCCTTAGCATATAGACATGAAAAATTATTATTCATCCTAATTCCATTAAGATTCATATTATAAATGTCCTTATGCCTAGGTGTTCTATAATCAATGAATTTTTCATCTGGTATTTTAAAATCTTTGCTCAACACCAAGCATTCAGTATCAGTGAAAAGAACCTTATTTTTGTAATCACAAACCTATGATACACTAAACAGATTATAGTCAAGTTCTTTTACCAGAAACACGTTTTCAAAACGTAAATTGTTGGTGAGAAGAGTGCCTTTGCCAGTGATAGTTCCATATCCACCTCCAAAGTACACTCTGTCACCATCTTTAATGGGGATAAAATTTGTCAGATAATCTTCCTTCCCCGTCATGTGCCTAGATCATCCACTATCCCAATAGCCATAATCATTAACATGCTTTTGAATGCCCTGCACATAAAGAAAACAAATTAGTTTTCTTTGGGAACCCAAGCCTGAGCAGACTTGGATTCATTTGGTTGTTCAACAAGAACAAACTTAGTCCTGATGATAACCCCTTGTTCATCCCTTTTTGGATTAAACACCCAGTTTACCCCAATTGGTTTTGTTATGACCTTTGAAAAAATCTGTTACAGGTCATAGAAATCCCATTTGAATTAGGGTTTTGGTCTTGCATAGGTCTCCATGTCAAGCTAGAAGAAGCTTTAGACCCTTTTCCCTTTGGTTGCAAATATTTACCATTATTTGGTCTAGCAACGTTCCTGTCAGCGTTTAATTTGGTCTTGTCAACGCTGAAATTACCCTTATCAGCGTTGAACCTAGGGTTTGCTACAGGAACCCATTGTCTATTAGACCATGTATTGGTCTTCTAAAAAGGTCTTTGTCCATAAGTATTAGACCCTTTAGTAAAGAATGGGGCTGGTCTAACAACTTGTGGACTTTGCTGGACAAAAGGTTTGGGTTTGACAGTGTTTGACTTTTTATCAGCGTTGACCTTTGAAGCATTGACACAGTTATAGGCTAAATGTGAAAAACTTTCACAAGTATAACAGGCTTTTCTAGACATAGCTCTAGGTCTAGAAGAAAAGAAACCTGTCCCATTATCACTAATTTGGCTTTTTGGTGACCTAGGTTTTCTATACATTTCTTCATATTTAATACTAGGTTTCTATCAACGTTTAAGCCAAAGTCAACAGTCTTGCCAGTGGTTGGGTTTGTCACTTTTATGGGTGTAGACTCATTTGGGCTATCACTAAGCATGCCACCCTTAACAAACAAGGTAGGGTTGGCTTTCTTCCATTGGTCCAAATCAGTCAACTTCTGCTTGTATTCCTCTACTGGTGTAAGAACTCTTGGTGGAGGAATAAAATCCTCTTCTTGGTGTTCTGGTATACCAGTCCAGGACAAGTCCTTTCTAAGGACACCATAGAAGTTCCCAGCAAGTGGTGGAACACCAACATACTCTTTCATCCCAATCCCAGTCATATCCCTAGAATCTCTTTGTTCACTAACACATTTTTCTAGGGTTTGTGAGGCTTTATCAAATCTCTGAATTTTAAGATCTACATTATCTTTATTTTTGATAGCCTCATCTAACTTAGCCTGTAAAGCACCATTGGCTCTCTCCATGATGTTTCTAACCTCAATACTAGCATTTAAATCATGAGTTAAAATGTTGATTTGATCTTTTAGGTCAAACTCCATTTTCTTATACTAAGCTACAGTCTTTTCAGTTTAAGTAAGAGCAAGTTGATAGTTAGATAACTTGCATCTTTCATTAACCACATCTGTTGTCAATTTTAAAACTTCTTTGTTAAGTTTTTCAGTGTTCAGACGACAACCCTTACTACAAAATGCATCATCATATACCTCATTGTCTGATGAAGATGAAGAGTGTGCCATAAGAGCATAGTGAACATGCTCTTCTTCTTCCTTTTCTGCAACCAAAGCTTTGTTCTCTTCCTCGTCCTTGGCCAAATAGCTCCAATCCTAGCTAATACCATCAATGTCTTGCATGGCAACCATAGCTTTGGAATCTTTAGCCTTGATGATTTGGCTTGAGGGTTTTCCAGCATCAAATCTTCTTGGAGATCTGCATTCTCTCATAAAGTGTCCCATTCGATGACAATTATAACACTCAACCTTGGATTTGTCAAATCCAGCAGTGTCCTTAGCATTAAAAGTCATCTTCTTCTTGAATCTTCGATTCCATCTATTTGCTCTTATACTTGCAAGAGCCATATTCCACTTTATGTCCATCTCCTCACTAATTTGCTCATCACTAATTTGCTCAAGGTCCTCACATGTAATCACTGAACCATTGGGCAATGAAGCAATGTATGCATAAACAGTATCTAGATCAATACCAGCAGGCTTGACTCTTGGAGAGTCAACATTCTATGTGTCAGCGTCTGAATGTGAGGCATTGACAAGGCTTGAGCCATCGTTGACACAAGTTGATCCAATAACGGGGTGCATGTATGACTCCTTTTGATCAAATTGACCTTCACTATGTGAGAAGAAGGCCATATTTCCATTGGTATACTTGCTTCCTTGATCCAAAAGAATTTCATTCTCTACCAGCCTTAGTTTATTGTAAACATCATCAAAAGTAGAACTTTTGTGAGTATTATTAGCAATTATAGATCTTGCTTCAATCTTCCATGCATCACCAAGACTTTTAAGAAAAGTGGTGATGATATCAACATCACCAAGCACTGTTCTCATAAAGGACAGCTTGCTTGTAATGTCAAGAAGTCTGCTTCTCACTCGACTTAGCTTTTCATTGGGTTGAGCTTTAAAAAAAGCATACTCATGCAAGAGTTGCTTCTTTTTCTCTTGTACAGTATCAACATTACGACCATAAGCAACTTCAAGGGCTGCCTAGAGATCTTTTGCAGACTCATAGCTTCTATATTTGTGCTGATTGGCTTGTCCCAAAGAGAGTTTGAGAATGCTTAGGGTTTTCATGTCATTCCTTCTCTTTGCTATGTCCTCAGCTGAGACAGCTCTACCATCATCAGGTTTTTCTTTTCGATCCTCTTTAGTAGAGCCTTGAGTTGATCTTGACAAGATAGCAGCTGCAATCTTGCCAGCCTTATTGAATGTGTTTCCATATTCAATAATTTCCCATAGGGTGTAGTCATGGATTTGAAGATATTGTTCAAAATTAAACTTCCACAGCTCAAAATTGTCTGGGTCTAGCATGGGAATCTTGATGTTGGGGGTTGAGGAGGAGGAGGAGTTTAACTCTAGAGTAGACATGTTGTTTTTAAGGTTTCTTGATCAAAGTTTCTCAACCAGGCTCTGGTACCACTTGTTGATCCCAAACTTAGATCGATTTAGCTTGTGTAAACGAGATTAAATCAAGTTAAACACGTAGAGAAACTTTGTTGTGTATGAAACAATTTAAGTATTATGCGGAATTAATACTCAAACAAGAACACACAAACAATGTAAACCAAACTTTCACTTTGATTGATAAAACAAACTTGCATACAATGAAAGTGTGAAAACGTATATTAAACTTAAACCTAAAGGCCTCCTTTTATAGATTAAGGAGCCTTGTACAAGAGTCTACAAATCAGCTATTTTAGGTAAAGATAAACATAAGAAATACATTGTCGATCATATCTTTACTAGAAACATAATACGTGTAGACTAAGTCTTCTATCAGTGCTTGACTTCTTCTTATCAACGCTTGACTTCTTCCTGTAAACGCTTGTTCTATCAACGCTTGATTTCTTCCCAACAACGTCCAGATTGCTCTTGTCAGCGTCCAAGTATATTGGCTACATTTTATTCCTAACATCAACTTATTTTTCTTGGCAGAGATATCCCTTTTAATATCAGCAGGTAGTTCATTATTAAGCAATTCATCTATAGTGAACCTACTGCACAACCATTTTTCTATAACCTTATTTAATTCAGATACTTGATCATTTAAGGCACTATTCTTCAAGGTTAACCTATTAACTTTGTTTTGAAGAGATATCTTTTCTAAGTAAACCTGTTTGAGAGTTTCACATTCAGCCCTAGTAGTTAACAGTTCATGTTTAACAGAGTGAAACTTATCAAGCAAGTTCTTTCTTTGTTCCTCAACGAAGTGTAAATCAACAATGGTGTAATCAAGGACATGTTTGCGTTCATCACTTTCAGACATAGATAAAAGCCTGTGTACCTTTTTCATTGTGATGTCAACCCATTGTCCTGATCTTGCATCTCCTTTCCCAACACTTGGTTCATCCTCAGCTATTGCCATGAAAGCCCTGACTCTAGTAGTATCTTCCTTATCTGAATTCAGCGGCTCATCATTCCAATCATACGCTTTAGCTACCAACCCTTTCTCTGTCTTTTTATCACCCGCTTTCTTCTTAGACAAAGCTTCAAGCTTCAAATTCATATGTTCTAACTCAGCTTTAAGTGCCTTATACTTGTTCTTGTAATCCTTCTTCTCATTGTCTGAGGATTTGAATTGGTGAGATGAGTTGTTGTGTTGTGATTTGAACTTGTAAGGTTTGGTGGAAGATGATGGATAAGAAGGTGAGGATGTCTTTATGGAAGGACAATCTTTTTGAAAGTGTCCAAGTTTTCCACAGGCAAAGAAAGTTTCTTTTGATTTGTCGGTTTGTTTGCTAGCTGATCCTAGTCTCCCTGATTTTTTGTAGAATCTCCTTTGATTATCTAGCAAGGCTATTTCATGAAATTCAGCATTAAGGTCTGTCAAGAACTCTTGCCTGCTGTGTGTGTCTTCTTCAACATCAGAGTCGCTGTCATGAGGGTGTGGGGTAGAAATCAAAGCTTTGGAAGTTCCTCCCTGAACTTCAAATCTTTCAGTCTCTGATTTGTATATGGTATCAATCAGCCCTTCTTCATAATTGTACTTTCCATAAAGCTGAGCTAAGGTGTCATTCTTGATTGAGTTATTGGCTCTCTGAGTCTGATTCATACTCAACCATTTTCTTGGAAGGCTGTTGAAAAATGTGGCATTAATTTCAGCTTGACCAATGTTGACGTCATTCATAGCAAGGTCATGAGAAGAATCTTCAGCCTTGTATATGTTTGTTGAACCTTTTCACCTTCAAGTGCCTTGAAAGCATTGAACTAAAGTCTGAGTGCCTGAATCTTGGTTTCTCTGGTTTCAGAGGGTCCTTCATGACCAAGGATAAGGTTTGTCCACATTTGTTTGGCTGTGGGACACTGAATTACAGACTTCATGATGTGTTTGGGAAGACAGGATATGATGATGCTCTTGAGACGTTTGTCTTGGTTTGCCAATTTCCTATCAGCTGGAGTCCACTGCTTGAGAGGTTTGGGAAGAAGATTCTCATCAGTAGAGGTGAGCGCCATGGGAACATAAGGTCCATTGTCTAGAATTTCTAGAAGAAATGGTTCAAGTCCGTCGAGATACACGAGGAATTGACTCTTCCAACTAGCAAAATCTTCTTCATCAAAGACTGGTACATTGGTGACATGAGATATGCCTCTTGAGTCAAGAAGTTGAGGTAGATCATCTTCATTTGGAGGTGGAGGAGTGAGTCTTGGTGAAGTTGGTGGTGCATTGTTGTTGTTCCCAGAAGACGGTGGTGCATTGTTTGTTTCCGGCATGGTGGATCTTGATTATAAAACTTAGAACGATGTTTATGAAGGTTTTAATATCAAACACCGCTCTGATACCAATTGAAAGTCCCTAAACTATGCTAAGAAATATAAACTTAACTAATCAACAAAAGTAATTACTTTTCAAACGTAATACTTATTATTGTATAATAAAGAATTACAAGTGTTATGGATAACACCGTTTGATGACAATGTGTTGTGCACACTTTCAACAAACTAAACCCTAATTTATGAACCAAGTCGCAGCTGTTTGGTTCTATAAGTTCTAAGCATTAATGTGAGAATTCTATCAAAGTGTTAAACTTTAATGCTAGGCTACATAACCTATTTATAGTGGTACGAGGTTGACTCTAAGTTCTGGGTGATGGTGACTGCGCTAGGCAGACACTTGTCAGACCTCTGTCACAAGATGCTCTTCTATTCTTGGTAGTCTGCCACAATGCTTTAGGAAAACAGAGCTGACATAGTTTCCCTTTTCTTCATAGTCTCGTACACACTAAGGTATGTCCAAAGTGTGCTGAGTGTTAACAGGGTATTGCCACCCCTGTTAACCCTCAACCCCTCAGAGTCCCTGATACATCATGGTTGTTATCCATCACAGCCAATGAGTATGTCTTCAAGTAATCTTCGACTTCCTTGACAATGTCTCTGACATGGACTCCTCTGAGGTTGCTCAAATAGACATAGATCTCTGTGAGTCTTGCGATACTTGCCTGCCTCCTAGGCGCAGGCAAGTTACTATCTAACAGCTTGATTTGTGTTTAAATCTATGATACAGGGAATCTAACAAACTTAGATTCCCAAAAATATCCGCCAATTCAATCGTCTTACCCCCACTTGCAAGTTTAAGGACGTTGCTAACGACTCGATTAAGATGATGCTTTTTCCGTATTCCTTAGCTGGGCCCGCTAAAATTTGGTTAGAGAAAGAGCCACCCAATTCTATATTGACGTGGAAGGATCTCGTTTCAAAATTTGTGAACCAATTTAACGTGTCCTCTAAAATTATGCATTTGAAAAACGAGATTTCAAAATTTTCACAAGAATTTAATGAGAGTTTTTGTACGGCTTGGAATCGGTTTAAGGAAATGTTGCACGAGTGTCCTCATCATGTTTTTTCCGACTTGCATCAAATTGACACGTTTTACAATGGATTGAACGATCATGAGAGAGATTATCTTAATGCCGCCGCGGGTGGTAATTTTTTTATGTAAAACTGTAACACCCCCAAATATTCATAATTCAATTTACGGAAGAGTCGTTGGTGTTACGGGATAACACATTACTCAAATCATAGACAACGCTTAAAAATCGCACCGTATAATAATAAAGCATTTTCCATTCATAAATATCAAATTACATAGGTCCTCAGGTCATAATATGTCATACAAATTTACAAAACATTTGAATGGAAATTTTTATTTGAATGCGGGCCATAAATTCTTGTCTTCTTCCCGAGAATTATCTTCAAGTAACTGAGATAAAACATGTTAAAAGTCAGCGAAACGCTAAGCGAGTCCATAGAGTTTAATAATAACCATTAATCATAAAACCGGTATAAAATCATTACCGAAAAACATTTTTGTATAATTCTTTGTCATAGACCATAACATAGGCCAAAAACATTTTATACGAATCATTGTCGTAAATCATAACATAGGCCTTAAGCATTTGATACGAATCATTGTCGTAAATCATAATATAGGCCTTTGCCTTCAAAACCATTATACGAACCATTGTCGTAAATCATACAATAGGTTTTATAACGTTCTTTAAAGTATAGTAAAAACCGTTATATATAACAGTTATGTAAAACCAGAACACAGGTATAAAATAAATAAGACCGCATATTGCTAGTCAGGCAATATATTGTAATTCAAATCATTTATCATACAATATTCCTGAGACTGTAGCCTCAGTGTTACCTTTATCATTATTATTGTCGGATTATTACAAGCCGCATGACATTGTTACCTTTCTATAATATATTTCGGGTAGCTAGCCCGGAATTCATTTGCCCATCTAAAACAGCGTGTCGTCACAATAATCACGCTTATATAAATCCTCTCATACATAAATTCGCTTACCAATCAATGTGGCACGGCGGGGATCAACCGTCAAGGCGCGAACTGGGGTGATCTTCCCCAAATAGTACTATTATATGCATAAGCGTCTACCAAATCTCGGTAGTTCACAATTCATGCTAATGGGACTTTTTGTGACATAACCTAACTAATAATAATCCATTTCATTTCATTCATTGGGTCATATAATCATTCGGGTCCATATCAATAAGCATATAATCGGGACTACTTGTGTTCTATTTTTATCAAACTAGCATGTTATCTCCCTCGCGGGTTTATAAAATACTTCATAAAACATTTAAAAGAGTACGAGGCTATGAACTCACATTGGTGTGTAATAAGTGTGTAAACACTTATCCTTTTACCACTAAAATCAAGGAAAAACAAGACCTAATCATGTGTTTAATATCGTAAAAGTCGAAATTACGCGTGGTTTTGTGTTTTTGTGTGAAATAGGTACAAAACATCAAAAGGAAAGAAAAAACGGAATTTCACGGTCAAATGTTGAAGAAAAATCCAAGAAAGAGACAAAGACAAAGTCAAAGAACCAAAAGTGAACCGAAGATCACGAAAACCGGCAAAATCGACACGACTTTGAAGAAATGATCATCAAAGCCGAATTCAAGCTCGTTTTAGCGGATTTAATCTTAGATTAAGTTTATCGGGCTAGTGTGTCCCACTTATGATTGATGGGCTCAAAAGCCCATCTGAGAGGATATATTATTAGCTTTTGGAGATTAAGCCCAATTCAAGCCCAAATACAATAATAAACGGATGGAATTTTGTATTTTGGGTCCAATTCCAAGTCAAGCCCAAAAGGTGAGACGACTTGGAGTATTTTGTTTACATTTGAGAAGTGTTGGACTCAAAGCCCATTTACAAAATAAAGGAAGAAACGGTGAAAGTGAATTTTATTCACTTGTTATTTGGTCAACTCTCACCAACTCACACAACACGTTTTATTTACTTTCACCCACTCACACATTGTCGATACAAACAAGAAAAAAACTCACCCCTATCCCTAAACTCTCTCTCTCTCACAAACGAATAACCAGACACATTTTTTTTACCCTAGTTACTATTCCCCAAAACCCTAATCACTAAATTACATCAAAGAAAATTTGGGCTTTTGCTTAAATCGTGTGATTCACACGATTGGGAATTAATTCCCCCTTATTTAAGAGATGAACATGATGTGGTCCTCATCTACGTGGCTCCCTGCCTTGTTTTGATTGGCTCATACAACGCATCAATCACCAATCATCTAATCATTGGCGGACAACTCAGCCTCAAGGAAACACAACTAGCACAATTAATTCCATGCTGGCAATCCATGTGACTGAAAAACCATCCACAACCGTTTGATCAAGAAAGAGAAGAGAGGAGAAGAAAAGAGCGGTTGAGATTGATTTCCTTGCTCACCAAGTTCATCAAGAAGAAGTTAGGGTTTCCCTATAAAACCCCCCATCAAATCTGTAATTCGGGTGCCATTTTTATTTTTATTTTTAATTTTATTTCTACAAAAATAGATTTAGATTAATTGTATTTTTCTTTCAAAAAGTATTGTAATGAATTTCTATTATTAATAAAATTTTATTTTCAGTTTAATCTTGTCCCATTTTATTTTATTTAAGTTTATTGCAATTTAATCTTTAATTTGTTTTAATTAATAAATATTAAAAATGAAAAGTGTTTAATAAACTTCCCCTACTGGGAAGTTTTATAAAAGAGGTTCGAATAAGATTATTGGTTCGTTTGGTTTATTGTTCGTGGTTCGAGAATAGATTGTTTTCTGGTATTGATTTTTCGATGATGATGATGACATTTGGTTAAATGTGTTGTTTCGGTTTAATTAAAAAGGGGGCTCAGCGCTCACCCTTCTTCCCAAAGGTTTTCATCATCAGGTCTTACTTTCTTTTATTTTTAAGTTTTAGAGTAATATAGTTTTATCTGTTGTTATTAGTTTAGTTGATTTTACTGTTTTGAGTTTTATTTGAGTAATCTGCTTGTGTAGTTAAGTTGTTTTTGGATTTGAGTTTGTTTGGATCTGCTTAGTATAATTAGTTTATTTAGCTTGTTTAGACCTGCCTGTTTTTCTTATTTGGATATTATGTTTATCTGATTTGGTATCTGTTTTGTTTCGTTTTGCTATAGTCTACTTAACTATTTTACATACTATTTAGTTTTACTGATTTATGAATTAGTGCTGATATTTTGGATCTTGTTATTAACATGTGTTAGATTTGGCTTGTTTAAATCTGCTGGTTCATAAGTTTATTTTCGCTTATTTTTAGTTTTAGAATCGTCTGCTTATTATCTGTTTAAGTTAGGTGCTTATTTAGTTTTGATAGGCTGCTGATTTTTAGTTTTGTTTTACTTAGCTGATATAGTCCACTTTGCTTATTTTGATAATTTGATATTAGATCTACTCATTTTTTTCTGTTATAATCTATATATGCTTATTTGCTGATTGGTTTAGAGTGCTTATTTGTGTTTTGTTTGTTAATTATTAGCTGCTTAAAAACTCAGACCCAATTGGTCTGAGTATTCAAATCTGTCGCACAAAAAAATATTCATCAATTATTCGTCCTCCACTGGATTCGAACCCCTGACCTTCTGGTCATGGGCCCAACATGCTAACCATTTGGTCCAGCTATTAGATTTTGTTTGAATTCAGCTTCATTGATTAATATAGCATCCTTTTAGCTGTCAGTTTATTTACATAAATTTATTTGCAAGTTTTAATTTTAAGATTAATTATTAGTTTTTATATTTACTTTTATTAAGTTTCAAAAAAAAAATAAAAACAAACAAAATATTTTAATTACTTTAAAATTTAAATTGTTTTTAAAATTAGTTTTTAAGATTAGTTTTAATTAATTTAGTCTTATTTAAAAATAGTTTTACATAGATTTCATTAAAAGTTTTTAGTTTAAAATTAATTAGAGTAAAATTTAGTTTTAAGTTTTAAATTTAAATTAGTTTTCAAATAGTTTTATTTTAAATAAGTTTAAATAAGTCTTTAATAGTTTTGTCAAATTTTGTTTAATTATAATTTCTAATAGTTTAAAAGTAGTTTTAATTAAATATTTTCTTATCAATTAGATTAATTAATTTTTATTGATTTTAAATAGTTTTTAGTTTTTAAATACTAAACAAAGTATTTTTACCAAGAACAATTAATCCGCGTTTAAATCCGATATCAATTCGAGTGAGTCGAGGAAACGAACTTAATTGCACACAAAAAAAATACCTACCTTAAATTGGCGCCGCTGCCGCTTCGCTCGTTACGATTGAAGATTTCGTGAGACGATTTGGATTTTGGGATCCGTTCAATTTTGAACTTCACTTTTCTTGCTAAAAAATCAAAAACATAAAAAATCAAAAACTTAAAAATACAAAAAATTAAAAAATCACAAAAGAAAACTCTTTCCTAAGATTTGCACCAAAAAATTAAAAAATCCAAAAGTAATACTTTTCCTAAAGTATTACACCAAAAATATTACGTATTATTGTTATTTTTCTTATTTCGATTTCTTTCGTTTTTTATTGTGAATATATATTTTTCTTAAAAAAAACAAAAAGATTTTTCTTTTACTATATTAGATTACGTAGCACAATTAATTTACCTATTTACAAATAAGACCTTAGTTGGGATTTCATCACCTAACTATTGTATTCGAATCCTAAACAAAAGAAAAAAGGGCAAAATAGATAAATACTAGTAAGAAGTTTGAACTCGATATATACAAACTATAAGGTGGGTATAAGGCGATGCGCCATAAAAAGCCGTCTAAGAAAAAAGGTTTTTAAGTGCTTTGTGCCACCTCGTTTCCCCGCTTGCTTGTGCGTATATTGAAAGGGACGACCGATTATTGGTTTGCCAACTCAAGTAGTATTAAATATATATTTTTGTAGTTTTTAATATTGCACCTCGAGAGGGATAATCCCTTTCCTCTCAAAGTCGACCGAGGTCTCCTACCTCATTCCTTGATTTTAATTGTATGCGCACTCGCGCGCGTACATACACACCGATTGGTATACCAAATACTTCTAATTCTTCCAAAAAGAAGAAGAAGAAAAACAAAAAGACCGTCAATCAAGCAGATCCCGAGAATCGAGCTTTGAACAACACGATGGCAACGGATAATCGACCAATGATTGAGATTCTACAATCTCACGTTGAAGGAAACGATGGCGCGATTGTGGTGCTGGATATTGGAGCGAATAATTTTGAACTTAAAACGGGTTTTATTCAAATGGTTTCCGCTACACCATTTTTAGGCCGTACTAATGATGACCCACACGCTCATATCAAACGTTTCATACAATTGGCAAACACCGTCAAATACAATGGGGTGCCACAAGAGGCCATTCGTTTACAACTCTTTCCTTTTTCCCTCGAGGGACAAGCCCGGATTTGGCTTGATAAGGAACCACCCCAAAGTATCACTACATGGATTGATTTAGAGACCAAGTTCACTAACTAATTTTTCCCACCATCACGGACCACCTCTTTAAGGAATGACATCATTACCTTTGAACAAAAATATGGGGAAACGTTTAGTGAGTCTTGGGACCGTTTTAAGGAGATTTTACGAAAATGTCCACAACATGGTTTTACAAAAGTGCATCAAATCAATATGTTTTACAATGGTTTAACTCTTAATGACCAAGACTCACTTAATAGTGTCGCGGGGGGCAATATTCTTGTGAAGACCATGAACGAGGCTTGGGCCATAATTGAAAACAAGGCAAAAGTACAAACCAAGAGTGTTAGGGCTACTATAGCAAGTGCTAGTACTAGTGAGAACGACAAAAGAATTGATAAGCTTACTTCGCTTGTTGAATCAATTGCTCTACAAACCGCTAACAATATGAAAGCCATCAATGGTCAAGTAAATGCCTTAAAAGAAACTTGTAAAACGTGTGAGACTTGTGGTGGACCACATTCGTATTTGAATTGTTATAAGGTTTACAATCAACAACAACAAGTTTATGCTTATAACAACAATGAAAATGAGCGGGTTCATTTCAAACCAAATGTTGATGTTAACCATTTGTCTTATAAGAGTACTAACTATTTGGATCCCTCGGGTTTTGTAGCTCCACAAAGACCACCCCCACCCGCCCAAAATACCCAATACCAAAATAGGAATCAAGGTCCTCAAATGGGTAATTTTCAAGGGAATTCAAATACACTGGGTTTTAACCAAAATCAAGGGAATTTTCAAGGGCAAAATCAAGGGTTTAATACTCAAAATCAAGGTTTTCAAAATCAAGGCTTTCAAAATCCTAATCAATTTCAAAATCAAGGGTTTAACAATCAAGGGTTTAATCAAATGAACATGCATAATCCTCAAATGGACTTGGTTCTCCAAAAATTAACCGAACATGAGAGAACTATGAAACATATGCAAGAGTCCACTGATAGGAAGTTCGCGCAAATGTTGCAAGCCTTTAAACCCCAAGGAGCCTTACCTTCTAATACCGAGATTAACCCTCGTGCTAATGTGAGTGCTATCACTACTCGAAGTGGAGCCACATTAGTGGGACCTTCCATCTCTTCGCCCATAAAGGAGAGACAAGGCCCGGAGGTCATAATGAGTAATCCTACTCCCCCTCCGATGATTCCTCCCACTACCACTCCTAATACTAGTTCTCCATTGCCCAAAGAGCCTAAACCTAAGGTTGTTCAAGAAGCGAGTCCTTCTCCTTCTCAACCTTCAAAGTCTAAAACCAATATCCCTTATCCCTCTAGGTTGGACAAGGCTAAAGTGCTCACCAAAGATGACGTTCATGTTTCCAACTTTTTTAAAATGATTTCCAACGTGAATGTTAACATTAGCCTTATTGAAGCACTTGCTCAAATGCCTAAATTTGTGAAGATGTTCAAATATTTGCTCAATACGAAAGAAAAAATGGTTGAGCTCGTTAACACCCGTTTAAATGAGAATTGTTCCGCGATTCTTCTCAAAGAGCTTCACGAAAAGCTAGGAGATCCCGGACGATTCGTGTTACCTTGCTCGTTTCCTCAAATTGATCATTGTTTGGCTTTAGCGGATCTCGGCGCTAGCATCAATCTTATGCCACTCTCGGTATGGAAACAATTATCATTACTCGACCTTGTACCGACTCGCATGACTCTCGAGTTAGCCAATAGAACTATCGCATACGCCGTTGGTATTGCCGAAAACGTTTTTGTTCGAGTTGGTACATTTACTTTTCCCGTGGACTTTGTCGTCGTCGACTATGAGATGGATCCTCGTATTCCGTTAATACTTGGTAGACCATTCTTACAATCCGGAAGAGCTTTAGTTGATGTGGCCGAAGGGGAGTTAATTCTTAGGGTTAGGGATGAACAACAAGTTTTTAAAATGGTAAAAATCACAACTAAATCAAATGGAAAAGAGTCGGTCAATATGATTGATGTTCTTAATTATGATAATGAAGAGATTTTTATTAATCCTTTTGGAATTAAAAAGTCTACTCAAAATAATTTTGTGATAACTTCATCCCTTCCCTTAGAGCCTCAAATTTTTGAAACTCCTATTTATGATACCTATAGTGATGACACTTCTTCAAGTGATCACACTATCTTCGGTTTAGACGACCTATCTTTTGACCCACCCACTTTTGACCCACCCATTTTTGATCCACCAATCTTTGATACCTACGATGATGACACTTCTTTAAGTGATCTCATTAACTTTGATGACCCAACCCATGATCTTAATGCACCTCATATCTCTATGAGTGATTCTTCCATGGAGACTCCTTTTGACTTTTATACTCCAATTTTAGAAGTCATGACTTTCGAGGAGGACCCTCCACTCTTAGAGATAATTCCTACTTTAGAGGTTATTCCATTTGAGGAGGATTTAGATATCTTTCTAAATACCTATTTTCCTCACGAGGATGAGTTTTCCTATGACTCCGATGATACTTATGTTTTCACATCAAGTTTGGAAGAGGACGACTTTCCCACTTTGGATTATGATGATATTTTGAGCTTAAATGTCAACACCTCTTGCTATTTTCCCGTTAAGGAACCGGTGTTTGATCCCGGAATAGAGACTTTAGTGCTATCATTCCCAAATCACCTTACCCTTCCTTATGAGAGACTTTTGACTAAGGGTCCCCACTTTTCTTTACCTTGTGTGATTTTACCACCTCGGGGTTTATTTCCTTTCGTGATGGAAATTATGTGTTTGACCCGGGTGGATTTTCATAGGGTATTCCTTATATGACTTTATTTCACCCTTTATCATGGAGAGATTTTCCTCCCTTGGAAATCTCGGTTTTTCCTTGATTTTTCACATTTAAATGATGATATTCGGGGAATCGAGTCGAGCTAGAGAGTCTTGATAAATAAATCAAGCATCGTTTAACTAGGTTAGATTTTTACCTTTTCCATCCTTTCCACCCTTTTCCACCAATAAGTTTAGGGGGAGCCAAGTAGGTTGTTTGTGTTGTGATGTTGTGTGCAGGGACATGTGCTTTAATGATCCATTTTTGGTGTTTTTGACGTGACCCGTGATCCCGTGTTCCCGTGTACCCGGTTCTATCCAAACTATTGTGATTCATATATGTATATAAATAAGACGAATAAATGTAATCACTTTAGTTGTCGCTTCTTTATCTCAATTTAAACAACGTACTCTGATATGTCGTAGAATTACCCCTTTAGGAAAAGGAAGGTAAAATAGGGCAAGCGTTAAGTTGCACGTTTTTAGGAAAAACGCGAAACCGAACAAATGCGGGTTCGTTCTCGAGGAGGTGTGTGGATTAATGTGCCAAAATATATAATCAATGGTTTAGGGAAGTGTCGTTTTTAGATGAGAAAAGAAAGAAAAACTAAGACGAACTACGATTACAATTAAACTACGACGAAAGACGTAAAACGCGAACGTAAGTACGAAAAACGTGAAAATTTAAAAATTTAAACCTAAAAACAAATTAAAAATGAAAAAGTAGTTCAAAATAATATAAATAAAGATAAAAATCCAATAAAAATATTTTAAAACCTTTTATTAATTAAATATTCAATTTTTAATGCTAATTAAAGCCCAAAAATTAAATATAATCAAGAAAAAGCCCAAAATATTATTTTATTGGACAAATAACTCACTTATATTATTTAAAAACTAAAAAGTATTTTTCCTAAATTTTAAAAAAACTATTTTTCTATTTTTAAATCACTAAAACTATTTTTAAACTAAAATAATTATAAAAAATAATAAAATAATGCCAAAATTAATTGAACAATTTTAAAAATCCTAATTTACTCTAATGAACAGTAGAAAAATGAAAAAGTTTGAAAAATCAAATATTTTTCACTAAAAGACAAAACAATATACAATTTTAACCCTAATTAACTTAAATTAATTCTAAAAATTAAATAAAATGTGAACAGTAAAAAACTTTTTAACCAAAAATCTTAAAATGTTTTTCCTAATCTAAGAAAAATGTTTAAGCTGAAAAACAAGTTTTTGTGGCACTAGATGCCAAAAACAGAAATAATAAAAGTTAATTAAAAAGGCTAATTAATCTAAAAAAATATAAAATGAACAGTAAATAAAAATCTAATTAACAGAAAAATCATAAATAAAATAAGAAAAATAACAAAATTGGTTTCAAAGTCTAATTCCTATTTTTCACCACTAAAGACAAAAAATTAAGAAAACTGACAATGACATGTGACCCCCTTTTGTCCTCTTGCTTAGCAGGGGAAACCTTTACACTAGCAGTGGGAAGTGAGTTCCCACTGCTTTCACAAAAACGGGTCTGGGCACTTTTGTGCCTAGAACTTGTTGATTTCTTGGTTTTGTGGGCAAACAAAGGCACCCCCACAACCAGTTGGGTTGTGGGGAGTCAACAAAATTGTAAAAACAAGATACCACTTAGCAAAATTAAGCAGAAAAGGCCCAAACTCAGTCACTGATATAGGACTGGGGGCTGTTGGCTTGTTTGCTGATGTGTTTGGCAATTGGGTGAGTTTTGGTTAGCCAAAACTCACTCAATCCACTCACAAACCCCCTCAAAGCACATACAAATCCTAACCTACCCTATATCCTGTCAAGCACCTGAATTTGAAGGCCAAAATCCACAAAAATCAAGCAGTTATAGCTAAACTGATTTTTAGACTATGTTTTTACCAAAACTTGTATTCAAAACCCACCAAATGGTACCAAAACTAACACACTAAGCAAATAAAACACAAAGATATTAAAATGAGTGAATCTAAGCAGATTTTAAACCAAATGCACCTTGCAAACTGAACTTAAAACCTGAATCCAAACACCCCTTTTAAAACTGAAACTTGAATTTAACAAAGATTTAGTAACCAAACTTTCACCAAACCTAATCAAATAAACTCTAACATGTTCTAATCTATCAGGGATGCAATATCTAGCATTTGTTCTTCCATCCACAACCCTATCCCTAAAAATTACTCTAGCTCAAAAATATCCTCAAAGCAAGTATAGAGAGAGGAGAAAAGAGATTTACCTGGTGATCTTACATCCAGGAATCACAAAGGGTAGCTTACCCTTCTCCATCAAGCTCGGGCTTGAGCTGACAACTTCAGAAAAGAGCTTGTAGTATGGCCAGAATATGATGATGATGGACTTCAACCACCATTCATCCAATATGCAAAATTTGGTGCCTGCTGAGATCAAACAAGTAGAGCAAATAATGACCTGAAAGATAAGCTTAAATGAGTATAAGCTTAGCTTATGGCCTAAGCTAGCTTATCTCTTAGCTTATAAGGAAAAAATGACTTTTTTCAAACTGATTTCTTTCAAAACAATGGAACCAAACTGAAAACTTGAAGAGATTTTGACAAAAACTTATCAAAACCAATAGTCCAATACTGAAAATCCACTTTCACTTCAATTTATTATTAGATCCATGCTTTTGCAAACTTTTGCCAAGAAACTTCAAAAAAAATGGATTTCTGAAAACTTCTTGTGAAATGAAAACTTTTTAAATCTTAACAAACTTCCAAACAATGAAGATGGTTAAACTACTAAACAGAAAAATTGGAACTCAGATTTCTTGTAAAAAGTTAAACTTCATTTTCATTAATAAATAAAATTTTTACAAAATTTATGGAACAAGAGATATGAGTGACATGCCACTCATATTTATACTAGCTAATGGAATAAACTAGAAACTAAAACCCTAGTTACTGAAATGCCTAAAAAGCCCTTGAGTCCTTGACTGAATTTGGTCAAATTCGTGCCATGTGACTTTGTTGTTGGATACCAGCTCTTCTTTGTTGATCTTGGACGTTAATTTAAGCTTGGGGACCAAGGGGATGATCTGGGATGTTGGTTTGGTCGGGTTTTAGGTTTTGAGGGAAAGTGATGGGTGCAGGGGAGGGTCCCACAAGACACATGGGTGTGTCTAGTGGCGTTTTGTGATGTGGGATCAAGTGACATGGAGGTTAATTAGTGATCTGCACGTTTTGGGGATTAATCCCTTTGTTTTGAATAAATTGGAGATTAGGGTTTATGGGATTAAGGTGGGTAGCAGGTTAGGTTTTAATCTAAAATGGGATTAAGTGTTTTTTAAATATGTGTTAATGGGGGGAAAAATGGGGGTTGACTGGGATTTGACCAGTTTTAATATTAAAACCGGGTTGGTGGGTTAATGGGATACGGGTTTGGGTAGGGTATTGGGTAAGTGGGTGGATCATGATGAGGTGGCAAGTTGTGACTGGTTGTAAGGGTTTGGTGGTTTGGCAAACTTGGCCCCCAGGCTTTTATCTCTTGTTCACTTTGTAATAAATCCCATCAGCGCCCACTTTTGCACTTAACAACTTTGGACAAGTTGTCAAAAGTGGCACAAAAACTTCTAAAACTTTATCCAAGGGCCTTTAATGTATTTTCTTGATTCTTGATGGACTGGTCTTGTACAATCTTCAAATAATAAGGACCATACTTGTACAATTAACATTTGGAGGGTCAATTGTGACAAGTTCTTCAAAGATGAGGGACTAAATTTGCCAATCTTCAATTCTTCAAGGGTCATTTTACAAAATTCCAAACTTGGGCCCGGTTCATTGTGCGACTTCGTTTCCCGTGTTCGTTTTTGATTGATTCTTGTGATCTTTTGCCATTTCCTCAATATCCGTACCTAAAAATACACAAGTAACAAACACGAGCATATATTTGGTATATTTGATGATATTTAATGCAATTAAAGGCCGTTTTGGACGATGAGACCATGTATAAAAGCAGTCTCATCACTCCCCCATACTAAACCATTGCCGTGCCCTCACGCAATGCTAGAATAAAGTACCGAAGCATCTCCAAAATTCATTTTTATTTACTTTATTGAAAGATAAACTAGCTACACTACGACTATTACTACTACTTGTGTTATAGACATAATGTATGATTTTCATCGCAAAATGGGACGTTTAGGTTCATAGAACAAGAACACGTGAATGCTTAGTTAGAAATATTTTCGTCATCCTCGATTTTCACCTTAATTCCATGCCAAGCGTGCAACGAGATCATTGTCATTATAAGTTAGTAATGCTAACACTACTCATATGCCCTAATCACGTACTTATTCTCCCATTATTCCTAAGTTGTATCTCTTATATTTTATTATGTCTTAATGATCACGAGGATACATCATTGACTTATGCGATAATAGAGATTTAGGTCTAAAAATAGAGTCCTAACGGTGTAACTAAGACCATCAAATCAATAACCCCTCCTAATAGACGACGATGTTAAAAAATTAAGTTGACAAGAAGAATCGATAAACACGGTTTTATAACGGTTTTGAACATGAGACTTATTACCAAGACTTTTATACGCCCCCTAACGGAAGGACCTTATTATCTTTGGTTTACCTCCATCTTTTATTCAACTTCGCCATGAAGCTTTTATTATGACTTCGATCTTGCCTTGCCTTTTATTATCCACCTCATCGGTGGTTTTATTAGCCAAAGACGTATATCCTCACGCTAAGGCGAATTTTGGATCTTTAAAGCTTCGAAGATTAAGGCTTGATTCACTTTCAATTTTTGCATAGATTTTAGGCCTTGTGGGGCTTCAAATTGTTTGCTTGATTTAGGTGAGCACTTGAAATCTTATTATTGGGTGAAGCTTTCGATTATTAGGGTGCCAATACTTCAAAACCGTGACGCTGGCGATACCTTAATGTCTTCCCAATTTAATTACACGGAAGCTACTAGAAAAGACTAGAAACCCAACAATCCTAACTAAACCGCTAAATCAATATTTATTAAGCAAAAAAAATATTTACATGCGAAGGGAGAATAAGCAAACAACGAGAACACATGAGTTTTTGAAAGAATACGAGTACTCTACGTTTAGCATAGTAACTTATAATTAACTCTATCATTTCTCGTCCTCATTTAAGAGACTTAGCCTAATGTGTAGTTAAGGAATCAAAGCTAAGTGCTCAACACGCACGGTCGAGTCAAAAATTACTCTTATTCTCGCCATCGGAAAACCTACATTCGTGTCTTCAAACACTTATGAAATATGAGAAAAAATTTAAAATTTGGCCATTTTTAGCCTTATTTTGCAACAAAAATGATAAACAAAACGATAAACTTTGGAAAGCGTGAAGGTTTGGCAAGGCAAGTATCTATTCACCCCCCATACTAAAGTTAAACATTGTCCTTAATGTTTCGAGTCTAGGGGTGCAAACACCCCCATACTAGAGACGTAGTCGAATGCCTAATCTAGCATGGAAATGGTGTAACCAATAAATTAATAGCCGTTTATGAAGTGTGCTAAAAACCTAAGGTTAGAACATAAAAGGATATATCATATGGATATTGGGAAAGGCCTCTAAAGCAAACGATCGAGTGCTCCCATAAAACGAACACGAGAGGCTCCAATCGTGAAGATCATGATCTAAAAAATCACAATGCACAAACAACCACGGAACAAAGGTTGGAAGGACACAAATCCCCTCACATTAAACTAAATTAGAAAGCAATAATATTTACATGGATAAGCATGGGTTTCCCCCACGAGGCACCTTGTTTTTGATAACCGAGTCAAAAGCTCGACTCGAATCCCCATATATGTGATCATTTAGGGATAATCATGTTCGGTCATTTTTGGCGGGACTTACATGTAATCAAGGCCCAAAAGCAACCGTGAATAAAGGCAAAGCCTTTATACCGGGATCGAAGATCGTATCCTCACTTTTGGTGGAAAATGATAAAGGCGAAGCCGGAGGATACGTTTTGTAAGGAAGGAAACTCCTTACAACGTACTCGAAGTACGTGTAGTCATGAGAACCGAGAGGGTGGGTAAGATTACTTTGAGACGAAGGCAAATTTGAAAGAGAATCAATAAAAATGGGGGTCTCAAAGTCTCCTCCCGGTTCTAAGGCAAAGGCCTCATTAAAATCCTCATTCTCATCGAGAGGCGGTCCATCGGTGAACCCCTCGAGAATGGAAACATCACAAGTAGAAAGAGGAGTCTCAATCGTATGAGACTTCGGGTGGGTGACTAGCAAATCCGGCTCATCGAGTTTAGGATCCTTAGAATCCTCACTCTCGATGTCCTCGAACGTCTCATCAAAGAGAGGATTTACGTCACCAAAAATGAACGCGTCATCAAATTTAAATAACGGGTTCGAAAAGATTTTAAAATCGGTATTTTGAACATCCTCGTCGATTAGTGACTCGTCATCACTAGCGGAAAAATCATCGTCCTCGAAAAGCGGGTTCGAAAAAATCGTTGATTCTCTCCCCGAAGTGTCAATAGGAGAGACATCATCACAAGAAATCGATTCACACTCACTATCGTGATTTGGCTCGTTAGAATCTTCGTGGAAAAATTCATCGAGAGCAAAATCACTTATCTCATCTTCGGAGAAAACCGTAGGCTCACTTTGGATTGGAATAGGGATCTTGACACTAGGATTAGTGCTAAGATTCGTCTCCCCCATACTTAGAGATGCATCGGTTTCCGAAGTGGGTATAGGAGTAGTTTTTCCATGATAAGGGTCGAGATTGAAAACATCGCTATCATCATCATCGTCGTATTGGTAATCATATGGAATCTCAAGAGACGTAGAGGCATAAGTATCAATATTTGATGCTTGCACTCGTTGCATTTCCGTTTCAACCTCTCCCCTTATACTTCTAAAAATGTCCATCACACCTTGCAAGAATTCTTCTTCATGGTCTTGTAAGAAAGTGGCAAAGGAATTTTGTCTCTCGTTACTTGACTCATGAGAATTTTGGTGTTCGAGATCGTATGGTGGGGACTCAAAATTATCAAAACCGGAATTATAGTATGAATTGGGTTCATTATAATGCATTGGTTGGCAAGAATAAGTATCGTGAGGCCCCCCACAATTGTCGCAACACGGATTTTGAGAAAAATCCGGTTCGTTGTGTGGATAAAAATTTCCATTGTTACAATTGTAACCCATGTCGTGTGATTCGTCAAAACCGGAAAATTGATTGTCGAAATACGTATTTTGGTTCATCGGTTGACAATCGTACCCATAGTGAGGCTCATCTCCACAATACTCACATGACGGTGAGTATTGCGAAGATTGGTCAACGAAATTCGGATTCGGCTCGTGATTGTGACCATTTGGGTATTGAATTGGACACTCATAGTGCCAATGGGAAGGGCTTCCACAATATAGGCAATGGAGGTGACGTTCTTCATTAGAAGTATACAAACAATTGGTCGGATTACACGAGGGACAAGATCTAAAATCTACATAGTCAACATGATCTCCACACCTTTCGCATATACACCATGGACATGATACGGAACCAAACAGTCGTCTCCCACAACCTAGGCAATGAAAATCCATGAAGAATTAAAATTTAGAGGGGTTGAGAAAAGAATTATGAAAATAGAGGGAAAATGAGAAGATTATTTTTGTGCTTTTGATTGTTTTTTTAATTTTTTTTTGGTATTTTGAATGTATTACGTAGACAAAAATCTACAAATCTCTCCTCGAATCGATTTTCTCGATTAAAAGAGCCTCAAGGAATGAAAACGATCACGTGGAGTGAACGCCTTCGATGACTTTAGAACGTTGGTGGAACACCAAAACGTTCAAGAGGGTTTAATCAATAGAAACCAAGAAAATATATATGATATGTAATAATACTTTGGGCGGCAAAACCCTCGATTAGCTCTCAAAATCAAATACTCACAAGCAAGCGGAGGAAACGAGGCGGCGCGAAGCACTTAAGAGCCTTTTTCCTTTAGGTCGTGAAATACAACCGCCTTATACCCACCTTATAGTTTGTATTTTCAAAATCAAGCTTCACGAAAGTATTTATCTATTTTTGCCTTTTTTCTTTGGTTTGAGATTCGAATACAATGATTGGGTAATGACCTCCCAAGTCAAGGTTGTGATTTCTCACGTATTTGGAGTACTTGTGAATTTATTGTTCTACGTAAATACAATATATTAATAATATTCACAATAAAAACGAAAACCAATATATCTACAATATAGTAAAATGATGTTGTGTGTTTAATTTAGGAAAACTAAACACAATTTATTTGGATACTATAATATAATAAGGAAAAATAACAAAAATGAGTATGTACGATATTCACGCTTTTCAAAATATGAAAAGAAAAAACGCACCACTCACAAAAACACGATACTAATAATGGCACACTAAAAACACCTCCCCGGCAGCGGCGCCATTTTGATATGTCGTAGAATTACCCCTTTAGGAAAAGGAAGGTAAAATAGGGCAAGCGTTAAGTTGCAGGTTTTTAGGAAAAACACGAAACCGAACAAATGCGGGTTCGTTCTCGAGGAGGTGTGTGGATTAATGTGCCAAAATATATAATCAATGGTTTAGGGTAGTGTCGTTTTTAGATGAGAAAAGAAAGAAAAACTAAGACGAACTATGATTACAATTAAACTACGACGAAAGACGTAAAACGCGAACGTAAGTACGAAAAACGTGAAAATTTAAAAATTTAAACCTAAAAACAAATTAAAAATGAAAAAGTAGTTCAAAATAATATAAATAAAGATAAAAATCCAATAAAATTATTTTAAAACCTTTTATTAATTAAATATTCAATTTTTAATGCTAATTAAAGCCCAAAAATTAAATATAATCAAGAAAAAGCCCAAAATATTATTTTATTGGACAAATAACTCATTTATATTATTTAAAAACTAAAAAGTATTTTTCCTAAATTTTAAAAAAACTATTTTTCTATTTTTAAATCACTAAAACTATTTTTAAACTAAAATAATTATAAAAAATAATAAAATAATGCCAAAATTAATTGAACAATTTTAAAAATCCTAATTTACTCTAATGAACAGTAGAAAAATGAAAAAGTTTGAAAAATCAAATATTTTTCACTAAAAGACAAAACAGTATACAATTTTAACCCTAATTAACTTAAATTAATTCTAAAAATTAAATAAAATGTGAACAGTAAAAACTTTTTAACCAAAAATCTTAAAATGTTTTTCCTAATCTAAGAAAAATGTTTAAACTGAAAAACAAGTATTTTTGGCACTAGATGCCAAAAACAGAAATAATAAAAGTTAATTAAAAAGGCTTATTAATCTAAAAAAATATAAAATGAACAGTAAATAAAAATCTAATTAACAAAAAAATCATAAATAAAATAAGAAAAATAACAAAATTGGTTTCAAAGTCTAATTCCTATTTTTCACCACTAAAGACAAAAAATTAAGAAAACTGACAATGACATGTGACCCCTTTTGTCCTCTTGCTTAGCAGGGGAAACTTTTACACTAGCAGTGGGAAGTGAGTTCCCACTGCTTTCACAAAAAACGGGTCTGGGCACTTTTGTGCCTAGAACTTGTTGATTTCTTGGTTTTGTGGGCACAACCAGTTGGGTTGTGGGGAGTCAACAAAATTGTAAAAACAAGATACCACTTAGCAAAATTAAGCAGAAAAGGCCCAAACTCAGTCACTGATATAGGACTGGGGGCTGTTGGCTTGTTTGCTGATGTGTTTGGCAATTGGGTGAGTTTTGGTTAGCCAAAACTCACTCAATCCACTCACAAACCCCCTCAAAGCACATACAAATCCTAACCTACCCTATATCCTATCAAGCACCTGAATTTGAAGGCCAAAATCCACAAAAATCAAGCAGTTATAGCTAAACTGATTTTTAGACTATGTTTTTACCAAAACTTGTATTCAAAACCCACCAAATGGTACCAAAAATAACACACTAAGCAAATAAAACACAAAGATATTAAAATGAGTGAATCTAAGCAGATTTTAAACCAAATGCACCTTGCAAACTGAACTTAAAACCTGAATCCAAACACCCCTTTTAAAACTGAAACTTGAATTTAACAAAGATTTAGTAACCAAACTTTCACCAAACCTAATCAAATAAACTCTAACATGTTCTAATCTATCAGGGATGCAATATCTAGCATTTGTTCTTCCATCCACAACCCTATCCCTAAAAATTACTCTAGCTCAAAAGTATCCTCAAAGCAAGTATAGAGAGAGGAGAAAAGAGATTTACCTGGTGATCCTACATCCAGGAATCACAAAGGGTAGCTTACCCTTCTCCATCAAGCTCGGGCTTGAGCTGACAACTTCAGAAAAGAGCTTGTAGTATGGCCAGAATATGATGATGATGGACTTCAACCACCATTCATCTAATATGCAAAATTCGGTGCCTGCTGAGATCAAACAAGTAGAGCAAATAATGACCTGGAAGATAAGCTTAAATGAGTATAAGCTTAGCTTATGGCCTAAGCTAGCTTATCTCTTAGCTTATAAGGAAAAAATGACTTTTTCCAAACTGATTTCTTTCAAAACAATGGAACCAAACTGAAAACTTGAAGAGATTTTGACAAAAACTTATCAAAACCAATAGTCCAATACTGAAAATCCACTTTCACTTCAATTCATTATTGGATCCATGATTTTGCAAACTTTTGCCAAGAAACTTAAAAAAAAACGGATTTCTGAAAACTTCTTGTGAAATGAAAACCTTTTAAATCTTAACAAACTTCCAAACAATGAAGATGGTTAAACTACTAAACAGAAAAATTGGAACTCAGATTTCTTGTAAAAAGTTAAACTTCATTTTCATTAATAAATAAAATTTTTACAAAATTTATGGAACAAGAGATATGAGTGACATGCCACTCATATTTATACTAGCTAATGGAATAAACTAGAAACTAAAACCCTAGTTACTGAAATGCCTAAAAAGCCCTTGAGTCCTTGACTGAATTTGGTCAAATTCGTGCCATGTGACTTTGTTGTTGGATGCCAACTATTCTTTGTTGATCTTGGACGTTAATTTAAGCTTGGGGACCAAGGGGATGATCTGGGATGTTGGTTTGGTCGGGTTTTAGGTTTTGAGGGAAAGTGATGGGTGCAGGGGAGGGTCCCACAAGACACATGGGTGTGTCTTGTGGCGTTTTGTGATGTGGGATCAAGTGACATGGAGGTTAATTAGTGATCTGCACGTTTTGGGGATTAATCCCTTTGTTTTGAATAAATTGGAGATTAGGGTTTATGGGATTAAGGTGGGTAGCAGGTTAGGTTTTAATCTAAAATGGGATTAAGTGTTTTTTAAATATGTGTTAATGGGGGGAAAAATGGGGGTTGACTGGGATTTGACCAGTTTTAATATTAAAACCGGGTTGGTGGGTTAATGGGATACGGGTTTGGGTAGGGTATTGGGTAAGTAGGTGGATCATGATGAGGTGGCAAGTTGTGACTGGTTGTAAGGGTTTGGTGGTTTGGCAAACTTGGCCCCCAGGCTTTTATCTCTTGTTCACTTTGTAATAAATCCCATCAACGCCCACTTTTGCACTTAACAACTTTGGACAAGTTGTCAAAAGTGGCACAAAAACTTCTAAAACTTTATCCAAGGGCCTTTAATGTATTTTCTTGATTCTTGATGGACTGGTCTTGTACAATCTTCAAATAATAAGGACCATACTTGTACAATTAACATTTGGAGGGTCAATTGTGACAAGTTCTTCAAAGATGAGGGACTAAATTTGCCAATCTTCAATTCTTCAAGGGTCATTTTGCAAAATTCCAAACTTGGGCCCGGTTCATTGTGCGACTTCGTTTCCCGTGTTCGTTTTTGATTGATTCTAGTGATCTTTTGCCATTTCCTCAATATCCGTACCTAAAAATACACAAGTAACAAACACGAGCATATATTTGGTATATTTGATGATATTTAATGCAATTAAAGGCCGTTTTGGACGATGAGACCATGTATAAAAGCAGTCTCATCATACTCAATGTCCTAAGTGTAGGAGAGTTTATTCTCCCACATGCTTAAACATTGAGGACAATGTTTATATTAAGTGTAGGGGGACTTCTATCGAATTATAGTGGGCTTTTCCATGAATTTGACCTCATTTAACCGGAAAATTAAAAAAATTTCAACATTTTTCAAATTTTTGATCTATTTTGGCCTAGTAGTATTTCCATTTATTTTCTTTTCTTTTGTCATCGCATCATATTTATATTTTCCATTTCAAGAATAAAGTCAAAATAAAAAATAATAAAAAATAAATAAAATGGTTTTATCAAGTTTAGATGTCTTTGATATATTAGGCCCGTCGTGAATATTTTGACTCAACCCGAGTTTACTTATCCAAGTTTACTCTAGCTAGTATCATTAACCATATGGACCTTAATTGATTTATTAGGCTAAGCATCCACGCGTCTCATTCCTTGAGATTTTAAATTGTGGAGAACGAGAGATGATAGAGTTGATAATAAGTTTAAGGGTTAATTCTTGCTTATATGAGTTTTTGTGGCTCTTTCTTCCCGCTTGTATATTGAATTGCTTAATAAATGAGGATTTTTGCGGTGTAGATTCGATATCTTAACTCTTAGCCAAATCTTTTATCTCCTTGTAATTAAAGCATGAACACATTGAGGGTGCCAGCGTTGTGGACTTCTGACTAAGGTGGCTCATAACCACTAAGTAGGAGGTATTCAGACCATGGGACCGCGGAATTTGGCCTACTATATATATCATAAATAAGAAAGAATAAGATTAAAACATGACCTCAAGGAGCCTTAGGGTGTGGGGCATGTAGCACGAACCTTGTCATTAGAGCCTTAGGGTGTATGGCATGGTAAGTGTTGAATAAAAATTGATCAAAAAAATCAATTCCCTTGTTTATCGTTCAAGGAGCTTAGGGTGTGGACAATAGACGAGGAGCATTTTTACATCTTAAAGATCCTAAGGGTATATGATGTGAACTTGCTAAACTCCACACAAAATCAACATGACTTTGGAGGAATAATTAATAAGTAGTACTACTAGCCAAATTTCGGATCCGGGAATTTATTCCCCAAATCGTGTTAAATCATCCTTGATGTGGGCTTACTTTAGTGACAACGTTTTTGAGGACGAGGTTAGGTTTTGAGTGTCGGTTTTGCACCGTTTTGCCTTCATTTTTGGACTAATAATTATCAAATAAGTCAAATGAGCCTACGGGTGAATGACAATCCTTAAAAGCTAGAGATACAACTTAGGAATTGGAGAAAGAGTATTACACAATTGTCTCATTAAGTGGTTTTAACCTAAGAACTTATGGTAAACAATGATCTCGTTTTTATGCTTGGCATGGGGAACGTGAAACTTGAGGGTGATTAATATTCATGACACCAAAGCCCTAATTTAAGTCTTAGATTTCCTTACGAGTTTCTTCCATCAAATAATTTCAAGCTAATAAATTGTTATAACTTTTGTCTCCTTTAAAGTTTTATCTTTTCATCGTAGTAATAATAGTATATCTTAATAAAGGCCAAGATGGGTTAACTATGAGAAAAATGTAACTTTATGCTTTAAAATTATGCATGGGGTCATTGCAATGGTCAAGTGTAGGGGATTTAATAAGTGTGTAAACACTTATCCTTTTACCACTAAAATCAAGGAAAAACAAGATCTAATCATGTGTTTAATATCATAAAAGTCAGAATTACGCGTGATTTTTTGTTTTTGTGTGAAATAGGTACAAAAGATCAAAAGGAAAGAAAACACGGGATTTCACTGTCAATGTTGAAGAAAAATCCAAGAAAGAGACAAAGACAAAGTCAAAGAACCAAATGTGAACCGAAGATCACGAAAACCGGCAAAATCGACACGACTTTGAAGAAATGATCATCAAAGTCGAATTCAAGCTCGTTTTAGCGGATTTAATCTTAGCTGAAGTTTATCGGGCTTGTGGGTCCCACTTATGATTGATAAGCCCAAAAGCCCATTTGAGAGGATATATTATTAGCTTTTGGAGATTAAGCCCAATTCAAGCCCAAATACAATAATAAACGGATGGAATTTTGTATTTTAGGTCCAATTCCAAGTCAAGCCCAAAAAGTGAGACGACTTGGAGTATTTTGTTTACATTTGAGAAGTGTTGGACTCAAAGCCCATTTACAAAATAAAGGAAGAAACGGTGAAAGTGAATTTTATTCACTTGTTATTTGGTCAACTCTCACCAACTCACACAACACGTTTTATTTACTTTCACCCACTCACATATTGTCGATACAAACAAGAAAAAAACTCACCCCTATCCCTAAACTCTCTCTCTCACAAACGAATAACCAGACACATTTTTTTACCCTAGTTACTATTCCCCAAAACCCTAATCACTAAATTACATCAAAGAAAATTGGAGATTTTGCTTAAATCGTGTGATTCACACGATTGGGAATTAATTCCCCCTTATTTCGGAGATGAACATGATGTAGTCCTCATCTACGTGGCTCCCTGCCTTGTTTTGATTGGCTCATACAACGCATCAATCACCAATCATCTAATCATTAGCGGACAACTCAGCCTAAAGGAAACACAACTAGCACAATTAATTCCATGCTGGCAATCCATGTGACCGAAAAACCATCCACAACCGTTTGATCAAGAAAGAGAAGAGATGAGAAGAAAAGAGCGGCTGAGATTGATTTCCTTGCTCACCAAGTTCATCAAGAAGAAGTTAGGGTTTCCCTATAAAACCCCCCATCAAATCTGTAATTCGGGTGCCATTTTTATTTTTATTTTTAATTTTTATTTCTGAAAAAATGGATTTAGATTAATTGTATTTTTCTTTCAAAAGTATTGTAATGAATTTCTATTATTAAAAAAATTTTATTTTTAGTTTAATCTTGTCCCATTTTATTTTGTTTAAGTTTATTGCAGTTTAATCTTTAATCTGTTTTAATTAATAAATATTAAAAATGAAAAGTGGTTAATAAACTTCCCCTACTGGGAAGTTTTATCAAATAGGTTCGAATAAGATTATTGGTTCGTTTGGTTTATTGTTCGTGGTTCGAGAATAGATTGTTTTCTGGTATTGATTTTTCGATGATGATGATGATATTTGGGTAAAGGTGTTGTTTCAGTTTAATTAAAAAGGGGGCTCAACGCTCACCCTTCTTCCCAAAGGTTTTCATCATCAGGTCTTACTTTCTTTTATTTTTAAGTTTCAGAGTAATATAGTTTTATCTGTTGTTATTAGTTTAGTTGATTTTACTGTTTTGAGTTTTATTTGAGTAATCTGCTTGTGTAGTTAAGTTGTTTTTGGATTTGAGTTTGTTTGGATCTGCTTAGTATAATTAGTTTATTTAGACTTGCTTGTTTTTCTTATTTGGATATTATGTTTATCTGATTAGGTATCTGTTTTGTTTCGTTTTGCTATAGTTTACTAAACTGTTTTGCATACTATTTAGTTTTACTGATTTATGAATTAGTGCTGATATTTTGGATCTTGTTATTCACATGTGTTAGATTTGGCTTGTTTGAATCTGCTGGTTCATAAGTTTATTTTCGCTTATTTTTAGTTTTAGAATCGTCTGCTTATTATCTGTTTAAGTTAGGTGCTTATTTAGTTTTGATAGGCTGCTGATTTTTAGTTTTGTTTTACTTAGCTGATATAGTCCACTTTGCTTATTTTGATAATTTAATATTAGATCTGCTCATTTTTTTCTGTTATAATCTATATCTGCTTATTTGCTGATTAGTTTATAGTGCTTATTTGTGTTTTGTTTGTTGATTATTAGCGGCTTAAAAACTCAGACCCAATTGGTCTGAGTATTCAAATCTGTCGCACAAAAAAATATTCATCCAATATTCGTCCTCCACTGGATTCGAACCCCTGACCTCTTGGTCATGGGCCCAACATGCTAACCATTTGGTCCAGCTATTAGATTTTGTTTGAATTCAGCTTCATTGATTAATATAGCATCCTTTTAGCAGTCAGTTTATTTACATAAATTTATTTGCATGTTTTAATTTTAAGATTAATTATTAGTTTTTATATTTACTTTTATTAAGTTTCAAAAAAATATAAAAACAAACAAAATATTTTAATTATTTAAAATTTAAATTGTTTTTAAAATTAGTTTTTAAGATTAGTTTTAATTAATTTAGTCTTATTTAAAAATAGTTTTACATAGATTTCATTAAAAGTTTTTAGTTTAAAATTAATTAGAGTAAAATTTAGTTTTAAGTTTTAAATTTAAAATAGTTTTAAAATAGTTTTATTTTAAATAAGTTTAAATTAGTCTTTAATAGTTTTGTCAAATTTTGTTTAATTATAATTTCTAATAGTTTAAAAGTAGTTTTAATTAAATATTTTCTTATAAATTAGATTAATTAGTTTTTATTAATTTAAATAGTTTTTAGTTTTTAAATACTAAACAAAGTATTTTTACCAAGAACAATTAATCCACTTTAAATCCGATATCAATTCGAGTAAGTCGAGGGAACGAACTTAATTGCAAACAAAAAAATACCTACATTAGTGTGGGAAGGCGGGTTATCGGCAATTAAGATGTATGGTACGTGCCTCGATCACGGGAAACCTAGACAAATAATACTTGGTCTTAGGCTATGCCCAATAACTTTATAAAAAGTTGTTATGTATATATAATGATGTCATAACATGATGATCAAGAGGGGTTTTATTTCCTTACATAACATTACTAGTTGTTTAGTATTAGTTAACTTAGACTTATCATACTAGTTACACTAGTTTTAGCCCATTTACACATTAAGACCCACTAAGCCCATTAATAGTCCAATATCATTTTATTAGTCCATTTATCTTTTTAAGACCAGGCCCATACTCATATGTTGGGCCCAAATTGGTTAAGCCCATGAGTAAGTCCAATAACATTAAATCAAAGTAGTTGGGGCTAGTAGTCCAACAAGGCTAATTTGGCCCATTAAGGTCCATTAGTTATAAAGCTCGGTTATGTCGATTTATACTTGTTAAGTGTGTTTACATATCCGTAAATGATTTATAAAAATGTTACATTAGACGGGTCCGACCATCTAAGTTTTATTTGGCGAAAACGTTAATCTTTCGGTATTAGCCGAAAAGACGTAAAACATATATATAGTTTGTAGTTTTAGAAAACATTTGAGTTTTACTTTTATAAAATGTAATATTGATTTATTATAGTATAAAAGCTTATTATATAATAGTTATTATTATTTATCCACTTTTATATACTTATTATATATAATATTTTACTTTGAGTGCCTTTTTAATAATATATAATTTAGTCAAAATCTGATATAGAATTTCAAGTCCACCATTTTGATTATATCTTGAGTTGTACAAGGAGTTGAAATCCCAAATTTTTACTGTATAAACTACATGATATGTGCTAAAAATAACTCTATTGTAGCTCCTACACAAACAGTTTCTAAGTATTTTTAAAAATTCGTCCAAAACAGACTAGCCAGATTTGTACCTCAATAGTATTTTGGCCATATCTTGCTCATTTTAATCATTCCATTGAGTGGCCAATTCACCACTTGTGTAAAAATCAATTATCTATCTGCATATCCAATAATCCAAGCCATTTAACCATGTGACCATATTGAAACTTACTGTTTTATACAACCTATACAACTAGTCATGATTTTAACATGTTTACTTGTTGATTTTAGCCTTTTTAACCTAATCTATTAACACAAAATCCCCACACAATATATTGATCATCATTTATCATCATCATACATATACATTTTTGAAGAAAATAAATGAATACATTTACAAAACAATAAGGTGATTGAAAGAAATGATCTTTTACCAACCAATATGATGAAAGGTTAAGATTTATAATGAACAAGACTTGGTTTTTGGTAACCAATCTTCTGAGTTTAGCAAGACCACTTTTGAGATCACCAAAAGTATGTATATTTCTTGAGAAATCAGCCCTAAACCTTCTTGAAAACTCCTATCTACTTGTTAAAATCACCTCCAATCTTCATTTCTTCAAAGGGCCTTCAACATATGTGAAGTTGAGGTAAAGTTTAGGGTTAAATTTTTGATGATGATGGGTGTATGGTGGTGTATATAGGACGGCAAGGGAGAGAAGAGAGAAGAGAGTGGGAAACTTGTTACTAGTTTTGCATGTTATGAGAAGTATGGGGAATGGTTTTGGTTTTGGTTTAGTGGTTTTAGTAACATAGGAGGACAAGTGTCCTTATTGTTAGTAATAACTTGCCACCAAAGGTGGTCTTGGTCTTATCTTGGCCGCCCATAGTGAGGGGGTGGGACAAGTGTATACTTATTTCATCCCCTATTAATTTACGGGTACTCCTCGATTCTAGTTTCCTCGATTTACTTGCCCTCGGGTCGACTTACGAAAAACATTTTTGTAAATTATGAATCTACGGCACAAAAAGATTCTAATAAAAATTGTCTCATAAAATACGGAGCACAAAAGCGTAAATACGTAAACCTAGGGTTTCCGGTTTAATCGTAAAAGACGCTAAATTATGTACGCATGTCCTAATTTCTTTTCGTAAATTTGTGAGTTTATGAACCAACACAAATTAAAATTCCAAATAATATTCGAGAATAAATTTATTTCCTGAAATGTCGGACTGTCACAAAAACGGAGTATGTAAACGTAAACACGTAACGTAGAGTTCTCCGGTTTAGATGTAGTCAATGCTACTTTAAGATGTAAACCCTAATTTCTTCCCAAAGTGAGTGAGTTCATAATTTAATAATAAATTAATGATTATAAATAATACTTGAGAATAAAATATCGACCTCAAATTGATGGATTGTCACAGCAGTTTCCCCTAAAGAGGATCTTTGTCCTCAAATATCAATTCACCTTACTACTCGCTTCTTATAGAGTCAAAGACACGTGGGCATTTCCTCCACATTCGGTCCTTTCTCCCAAGTGTAATTCATTACAATACGCGAGTTTCATCAAACATAAGTACGGGAATACGATCAGGCTTAAGTTGACTTACTTTCTCTTTCCATGATGTCCACGGGTTTTCGATGAATTCAACTTTTCGCCGATCTAAACTTCATTAAGAATTTATCAGATTTTTCACTTGATAGACATTTTATCAAGTTCGATATACGAAACATAATTCATGCAGCCCTTGAAGTCCTAGGGTAGATCTAGCTTATATGCCTCTCAGACCAAATCTTTACATTCTCTCAATGGTCCCAACAACCGGGACTTAGATTCCCACGATCTTTCAGATCATCCATTCATCTTTCCATGATGAAAAATTTTCGGCATAGCTTTGCTACCCATCCTGTACTTCAAGATCTACATTTTATATTCACATAACCTCCTGCCCATTACTGGCAGTCAACAATCAGATCCTAATTTCCACAATCATTTCAGATTTCGTGGGTCGGGTATCTTCATCCAACTCCTGCCTACAGATGCTCTTAAACTCTTCTTTATTTATATCCTCGCAAGGTTTGGTCTCAATTCTAAAGTGATAATTATCAATGATAACCTATCCAAAGGTAAATGCTCATCCTTGACACTACCAAATGTCAATCATACAAGCACAAATCAAGATTTCTAGTGTCTGTATCGTTCCTTCACCTTGTCCCCTCGATTGTGGGTGGTAAGCAGTACTCTCATCAAGATTCGTTCCCAATGACTTCTGAAGGAATCTCTATAAATTCGATGTGAAGCGAAGATCTTGATATAGATGATCGATACATGCACACTATGTTTACACAACTCATTTAAATACAAATGAGCCAACCTCTCCATCGAGAACCTATCATTAATTGGAATGATATGAGCAGATTTTGTTAGTCTGTAGACGATGACCCAAATCGAATTAAATCTAGATGATGACCTTGGAAGATTTGTGTTAAAATCCATGGTGATTCTATCCCACTTCCAAACAGGAATAATAAGTTGTAAAAGCAATCCTGATGGATTTTGGTGTTCAGCCTTGACATTTGCAAAAGTTAAACATTTACTAACATATGCTGCGATGTCTGCTTTCATACTTGGTCATCAGTACAACTTCTTCAGATAAAGATACATTTTATCAGAATTGGCATGAATAGAATACTTAAACTTATGAGATTCCAACATGACTAAATCTCACAAACCTCCATATTTAGGCAACTACAAACGACCTTTTAAACACTTAACGCCATCGGCTCCCATTTCTAAGGGTTCTCATTAGCCGCGATTCATCATTCATATTATCCTTCTCACATGCATCGGCTATTTATAAATTGCTCGGGCAATTTATTGTGTATGGTCAATATTAAGGAACACATCTTAATTAGTCCTTTATCCTTTCTACATAATGTGTCAGTATCTACATTCACCTTCCTTGATGAAATAAATATCATGACCACAATCTCTCAGAAATTCTTTCTTCATATTTTCTATGTTTTAGTTTTGTCTCAACTATTATCTTTATTACTTTTGCCCAGTCCGGCGTTTAAAGCGTCGATAAATATTACAAGTAATTAAATAATAAATTATTTAATTTTATAAAACGTAAACGTAAAATTTTTAAATTTCTCAGTTCGTCCAATTATAAAAAAATGTTCAAAATAAATTTGAATTTAGTTAACACGATTTTTGTTGATTTATCGAAAATAATTAATAATATCCGTAAATGTTCGAAAAATCTTTGTTTATACTTTGGTCAAAATTTTCTTAGTTGAAGAGCAAAAACTGTCGTTCCAAATTCCATGTTATTGGTTATATGGTTTCCTCAATCCCTCTTAGGTTTTCTTGAGGTATACACAAACATCTACTCCTAAGGGAGTTTAGTTAAATGATCTGGGTATAACGGAATAATTCCTTAAAAATCCTTCGATAAATATTTGTCAAAACATCTTCGCACTTCCTTTTTGGTATAACCCAAAGCCTTAATGGCTCCGATCTTTGAAGAGTCAACATAGATTCAACTACCATTAATCACACGGTCAAAGAGTGTAAAGGATCAAGCCTTAAATCACATGTTAAATACTCAAGGTACAAGTTTTCACTGCTCGGCCAACTCAGGGCAGTCTACAAATGATTACTAACTCCTTCTTATTCCTAGAAACAAACATATGGTCCTTAATGATCATAAGCATGAATTTATCAAAATATAGCCTACACACGTGATTCATCAAATTCATAAATGCTACATGTGCATTGGTCAATTCAAACGACATCACATGAAACTCATAATGTTCATTACGAGTTCTGGAGGTAGTGATTGGAAGAGATAATCTTCTTTGCGGACGCGAAGTTGATGATAACCATGTCATGGATCAATTTTTTTATTTAAATATACGCTGAACCTTGTAAATGATCGAACAAATCTTCCATCTTGGGTAATGGATATAAATTTTGATCATTTTACTTAGTTCACGGTAATAAATAAATATATGGAATGATAATACCATAGCTCTTCATGATGACGAGCTTGGTAAAATAAAAGCTTTTTCCGACAATTCTCTCAGTTGCACGTTAACTCTTTTTGATTGGGGGCTGAAGTATAGTGCACATGCCACAGGTGCAACACCGAGAATATAATCAATGCCAAATTCAACTTGCCTTATTGGCGGAAGTCTAGGTAATTCATCAGCAAATACCTCAGAAAGTTTCAGATAGCAGGAACATCTTTTAATAAATTTACTTTAAGTTCTTTCTAGATTACAAGATCTATGAGTAGTTCATAACCATTCATGGTATAATTTCAAGCCTAAATGCAGGATATGGTCACCCATCGGGAATTATCTAGATCACTTTTGATAATCAACATCTTATATTTTAGGGGAATTCTACTCGAGTTCCCATCAATTAAGACAATGACATCATGTCATAATCAACCAATCCGTTCTAGTGGCACTACCAACTTTCCAGTTTTATTACCGTTGATAAGATGAGAATTTCTCAAAAGACTAATAATAACTTATAACCCTTCACAATTTCAAGGATATCTAGAGACATAGCTAACATTAAAAGAGTAAGGTCAACGCATGATTTACGCGAGGTAATGTCAAATCTGATAAAGATGAAAACATTAACGGATATGAATATATCCTATGTTTTCGTGATTTGTGTACGCATCTGGAAGCACCTCGGATCGTTACCCATGTCATTCAAATGGCATCTAATCAAAAGAAATAATAAGAACATCGATACACCTAGTCGGGTATCAACACTCGATAATTAGAAAATTTTCCCAAAGAATCTTACCATGAGAGAATTGAACCAGAAGGGGATGTCAATTGTTAATAAGACAATATCCACAGATGAGTAAATCCGATTCGGGAAAAATAAGTGGTACGGGCACATATGGAGGTTTCCCTAGCAATATGTCCCTATTTTGCACTTCTTGCAGATCTTATAAAAATTTAATCTTTCACATTTACAAAGAAAATGTAGTGTTTATTAACAATTTCATGGTGACTACTAATCAGCCTTGCATGGTCCCTTCCAAATTGTACGTAGGCGGGCAACTATGCACAATTAAGGATTAACGATGCAATACTCAGTTCGTCAAAATTTTGTCATCATGTTTAAAATATATATTCATGTTTAATTATGAAATAAAAATAAAAATGATTTTACCGAAATGTTCATCATTATGGAAGCATTTCCATTTACAAGATGTTTAATAAAAACTTTATTTCGATAGTAATTACTTAATAGTACCGATTTAAATAACTCATATGAAAGTAAGAATTTCATATTTTCCCCAGATGGTATTGTATTACTTATAAAAACAATGAGTGATCTTGCAAAAGAGTGATGAAGAGTTGTTCACTAAGAACTAACTACGATATGATAGGAAATGAGCTTAGCTAAATAATCATGAGGTTCATGACCTCGATGGCACTCAGGAATACAAAGAGAAGAATATATAACGCAACTCAAACCGAGATGAGTACTTGTTCAATGGTTGCATCACTAATGCGAACATTAGGAAGAAGCAAGAAAAGATAGATAACATCAATACATGTAGGATTTAGCAATCAAAGGTAGTCTTTTCATTAATCACAAACAAGTCAAAAATTGTACCATAACACATTACGTGTCGCCATGTCATACAATTCCAAGGACTCATCCTACCAACTGATGTCTCAGTTAAGTTAGGGATTTTAAAAGATACTACAATGAATACTAATCTACATGAGTCATTAGGTGTTCCACCTGTCCCGGAAGATCCGTCGGTCCCAATTTAGAAGAAGATTTCTTCAATTTATTTCTTGGACACTGGGCATCCTCGTCATTGGGCAATGGCCTAGGAACAACCCTTAACACAGACCAACAATCATTTAAAACCTTATAATTCAACCACAGGACTTAACGACTTCCTCTTAACAATCTCGTATTCCATACAAGTTAAATTTGACTTTATTCAAGTTTCAACTAACTTATACTAAATGCGACATCCTACCTCGTTCTCCATTACTTTCAACCTTATTCTTAGACCTTGAAAAGGGCAATAAAAGCTCGATATGAACAACACTTAATTTCCAATTCTATAGCTCTTACAACAATAGTTATCAAATGAGTCGCTAGTATGAATGACTTACACGTTCAATTAGACTTCTCGGAAAGATACTAGTGGCATGAGGCTTTTGGTTAATGGTTCTAATGACAGCCACAGGTGCAACATTTACCTTTTCGATTTCAATTTAAGTGACACCTTTCTAGGTGGTAAGGTTTTGTCAAACTCCACTCTATAAGGAAAGATCGTCATGACATCGATATCAGATTTAATCTCGCCAATTCTTCTTCAAGATTTCAATCAACTAATATCAACATTTCTAAAAATATCAACCATTTTGTTGGGATCATAAACATCCACAACTTGGTTTAGATCTAGAATAGCTAGATTTCCAATGGGAATAGCTTCGATTGATTTGCTAGGGAAGTTAGGGTGACAATCTACGTCGTATAAATACCTCGTATAAGTATTAAAATAATCATCAAACAATCATGTAATCAAATTACAACATATATATATATATATATATATATATATATATATATATATATATATATATATATATATATATATATATATATATATATATATATATATATATATATATATATATATATATATATATATATATATATATATATATATATATATATATATATATATATATATATATAATCCAAGTTATACATATATTAAATAATACTTCTCATTCTGGCCTTGTTGGTAACTCGGGAATTCTTTGGCACCGTTATAGTCAAAAGATTTTTAAACATTTTACTCAAAACATTTATTTAAAAAATATTTATGGTTAAAAGATTTTGAAATGTTCTATTCAAAACCTTGGTTTTAAAAATCTTTCGTTCTCTATAACGAGAGCTCTGATACCAAACTGTAACACCCCCAAATATTCATAATTCAATTCAGCGGAAGAGTCGTTGGTGTTACGGGATAGCACATTACTCAAATGATAGACAACGCTTAAAAATCGCTTCGTTTAATAATAAAGAATTTTCCATTCATAAATATCAAATTACATAGGTCCTCAGGTCATAATATGTCATACAAATTTACAAAACATTTGAATGAAATTTTTTATTTGAATGCGGGCCATAAATTCTTGTCGTCTTCCCGAGAATTACCTTCAAGTACCTGAGATAAAATATGTTAAAATCAGTGAAACGCTGAGCGAGTCCATAGAGTTTAATAATAACCATTAATCATAAAACCGGTATAAAATCATTACTGAAAAATATTTTTGAACAATTCTTTGTCATAGACCATAACATAGGCCAAAAACATTTTATACGAATCATTGTCGTAAATCATAACATAGGCCTTAAGCATTTGATACGAATCATTGTCGTAAATCATAATATAGGCCTTTTCCTTCAAAACCATTATACGAACCATTGTCGTAAACCATACAATACGTTTTATAACGTTGTTTAAGTATAGTAAAAACCGTTATATAAAACAGTTATGTAAAACAAGAACACAGGTATAAAATAAATAAGACCCCATATTGCTAGTCAGACAATATATTGTAATTCAAATCATGTATTATTGTAATACCCGTGAATGTGCCATATGATGCTAAGTTATTGTCTCAAGAGCTGTTCAGTATGAGCACCACTCTTAAGTTGTGGCTCACTTGTGGATGTGATATCCTGAGCCCAACGTCATTTATTTAATCCTATTTTACGAATATTTTTGAAATTTTTAAGAAATTTCGTTTGTTATATATTTGACGGTTTAAGTTGAAACCAACGTTTACGGTCGTAATTTTAACATTTGACTGTTTAAGAAGAACCGATGACGACTACGATACCGACGGATGCCCAAAATTTATCTTTTATTATCGATTGATCGATATTTGAGTTTTTCGAGATTTTATTTTTATTACGTGTTAAGTCGAGTCGGAACCATGTGTATATTCGTTTTGTGTGCGTTTGAACTATTTAAAAGCATTTTGAGGTAGCCGGGACGAAACCCGACTCTTGTAAATTTCTAAAAGTCGACTACTAGTCAAAACTCGCTCTTTATATAATGATTTACTATTAGGGCCAAAAGATAGCAAAAATTTCCCCCTAGGTCCCTCCATTTTTACAAAAAGGGGAAACAAGGAAACACATACTTTCATTTTACAAAAAAAAACATCATCTCTCTAGGGTCGCCGGCCTAACACCACACAACCACCACCACCACCATTTTTTTTGGGTTTTGCTAAAATATAATCAAAGACCACCTCCTATTTCATCATTGTAAGTATTCTAATCCATTAAAATCAAACATGCAACAACTTGATTTTTTTTCCAAAAATTATGATTTTTCAAAAACGGATTTTGATCTAATTAAATGGTATACAAGTTTAATTCATGTGTTTATAATGTTAAATCATCAATAAAACAAGATGGGTTTTATGTTGTTGGTATTCTACAGCCCCCAAAACCCACGAAATGTGGGGGTGTTTGGTGGGTTCATGGCGTTTGATGTAATTTGTTGTGGGTTTGTGTTCATAATGTTGTTTTTGATGTTTTTAAATAGGATAAACTAATTGCATGTATGATTTAGGATTTGGGTTTTGATGAGGGTTTGATGTTCTTAGTGTTATAGGCTGTTTGGGGTGTTTTGGAATGATCATAAGTGGTTAAAATTGGTCTAGGTGATGTTAGATCGGATTGGAATCAAGTGTTAGGGTGATTTTGGAAGGGTGATTTTAGACCAGATTTTTTAAGCATGTTTTTCGTGGGTTTAACTTGGTAAGCAGGTCATAAACATAGGATAGAGTTGTAGAGCTTTGTCTTAGCTTCGTTTTGGTATAAGATAGAGCTTACGACTCCAAACGAGTCAAAAGTTATGATATTTTGAAAGTTCGTGTACCGGGAGATGAGAATCAACACAATCCGAATTTGTGTTTGGTTTTAGGTCAAATCCCGGGGACCATAGATAGAGCTTGGTAAATGATTGAAAGTTGATTTTTGGTCTCAAACCTGCACTTTTGAGTCTATTTTTGGACTTAGGTGTTGTAGTGGTCAATGGTGTCTTTTAAATGGGTCAAACAAGTCCAACATGGTCAAAGTGCAAAATCAGTCCTAAAAACTTATGTTTAGTAATGTGATGTGTAACGGGTCATAAAAGTGAAAACTTTTTATGGGATTTAAAATGGGTTTTCTACAGGTCATAAGGGATTTTTATAAATTTTCTTGTAATTTATAGAAATGCTTAAGTCATAGAAAACAGCCCGTACTTTTGGTAAGTACCGGCAAAGTTATAAAATTTGAAGTATTTCTAATTACAAAGATAGATAGTACGAGTCTAGTAATAATCACTTGTATGGAATTTTAGCGTGAGTTTATATAAACTTTGAGTGACTTTAAATATATACATACAGTACTTGAAAGTACTTGAAGGAGTTTATTCATTAAGTGTTTATTCGTTAGGTGTTGTATTTGATTTCCCGGGGGCATCCACGTCGTCGGTGACATTTCTCGTTACGTCTTCGCTAGAACCACTACTACTACGCAAGGTGAGTCTATAGCCTCGCTCTTTACTTATTTCAAATGTTTTTACCCGCGAGGGGGATACATGCTATTTAAATGAAAATGAACATAAGTCATGAATGATTGTTGGACCCGAATGTTGCCTTGAGTTGTGTTGAGTACCTAGTTGCAAAAGTCCCTAAATTCGTGAACTATTAACTATTGTCTTGCCCTTGTGTGGGTTGGAGATAGCCTCTTATACAATTGATAGTACTATGGGGTTGACGACCCTATCCGAGACGAGAGCTAGTACGTTGAGTACCCTCTGCGGACGGATAACTTGTGATAAGAAATAAGGTATAATTGCAACTAATGCCTTTAGAAGGGGCACTGGTTTCATCTTAATCATGCCGGTAAATGTACGCGGGTGATTGAGTTAACAGATTAGTGTCACGAGCTTAAACACAATTATTAGCTATTGCTAAAGATAATATCATTGAATAATAGATTGTGAGTACGACAATGCTATTGAATGGTCATGATTGGTTTTAATACTTATGTTCAACTTATGATTTGATAAACCTATAGATTCGCTCAACCTTTGGGTTGACGGTTTTAAGCATGTGTTTCAGGTAAGCAAGATAGATAGCAGCGGAGCATGCGAGGATGGAAGTTGTTGTGGCTTGGCGGTCTACTTTGTTTTTCCTCCCTTTTAGCACTTAAAAATTTTATATTATGTCATGTGAACGAAAATGTACTTTTGGGTTGAGATTCAGTGGGGACCTAATGCAACTCTGTTTTGTAATTCTTTTGGGGTTTGGAAAGCTGTAGACTTTGATGTTTTTAACAATGTTAAATTTATGTTTAAATTCCTACGTCTCTTTGAGTCGTTCGAAATAGCTTGTGTGTGATGATAACTGTCTAACACCCAAATGTTGTAGTTCCGCTGCGCATAGCATTTGTTAGGGGTGTTATAGATTGGTAATCAGAGCCATGAGTTATAGAGAACTAGGTCATTTTGAAAAATCCTAAACTATAACTTTTGGTGTCGTAAGAAATTGTCCAAGCACACAACTATCCTGCATGGCTCCGGTAAGATTTCTTTAGCATTGCTTTATATTTTAGATGTATCCCTCAAACTAATATGAATTCCCTAGAAATTAGTAAGTAAATACTATTATATATATTGAGATATATTGTTGTGTACGTGAGTACTTATCATCGTAATTTGCAAATTCTTGTAAGATTATCTTATGTGTTGCATGTAATTGGCATACGGGCTACATTGCATTACATGGCAACACTACGTTGTGATCCTATTTGTATGTGAGAGTGATTGTATGTATAGGTATGTATATACTATGGTATTTTGAGGCATTGCACGTGAAGCAATGGTCCTTGCGTGATTATTGTACATTTAAAATGCGGTTTTGTTGAGAATTCGGCCTCACCGCCAATTATCAATCTTGATAATTCATTTATTGATCGAATAACCGAGTGTGAACCTATTTTGATACTCTAGATACGTAAATAATTCTTCGTAACATATTGTATATTGACTAGAGTGATCTCGATTGTCGTTATCGCACCGTGATGTGTCATTTTGGGACATCTCCTTTTTGGAACGTAATTTACTTACATATTACTATATTTCCTTTATCTCTTATGGGTTTGATATATTAGTTCGTGTAACTATAACATAACCGAAGTATAATCAATGATGCGTACATTTTAGCGGCGATTACGTGTGTATATTATGAAACGTGGTTGAGGCGCGTCGTCATTTAATCGTTGTTTACCATTTTACTCGAATTTAAAAATGCATTTTAAAAATAGACTAGCGTTGTGATCAAGCGAGATAGCTTGAAGTTTGGATGTTTTGTGTTAATTTATTTGAGTACGATTTTGAGACCCACCCGAAGCCGATAACAACACTTAGTTGACATACGTATTCTCATTCTGTTTATTGCATTTGTCTTGTTGTCTCACTATTTTGAATTCGATATTTTACAATACGAGGTCCGGCATTTGTGCCAGTTAAATAAGCATTAAACTTTGTGATCGAATGAGTTAAACATAAAGTGTTTTACATATTAAATAAATGGTGAATAAACTTTTGGATAAAAATGACGTATGATATGTCTTGTAACAAGTAAAACTCTTATAGAGAGTAAAGTGACAATGTGAAATTATTTTTCCTTCAATCTTGGTTGGTAAATCATAATAAGTAATTTATATTACTCGTAAAAATCATTGTTTTCATATATTAATAGTTTGATACTAGAAGCTTGTGATGGATTTGTCAAGAATTTGTTTAATATAATTTGAAAAAGGAGTTTATAATAAAATTTACGATATGACTATCGAGTATATGTAGCTTTGGGCTTAGTATGAATTAATTTTTGGGTCAATATAGCAAACTTTTGGCATATTTTGTAATATAGAACATGAGTAGAAGGATTGGTCATGTGTTTTGGAACTAGAGACTTTGAAAAACTGGTTTTATTTTAAACATAAGGTCATGTTACATGCATTGGTATAAACTAGAACTTGTCACTCGTTGTAGTAAATAAACTGGGACAAAATCGGAATATACACTTTAAGTGAGAAATTCTAACGCTTGAAACGAAATTTTAAATGTTGATGGAACGTTATTTTATTTTGCTGCGAGATGTGTTAATTTTAAATTGTTTGATAACGGGCTAAAGATTAAAAGTTAAATTTTATATATTTAGGAATTAACTGAAATAAGCATCTTAATTATTTATTATTATTATTATTATTATCGAGATTTAAGTGTCGACTAAATAAGTAAGTTATCCGAGATAATACTACGTGAAACCTCGTTAGCATCTGAGTCGAATTGCGCGAATATGATTTAACAAATCAGTTTAAGAAAGACATGTGTATAATAAGAAGTCAAGGTTAATTTTAAGATTCAATTGGACTAGTTTGAGTCGTGTTGGATACGTGTATATATGTGATAAGGTAAGCCGTGATAATAATAACGTAAAACTTTGAAAATTCTTACTATGTACGTTTTGGTACTTAAGATATGAACATTAACGAGATTTTGACACAAGTATGGAGATTTTCAAACCTAATGAATTGTTGATTATGATAACCGAGTCATCGAATCAACTGATGTTAGAAATTTTCTTGCAATTGTAATTTTTCTAGAAATAAAAACTTTGTATAGATTGAAACATGAAAGGTCTGAAATCTTTAATGGGGTAACAAAAATTAAAAATGTGCAAATGTTCGGTTTTACAATATACAAGGTAACAGTAACTAGAAAATGCAAATGGATTACCCAACAAACGAATATTTGTATTATTTTCTTAAGATGTATATATAATGTTTTGAGTCACGATGGTTCGATCGTCCGACATCCCTTCTTTGATTTTGTGAGTCTATATCTAAACTTGAGTCGTCATGTGACTGTTCATTTTAATATTTTCCATGATATGAAACCATTATTATTATATTTATTTTAAAACTACTATTTCGCTAGTACTTGATGATGAGGCTATGTCACCCGGTATATTTTGTCCTGTTATGGACGTTGTGACTTTTCTTCTTTCGGTTAATAGAACCTAAAATTTTGTATTTACTTGAATGATGCTATAAATCTTCATTAAATTGTTTATTTATTTATATTGAACAAAAGCAAGGAGGCGAAGCCGCTTTACCAAAATGTAGAGGTGAAAGAACTCGACCTTCCTGGTGAAATTGTTTCTATTCGACCAAGTGATTATTCTCCTCTCCCCGTATACCCTTGGTGGAATGTGTGTGCAACTTGAGACGACGGGAATTATGATCGTTGTTTTATTTTTGACGCTTGTGTTGATATTCAATTTTTACTCTATGTATTCGTAGATTGTCGTTGATTATTCTGAAACTCTTGTCATATCTTCAAAGTATCTTCATTTCTAATGTAGTTAATTTCAGTTGGCAATTATATTGCTTGTTTACCTAGTTCGATCTCATTGATTTTTGGATTTTATTACTTTTTGTGCTTGCAATGATCTTTAATCATGAACCACCTTACCATTGATTGGTGAGTAGTCTATTTTGAAAATATGTATGAGTGTGAAATATTTCGTTTAACCAAATGTAAATGGTGTCGATTTATTTACTTAATTATTTATTCATTTTTCTCATGAATAGGCAAAGTAATGTATGTTTCCAAAGTAGACGAAAAATGTTTGATGTGTTTCTTAAAACGATGGTAACAATATTTTCCCATTTCAAATGGTTTAATTATTTTGAAGATTAGGTCGAAAACTTTCATAGTCATATTTGGTATGTAATAATAATGTTTGTGTCGTCACTCGATCCTCAATTATGCACAACTTAGCTACCTATGCATAATTCGGGAAGAGTCCTGTTTTGTTAATTGTCGTTGCTTGGTCCTCAAGTATGCATGATTTAGCTAGTTATGCATAATTTTTGAAGGGCAATGTAGTTTCAAATCAATTGGTCATCTTTAAAACCAGTAGTGTTTTTGATAGATGTTTGGATGAGAACATTTTTAAAATGATGGATCCTTATGCAAGTAATCGTATTTTCTTTGATTCCTAAAGAAATTTTTGAATTTTCTTGTGTTCCTTGAAATCTTTTCTTTTTGTTTGGCGTTGACTTAGTAAGTCATTGTGACCGAGTAATTTTGGAAAATGTTTTTTATGTGTTGTGTGTAACGTGCGAATTTCATCGGAATCACGAGGGTGTTGATGAAATACCAAAGGGACTCGTACCGACACTAAGAAGGAATTTTAACAAAAATAGAAGATTGCCGAAGTAGAGGAAATCCGAGTTCGAATAACTCTGAGGGAAATGAAGAAGACTTCTCCTACATCGAATGTATCGTACTTTATTTGCTTCTTTTCTTGTTCTTTTGATATGACAACGACACATGATAAATTGTTGAAGTTTACCAACTGTGCATTGGTAGTTGGAAGACAATTCCATTTGCCCCCTTCGTTTATTCAAAGTAAGGAATCCTCTTTGCTTGACTCGATTTTCTTTGATCATCGATGGTTAAACGATAGATAGCCATAGTTGATGTTTTTGTGGTAAACCCTTGCCTTTTATGTATTTATGCGGTAAGTGATCTGGTCGAGTGATCGTAAGTTGTGAGAACTTGAGACGACATTGTCCAATGAAGTCCGATCATGGATAACACATGCCATGTAATAATTTTTTTTACTGTGAACGATGATATATATTGAGATTTTGACCACGTTTGGGACGGAAGTAAGATGGTGTTCTTGTATTATATATATATATATATATATATATATATATATATATATATATATATATATATATATATATATATATATATATATATATATATATATATATATATATATATATATATATATATATATATGTATATATATATATATATATATATATATATATATATATATATATATATATATATATATATATATATATATATATATATATATATATATATATATATATATATATATATATATATATATATATATATATATATATATATATATATATATATGTATGTATATATATATATATATATATATATATATATATATATATATATATATATATATATATATATATATTATATATATATATATATATATATATATATATATATATATATATATATATATATATAATATATATATATATATATATATATATATATATATATATATTATATATATATATATATATATATATATATATATATATATAATATATATATATATATATATATATATATATATATATATATATATATATATATATATATATATATATATATATATATATATATATATATATATATATATATATATATATATATATATATATATATATATATATATATATATATATATATATATATATATATATATATATTTGGGGTATGGATCCGTGTGTGAGCACCCTGCGATGACATATGTATGTATTTTTCTTTCTTTTTGGATATGCATCCATAGCTAGCAAGCTCGTGAACCTTCTTTAACTTGCAATTTTCTTTTGACTGGACTCATCCGAGAATCATGTCAAATATTCTTATTTTATCATGGCTTGGCTGATTAGCAAGCGTGGGTTAACTTGATTGAACTTATTTACTTGGCATGGTTTGGCTATTTTGCAAACATGTCGTAATGTGGTTGTATGTGTTTTATTATGGCTTTTGTTGTTGATTGGACTGTGATGTTTTCGAGAGAGTTATGTATACGTCGGATGATTTCGTATCGATGAATTCGTTTATGACGAAATAGGTTTGTATGTACGTGATATTGCAATAAGGTTATTTTGTACAACTAGTATTAATTACTTCGTATCGTATATTCTGAACGTTTTCGATGGGGTTATGTGTGGCCCGTGTGATTTTTCTTTACGATTAATTATTTTTAGGAGATGATGAACTAAGTGAAAGGACGATTCGAACGTTGGAAGACATGCTCCGAACGTGTGTGATTGATTTTGATAGTTGCTGAGATCGACACTTGTCGTTGGTAGTACCTTTGTACAACGACATTTACCATGTTAACAATGAAGCTACAACATTTGAAGAAAATGTTGATGAAAATGTAGATCGCCAGTTGGATAGAATGAAGTAGGAAAAAGTCAGTTGAATGGACTTGAAATGATTCGAGAGGCTATGGAAGAGATGGGGTAGATTAAGAATCACTTGCTAACCGCGAGAAGCTTTGAAAAGAGACTTGTTGATAACCGTAGGAAGAATTTTGGAAATTGAAGTGGAGATCATGGATCAAGATGTTAAGAGAATTGAAGCAGGGTATAATACTCATTGTGAAGGTGTGATGGAACCCGAGACGTGAACCGAAGTCCACATTGGAACGTGAATACCTATTTAGTAAGAAGTACCCTCATCTTTCTAGTAGTACGAAATGCGAGTATAAGAACCGGAGAGCGCCGGGACGTCGCTCCCTTAAGGAGGGGAGGATGTAATACCCGTGAATGTGTCATATGATGCTAAGTTATTGTCTCAAGAGCTGTTCAGTATGAGCACCACTCTTAAGTTGTGGCTCACTTGTGGATGTGATATCCTGAGCCCAACGTCATTTATTTAATCCTATTTTACGAATATTTTTGAAATTTTTAAGAAATTTCGTTTGTTATATATTTGACGGTTTAAGTTGAAACCAACGTTTACGGTCGTAATTTTAACATTTGACTGTTTAAGAAGAACCGATAACGACTACGATACCGACGGATGCCCAAAATTTATCTTTATTATCGATTGATCGATATTTGAGTTTTTCGAGATTTTATTTTTATTACGTGTTAAGTAGAGTCGGAACCATGGTGTATATTCGTTTTGTGTGCGTTTGAACCATTTAAAAGCATTTTGAGGTAGCCGAGACGAAACCCGACTCTTATAAATTTCTAAAAGTCGACTACTAGTCAAAACCCGCTCTTTATATAATGATTTACTATTAGGGCCAAAAGATAGCAAAAATTTCCCCCTAGGTCCCTCCATTTTTACAAAAAGGGGAAACAAGGAAACACATACTTTCTTTTACAAAAAAAAACATCATCTCTCTTTTTCTCTCTAGGGCCACCGGCCTAACACCACACAACCACCACCACCACCATTTTTTTGGGTTTTGCTAAAATCTAATCAAAGACCACCTCCTATTTCATCATTGTAAGTATTCTAATCCATTAAAATCAAACATGCAACAACTTGATTTTTTTTCCAAAAATTATGATTTTTCAAAAATGGATTTTGATCTAATTAAATAGTATACAAGTTTAATTCATGTGTTTATAATGTTAAATCATCAATAAAACAAGATGGGTTTTATGTTGTTGGTGTTCTACAGCCCCCAAAACCCACGAAATGTGGGGGTGTTTGGTGGGTTCATGGCGTTTGATGTAATGTGTTGCGGGTTTGTGTTCATAATGTTATTTTTGATGTTTTTAAATAGGATAAACTAATTGCATGTATGATTTAGGATTTGGGTTTTGATGAGGGTTTGATGTTCTTAGTGTTATAGGCTGTTTGGGGTGTTTGGGAATGATCAGAAGTGGTTAAAATTGGTCTAGGTGATGTTAGATTGGATTGGAATCAAGTGTTAGGGTGATTTTGGAAGGGTGATTTTAGACCAGATTGTTCAAGCATGTTTTTTGTGGGTTTAACTTGGTAAGCAGGTCATAAACATAGGATATAGTTTTAGAGCTTTGTCTTAGCTTCGTTTTGGTATAAGGTAGAGCTTACGACTCCAAACGAGTCAAAAGTTATGATATTTTGAAAGTTCGTGTCCACACTGCCAAATCGGTTAAAACTCTAAAAAACATCAATGGCAGCCAAAATATCCCTTCTTCTCATAAACCTAATTTTCTTTTTCCTTTAATCCGAATACATTATAATGATGCTGTTTTCTCGAATAATCACTGATTATTCTTGAGTTAACAAAGTCTTTATTTGGTTGATTGATTTTAGGGTAAATTAAATTGGTTTTAATTTTCGTTTTTTACCGTCATTGTCTTGTGCGATAGTATTGTTTATCTCGTTGGTGGTTACTTGTCTCTTTTAGGGTGCTACCTGGACAAGCAGTTTCGTTTTTGTTTGGTTAAATAGTATTCGCATTAATTGTTTTTTTAGGGTTTCGCTGTGTTTGGGTAGTTGCAGCATTAAATCGTCCTTGTTTGTATCTTGTCGGTTGACCCCAGCTTGTGGCGGCTGACTTAATTGGTTGGCTGACCCATCATAATCGTTGCAGCATTAAATCGTCCTTGTTTTTTATATTGTCGGCTGACCTAGCTTGTGGCGGCTGACATTTTAGTCGGCTGACCCTCCTTTTGGTCGACTGATATTTAATTACGTGGTGCATTTGTGCTGTAATTGAATTGTGGGTTTCACATGGTTGGCTGAAATTAAGTGTCGACTGTAATTGGTTTATTATTTAGTGGTTCGATTGATTGAAGCTATGGTGGATTCGAGCAATGAAAGTGATAAGCCACTGTTTACAGGTTGGAATGATGCGGTTATGGTGTCTAATCTTAAGGTTTTAGTCACGTTAGAGGAGATATCTAATTTGTTTTCTATTCCTTTGAATACTGTGCGTGACATTGAAGTGTTTGCAAATGGTGTTAAGGCAAACAAATTTCCTAAATGGTCTACTTTACCTAAGGAGACCACTATGCTTTATTATGAAGTTTTGTGTGAACGCCATAAGAATTTAACTAGCATCATTTCTTCACTCAGTTCAGGTGGTTCGAGTGTGCACTCTGCGCAAATGGCTAAGGAAACAGATGACCCTATTACTAATGTTTCCTCGTCTGGTGATGTTTTTTTGGACCTTGCAGCTAAGGCTGCAACCATTAATGGGTTGCACCGTGTAATCTACATGAAGTTTTGAAATTATTTGGTGTAACGATTCGCACGGTTGGTGATGCGGGTGAATTTATGCATGAGTTAAGAATGAAGAAACATCCTTTGTGGGAATTGATCTCACATGACCGTGCTAAAGAAATTCTGGAGTTAGTTTGCAAATTTGAAGCTGATATGGTTACGTCTACTAATGGAGGTATTAATGCAGTCTCTTCTTCGTTTAATTCTGAAAATGTCTGTGAAGGGGTTAATATCTCTATTCCTAGGAAGGTCGTTGAAAAAGTAAATACTCGCTACCACAACACTTAATATGGTTACTTTCTTGGTAAAAGGATTGCATTTCCTGTGATTGAGTATTTTGCTAAGAATAACTGGGTAAAACATGGTCTTAAGCGTATCATGATGAATGAGAAAGGTTTTTTCTTTTTTTAATTTGGGTCTAGTGAGGGTCTTAATGCAGTTCTGGAAGGTGGTCTGTGCATGGTTCGTAATTCACCAATTTTTCTTAAGAAATGGACTATGAAAACGAATCTTCTAAAGGAGGAATTAACTCGTATTCCGGTATGGGTCAAGTTTCATGATGTCCCGCTACAGGTATTTGAGAAGGAAGGTATTAGTTTAATTGCTTCGTTTCTTGGTAAGCTTATTATGATGGATCATTATACTGATAATATGTGCAAAGAGTCTTGGGGTCGTTGTAGTTTTGCTCGTTGTCTTATTGAGATGACTGCTGATTCGGAGTTTATAGATAACGTTACTATTGGTGTCCCTGATCTTGAAGGCTCTGGTTGTAATAAGGAATTAATTCGTGTTGAATACGAATGGAAACCGCCTAGATGTCATACTTGTAATATTTTTGGTCATTCCTTTTATTCTTGTCCAAAAAATGTTAAACCTACAACGGTTGAAAATGTGACAACTCATGTTGATAATGATGGATTCCAACAAGTGCAAAGGAAGAGGAAGAAGTACAAAGGTAATTTAGTGAATCAAGTTCCGAGAGGTGTTACATTGAATAAGGGTTCCCAAACAGGAAAGACGGTTGTTTTTCGTCCAAAAACTCGCTTAGTTACTACAAGTACGAGTGGTGATAATAGTAGTAAGTTGAATACTAAATCTGGTCTGTTGCAGCAGTCTAGCAATCCTAATGGTCCGAACAAGGGTAAAGCTCAAATGAGCAGTGTTTCTACATCTAATAAATTTTCATCTTTGTCCATGCCTGGTATTGACGAAGGTGTTCAAGTAAGCGAGGAAGATAATGAGGAGGAGGAGGGAGTTGAGGTCGTTTTTGATGAATCGGTGAATCTTCTCAACACTAATATTGGGGCAAGCACTCCAACTGGCTGATCCCATGTTGATATTTTATTATTTTCCTCGTAACTTTATGTTATCGTCTTGGTTTTTGTCTAGTTTATATATTTCCAGTATTCTAGACTAGTTGATGTTTATGGCCTGTCTTAAACATTTTGTTTAACAAGCTGCTTGTAGCTTGCGGTTAATGTGGTATTTCAGCCACATTCCTTATACTTCAACGCTTTTTTTGGTTCTATTTACCGGGGTCATTGTTACCCTTTTACCAAAAAAAAAAATATTTTGAAAGTTCGTGTACCGAGAGATGAGAATCAACACAATCCGAATTTGTGTTTGGTTTTGGGTCAAATCCCGGGGACCATAGATAGAGCTTGGTAAATGATTGAAAGTTGAATTTTTGTCTCAAACCTGCAGTTGTGAGTCTATTTTTGGACTTAGGTGTTGTATTGGTCAATGGTATCTTTTAAATGGGTCAAACAAGTCCAACATGGTCAAAGTGCAAAATCAGTCCTAAAAACTTATGTTTAGTAATGTGATGTGTAACGGGTCATAAAAGTGAAAACTTTTTATGGGATTTAAAATGGGTTTTCTACAGGTCATAAGGGATTTTTACAAATTTTCTTGTAATTTATATAAATGCTTAAGTCATAGAAAACAGCCCGTACTTTTGGTAAGTACCGGCAAAGTTATAAAATTTGAAATATTTCTAATTACATAGATAGATAGTACGAGTCTAGTAATAATCACTTGTATGGAATTTTGGCGTGAGTTTATACAAACTTTGAGTGACTTTAAATATATACATACAGTACTTGAAAGTACTTGAAGGAGTTTATTCATAAGTGTTTATTCGTTAGGTGTTGTATTTGATTTCCCGGGGGCATCCACGTCGTCGGTGACATTTCTCGTTACGTCTTCGCTAGAACCACTACTACTACGCAAGGTGAGTCTATAACCTCGCTCTTTACTTATTTCAAATGTTTTTACCCGCGAGGGGGATACATGCTATTTAAATGAAAATGAACATAAGTCATGAATGATTGTTGGACCCGAATGTTGCCATGAATTGTGTTGAGTACCTAGTTGCAAAAGTCCCTAAATTCGTGAACTATTAACTATTGTCTTGCCCTTGTGTGGGTTGGAGATAGCCGCTTATATAATTGATAGTACTATGGGGTTGACGACCCTATCCGAGACGAGAGCTAGTACGTTGAGTACCCTCTGCGGACGGATAACTTGTGATAAGAAATAAGGTATAATTGCAACTAATGCCTTTAGAAGGGGCACTGGTTTCATCTTAATCATGCCGATAAATGTACTCAGGTGATTGAGTTAACGGATTAGTGTCACGAGCTTAAACACAATTATTAGCTATTGCTAAAGATAATATCCTTGAATAATAGATTGTGAGTACGACAATGCTATTGAATGGTCATGATTGGTTTTAATACTTATGTTCAACTTATGATTTGATAAACCTATAGATTCGCTCAACCTTTGTGTTGACGGTTTTAAGCATGTGTTTCAGGTAAGCAAGATAGATAGCAGCGGAGCATGCGAGGATGGAAGTTGTTGTGGCTTGGCGGTCTACTTTGTTTTTCCTACCTTTTAGCACTTAAAAATTTTATATTATGTCATGTGAACGAAAATGTACTTTTGGGTTGAGATTCAGTGGGGACCTAACGCAACTCTGTTTTGTAATTCTTTTGGGGTTTGGAAAGCTGTAGACTTTGATGTTTTTAACAATGTTAAATTTATGTTTAAATTCCTACGTCTCTTTGAGTCGTTCGAAATAGCTTGTGTGTGATGATAACTGTCTAACACCCAAATGTTGTAGTTCCGCTGCGCATAGCATTTGTTGGGGGTGTTATAATTATACACTATTCCTGAGACCGTAACCTCAGTGTTACCTTTATCATTATTATTGTCGGATTATTACAAGCCGCATGACATTGTTACCCTTTTATAATATATTTTGGGTAGCTAGCCCAGAATTCATTTGCCCATCTAAAACAGCGTGTCGTCACAATAATCACGCTTATATAAATCATTTCGTACATAATTTCGCTTACCAATCAATGTGGCACGACGGGGATCAACCGTCAAGGCGCGAACTGGGGTGATCTTCCCCAGATAGTACTATTATATGCATATGCGTCTACCAAATCTCGGTAGTTCACAATTTATGCTAATGGGACTTTTAGTGACATAACCTAACTAATAATAATCCATTTTATTTCATTCATTGGGTCATATAATCATTCGGGTCCATATCAATAAGCATATAATCGGGACTACTTGTGTTCTATTTTTATCAAACTAGCATGTTATCTCCTCGCGAGTTTATGAAACATTTCATAAAACATTTAAAAGAATGCGAGGCTATGAAGTCACATTGGTGTGGGAAGGCGGGTTATCAGCAATTAGGATGTATGGTACGTGCCTCGATCACGGGAAACCTAGACAAATAATACTCGGTCTTAGGCTATGCCCAATAACTTTATAAAAAGTTGTTATGTATATGTAATGAAGTCATAACATGATGATCAAGTGGGGTTTTATTTCCTTACACAACATTACTAGTTGTTTAGTATTAGTTAACTTAGGCTTATCATACTAGTTACACTAGTTTTAGCCCATTTACACATTAAGGCCCACTAAGCCCATTAAGAATCCAATATCATTTTATTAGTCAATTTGTATTTTTAAGACCAGGCCCATACTCATATGTTGGGCCTAAGTGGGTTAAGCCCATGAGTAAGTCCAATAACATTAAACCAAAATAGTTGGGCCTAGTGGTCCAACAAGGCTAAATTGGCCCATTAAAGTCCATTAGTTATAAAGCTCGGTTTTGTCGATTTTTACTTGTCAAGTGTGTTTAAATATTAGTATATGATTTATAAAAATGTTACATTAGATGGGTCCGACCATCTAAGTTTTATTTGGCGAAAACGTTAATCTTTCGGTTTTAGCCGAAAAGACGTAAAACTTATATATAGTTTATAGTTTTAGAAAACATTTGAGTTTTACTTTTATAAAATGTAATATTGATTTACTATAGTATACAAGCTTATTCTATAATAGTTATTATTATTTATCTACTTTTATATAGTTATTATATATAATATTTTACTTTGAGTGCCTTTTTAATAATATATACTTTAGTCAAAATCTGATATAGAATTTCAAGTCCACCATTTTGATCATATCTTGAGTTCTACAAGGAGTTGAAACCCCAAATTTTTACTGTATAAACTACATGATATGTGCTACAAATAACTCGTCTGTAGCTCCTGCTCAAACAGCCTCTAAGTAGTTTTAAAAATTCGTCAAAGCAGACTAGCCAGATTTGTACCTCAATAGTATTTTGGCCATATCTTGCTCATTTTAATCATTCCATTGAGTGGCCAATTCACCACTTGTGTAAAAATCAATTATATATCTGCATATCCAGTAATTCAAGCCATTTAACCATGTGACCATATTGGAACTTTCTGTTTTATAGAGCCTATACTACTAGTCATGATTTTAACATGTTTACTTGTTGATTTTGGCCTTTTTAACCTAATCTATTGTGACAATCTAACATTTTCAGGTAGTGAAATATTTTCTCGTATAATATTTTGAAACTTATTTTTATGTTGGTTGACGAACTCACAATTTACGGATTTAAATTTGGGCTTACGTGCATAATTTGGCGTCTTTTACGACTAAACCAGAAACCTTAGGATTACGTATTTACGTTTTTGAACTCCGTTTTTTATGAGACAATTTTTATTGGATTAGTTTTGTGACGTTGATTCATAATTTATAAAAACGTTTTTCGTAAAACGACCTGAGGGCACGCAAATCGAGAAAACTAGAATCGAGAAATACCCGTAAACTAGTGAGATGGGACAAAACACATTGTCCCACCCCACTATCAATTTTGGACGGCACAACTTGACACCACACACTAAGGTGGCATCAAGTTAGCTAACTTACTCCAAGTGTAAGCTTAGCTTACATCCTAAGCTTTCTACCACTCCACTATCTCAAAACTAGCTACACTTTTCATTATACCATTTCCCTTACATGCAAATTCTCTCAAAACTCTCTCAAACACCCCTCCCTTTCCGTCCAAAATAAAGCTACACACACCCCTTTTGATCTCTTCTAGCCATGAAACACATGTTTACTAGCTCTATTAAGGAGTTATCTTGAAGCCTTGATCATTTGGTGGCTATATTAACATCATTGGAGGTGATTTGCTTGTGTCCTAGGGCTGATTTTCCAACATATGTTCTTGATATTTGATGGTCTTGGAGTTACTTGTTGTATTCATCAAGTCCTTGTCTTCCAAAAACAAGGAAAACACTTGGTTGGTAAAGAAGATCATCCTCTCCATTTTTCTCTTGTTATTTTGTAAAGAACAAATGTATTTTCTTTCACTTTGTATATGTATATGATGTATATATGATGATAAAAATGTTGTGTAGAGATCAAGTGTTGATAGATATGCTTAAAAATGTTAATAACTATAAGAAATGAGGCTAAAATCTTGATTATATAGTTGGCTGTATAAAAAAAGTATAAAACTAAAACATGAACTGATAAAATTGCATGGTATGATCCATTTACAGTAAGTACAAGATGTTATACACATGTGAGAGTTGGCCATGCAATGAAATCAATATAATGAGCGAGATATGATCAAAACAAGTTAGGTGGTCTAATCTGAATAAGCAGTTTTGTAGGGACTGTTAAGGCATGATAAACTTAAAATGAGCAGTAGCTATAACTAAGTTAAATGTAGCACATAATATGAAGAACATGTCACCCAAAAATGAGCTTCTAATTCATTATAGAACTCTAGATATGGTAAAAATGGTGAACATGAAGATAAAAATCAGATTTTTAAGAATTAATGTTTATTATTATTATATAAGCACTCACATTTTAATGTATAAAATGTAAAATAAAAACCCACTAACTTATAAAACTTATTTATATAAATATATAAAAGTTTAATTAAATGGATAAATTATATAAATGGTGGTGAAATAATATTTATAAGTAATAAAAACTATAAACTTGATTTTTACGACTTTTTCGGCTATTGCCGTAAAATTAACGTTTTTCGCCAAATAAAACTTAGACGATCAAACCCGTCTAATGTAAAGTTTATAAAAGTCATATACTGATATATAAGTAACTAATACAAGTAAAAACCGATAAAACCGGAACTATAAGAAATACGGACATTAACGAGCTAACTAAGCATAATGGACTAACAATTGGACTAAATAAGATAAATACTTGTAAAAAGAACTTATTGGGCTTAACCCATTTGGGTCCAACATGGAAAGTATATATATACTGATAATATAGGTATAAAAGCGATTAAAACAAGTTAAAGTACTTATAATAGGCTTATTGGACTTAAAATAGGTAAGTAGGTAAAACTAGCAAACTAGTAAAACGTTACCAAAACGTAAACACTAAAATGAGTAAACAAGGATGTATAAACCCACTTGATCATCATCATATGTACAAAATCATCATATGTATATTGTTATTTTGATAAAAGTCATTGGACCGAGTCTAAGACCGATTATTATTTATATAGGTTTCTGTGACCGAAGCACGCCCGTAGCCGATAATCCGCCTTTCATTAACAATGTGAGTTCATAGCCTCGCACTCTTTTAAATGTTTTATAAAATGATTTGTAAACCCACGAGGGAGATAACATGCTAGATTTTTATAAAAATAGAACACAAGTAGTCCCGATTGTATGCTTAATGATATGGACCCGAATGATGCTATGACCCTATAAACGAGACTAAAAGGATTATTAGTAGTTAGGTTATGTCACTTGAAGTTCCATTAGCATGAATTGTGAACTACCGGGATTTGGTAGACGCTTATGCATTTGATAGTACTATTTGGGGACGATCACCCCAGTTCGCGCCTTGACGGTTGATCCCCGTCGTACCACATTGATTGGTAAGCGAATTTATGTATGAGAAGATTCCATAGCGTGATTTTTGTGACGACACGCTAACTTAGATGGGCAAATTGTTTGTCGGGTTCGCGGCCCGCTGTTTTCATAGTAAGGTAACAATGTCATGCGGCTAATAATAATCCTAAAACGTATCCAAAAATCTAAATACAAAACCCGATAACGACGCTAATAACGATGAATATATTACCTATCATGGTAATATAGAGACTACGGTCTCATGGACGGTTTAAGATGTATGCTTGATTTATATATTGCCTGACTAGCAATATGAGGACTTACTTCCGATATTATACTTGTGTTCGATTTTAAATGATTGTTTTATATAACAATTTTTATTAAACTCTATGAATTCACTCGGCATTCGCTGATATGATTTTTGCATGTTTTTATCTCAGGTGCTTGAAGGTAATCCGGATGGAGATCGACTCTGATGGCCCACATAATATTAAAAATGTTCATTCGATCTATGTTTTGTAAACTTAATGACCTGTATAATTTGGGACCTGTTGTACACTTTTAAACTTTTTATCGAATGAATGTATGTTAAACCTTGAACAACCATTTTTATGTGTTGTCTATGATTGGAGTTATTGTGCTATCCCGTAACACTCTGAAAGACCCTTCCGCTGTACCGATACAAAAAATGAGAGTGTTACAGTTTGGTACCAGAGCTCTCGTTATAGAGAACAAAAGATTTTAAAAACCAAGGTTTTGAACAAAACTTTTCAAAATCTTTTGACAATGAACATTTGAGAAAATATTTGAAAAATCTTTTGACTATAACGGTGCCAGAGATCTCCGACGTTACCAACAAGCCCTATCGAGAAGATATATATTTTGATATATATAATTTAATTTATATATATGTATATATCATGATTTCATTATGTAATTGTTTAACTAGTATGTTATCCTAATACGAGATATATATACAAATACAGATTGTCATGGCTGACCCTAATATTCCTGTAGAAAACCATGATATTCCCAAACCTAATGTAGATGATTATCCTTATTTAGACTTAGTAGATTATTATATCGATGATGAGGAGGAACCATTTGAGGATCCTGAGCCTGAGTTAGGACTAGGAGATCAGATTGCCCCTCAGGTTGACTTGGTAGAGAATGAGATTGAGAATGATGATATTGAGAATGATGATGAGATTGGGTTAGATAATTTAGATGATGAGATTGACGACGAGGATGTCGAGGAGGACGTAGGTATAGATGTTGAGGTCGATGATGATGAGGAAGCTGAGCTTATTTATCCTTATGATGTTCCAGAGGGCGAGCCTTTGCCCCCACCAGTTTATTTGTCTGATTCTGAGGTTGAGTTACCTAGGGATGAAACGTCTGAATCGTCTGAATCTGATTCTGAATCAGAGGAGGATGAGGATGATGATGCACCTGACAGTACTGATGGTATTGCTACTCGTAGATGTGAGATTGGAGAGTCCTCTAGTGCTCGAGAGGCTACTCATATTGATGGTCTTGCACCATGGGCCTTAAGACGTGATCTAGATGCTTCCCGTGTTAAGAGTTGTGTGACAGAGGTCGGATTAGGTGTTGTTCAGACTCAGGTTGCTTATTTGGAGTCGAAGACTAAGGTTGGCGAGAAAGAGCGGGAATTGCTTAGTTTGGATTTGAGTGATGTTGAGCGTGGTTTGAATGAGGCTTTTAGGAGGTTATCGATGTTGGAAAGTCGTGAGTTTGATGAAATAAAGAGAAAGGTGAATACTATGGAGATTCAGTTGAGTGTGGCTCGTGCGATGCGTGAGAAAGCTGAGAAGGAGCTGAATATATCCGTGGGTTGGAAAAGTAGATTTTATGCTGACATGGTTGAAAGAGGAGTAATCCGTAAGCGCCCAGCTGAAGATGTGTCTAGTGATCGTCCGACGAAGATTCAGAAGACGATGGATGATGGACCATCTGGCGGTTCTCAATAGACCAGTCTGTATTTAGTAGTGACCTTTATATCTTTTGTGCTTTTGTAGCTTTGACTGAACCGACTTGTTAGTAGTAGACTTGGCACGAATTTTGAGTGTATATAGTGCAAGAACTTTGATATGGGATGTACTAAGACAATACTTTTGTTTCAAATCGAATGAAATATGTATCTTGTCTTGAATTCCATATTGTGCCTTATTTGTATCTTGATTATGAATTCGATCCATATTATATGAATCCTTGTTGGGTGAATGCTTAATACTTTGAAATTGTGGAATTATAGAACTATGCCGCCCAAGAAGGCTGTGACTGAGGATGATGTACGTAGGATTATTACGGAGCAAGTTACCGCATCTATGACTGAATTTATGGCAAATGCTAGAAATGAAGCTGGCGGTAGTGAAGCTGGCGGTAGTGGAGCTGGCGGTAGTGGAGCTGGCGGTAGTGGAGCTGGCGGTAGTGGAGCTGGCGGTAGTGGAGCTGGCGGTAGTGGAATTGGCGGTACTAATGTGAATGTTAATGCTAATAATGTGAATGCTAATGCTGGAGGAAATGTAGGAGGACTTGGAACTAATGCACCTGAAGTTGGTGGCTGTACTTATGTGACGTTCATGAAGTGTGAACCTCTACCATTTAATGGAACTGAAGGTGCTGTAGGATTAAGCCAGTGGATTGAGAAGATTGAGTCAGTGTTTCGGATTAGTAAGTGTAAGGAGGAAGATAAGGTGACATTTGCTATGGCTACTCTTAAAGGTCGTGCGTTGACTTGGTGGAATGGGAGAATTGCTTTCATGGGTCTTGATGCTGCTAATGCTACTCCTTGGGCTGAAATTAAGAAGTGGATGACTTTGGAGTTTTGTCCTCGTAGTGTGATCATTAGGTTAGAACAGGAGTTGATTCATTTGAGAATGAAAGGTATGGACATTGATAGTTACACGAACCGATTCCATGAGTTGGCCTTGCTATGTCCCCGATTGGTTGAACCCGAAGAGATCCGAATTGAGCAATATGTTAAAGGGTTGACCAGGAATATCCGGGGGGACGTGACATCATCTAAACCACTGACCATTGATGATGCTGTTCGAATGGCCTACCAACTCATTGGACAGATAATTCAGGATAGGGAAGATGAAGCCCGTGTTTGTGAGAAAAGAAAGGGAGACGGTGAGCGTGTAGATAGAGGTGATAATAGGAAGAATTTCAATCGCCGTCAGAACCAGAGAAAGGGGAATGCAAATGCTCTTACCAACAATGCACCGCGCAGCGATGATAGATGTCCTAAGTGTGGCAACAAGAGGCATGCTGGCGACTGCTGGAAGTGCCGAAATTGCGGAAAGCTTGGACACAAGGTTGAAAGGTGTAAGAAGGGAACCATTTGTTTCAACTGTAATGAAGAAGGTCATAGGAAATCGGAATGCCCCAAGTTGAAAGCGATTGTACCTGGAAGAAACCCCCAGGGTGGTATCTACCAACTTGGAACAATTGAGGTGAAGAAAGAGGATCTGAATGTCGTTACCGGTACGTTTTTACTCAACAATCATTTGCTGTTGCTTTATTTGATTCGGGTGCTGATAGGAGCTTTGTATCCACTAAATTTAGTGCCCTTATTGATATTGAACCTGTTGAGATAAGTACCAGTTACGAGGTGGAATTGGCTGATGGCAAATTAGTGAAAACTAATAAGCTATTAGAAGGATGCTCTCTAAATCTCTTAAACCATTCCTTTCCGATTGATTTGATGTTGATAGAATTAGGTAGTTTTGATATTATTATTGGTATGGATTGGTTGTTGTTGAGTAATTCTACTATTTTATGTGGAGAGAAGAAAGTTAAGATTCCTCTTAGGAATAGGACATTAGTAATTGATGGTAGTCGAGGTGAATCCCGTTTGAAAATCGTTTCATGTATTAAAGTCCAAAAGTACATCAGGAACGGTTGTGAGTTATTCTTAGCTCAAGTGAACGGGAATGAGTCTAAGGAGAAACGATTGGAAGATGTACCTATTATTTGTGAATTTCCTGAGGTATTTCCTAAAGATTTACCCGGACTTCCACCGATAAGGCAAGTAGAGTTTCGAATCGATTTAATTCCTGGTGCTGCACCGGTGGCACGTGCGCCTTACCGATTAGCCCCTTCTGAATTAAAGGAGTTATCTGAGCAACTTAAGGAGTTGTCTGATAAAGGTTTTATTCGATCGAGTTCGTCGCCTTAGGGAGCTCCAGTCTTGTTCGTTAAGAAGAAGGATGGATCTTTTCGTATGTGTATTGATTATAGGGAACTAAATAAGTTGACAATTAAAAATCGATATCCTTTACCTAGGATTGATGATTTGTTTGATCAACTGCAAGGATCTAGTGTGTATTCTAAGATAGATTTGCGGTCAGGATATCACCAACTTCGCGTCCGTGAAGAAGATATTCCTATAACTGCATTTAGAACTCGTTATGGACACTATGAATTTCAAGTAATGCCATTTGGGTTAACTAACGCACCTGCGGTTTTCATGGATTTAATGAATCGAGTGTGCAAGTCCTACTTGGATAAATTTGTGATTGTGTTTATTGACGATAATCTAATCTATTCTAAGAATGAAGATGAACATAGAGAACATTTAAGGATTGTTTTGAAGTTATTGAAGGATGAAAGGTTGTATGCTAAGTTTTCGAAGTGTGATTTCTGGTTAGATTCTGTGCAATTTCTTGGTCATGTGATTAACAAAGATGGAATTCATGTTGATCCTGCAAAGGTTGAAGCTATTAAGAATTGGTCTGCACCGACAACGCCAACGGAAGTGCGACAGTTCTTAGGATTGGCTGACTATTATAGGCGATTCATTAAAGAATTTTCTTTGATAGCTAAACCCTTGAAGAATAAACCTTTCATTTGGGGAAGTTATGAAGATGGAGCATTTCAGATATTGAAGCAAAAATTATGTAGTGCGTCAATCTTATCATTACCCGACGGGAGTGAAGATTTTGTAGTGTATTGTGATGCATCTCTTAGAGGTTATGGAGCTGTTTTGATGCAGAGGGAGAAAGTGATAGCTTATGCTTATAGGCAATTAAGGAAGAATGAGGAGAATTATACTACTCATGATCTTGAGTTAGGAGCTGTAGTCTTTGCTCTGAGGTTGTGGATACATTATCTGTATGGCACCAAGTGTACGGTATTCACCGATCACAAAAGCCTACAGTATATTCTCGACCAGAAGGAATTGAACATGAGGCAACGAAGATGGATAGAGTTGTTAAGTGATTATGATTGTGATATAAAATATCACCCAGGAAAAGCCAATGTTGTTGCCGATGCGTTAAGTAGGAAAGATAGAGAGCCTATCAGGGTACGTTCTCTAGTCTTGACCGTGCACAATAATTTGCCTGAGCAAATTAGGAATGCGCAAATAGAAGCTTGTAAGAAGGAGAATTTTGTTAACGAAGGGTTCCGAGGAGAAGGAGATCCTTTAGAGGTTAGAGTTGATGGAGTGAAATGCTTAAGAGGTCGTATGTGGATACCTAAGTTTGGAGGCTTAAGAGATTTGATTATGTTAGAATCCCATAAATCTAAGTATTCCATTCATCCGGGATCTGATAAGATGTACCATGATTTGAAGAAGTTGTACTGGTGGCCGAATATGAAAGCTAACATAGCTATGTATGTTCTTCAATGCTTGACTTGTGCTAGAGTTAAAGCCGAACATCAAAAGCCATCAGGACTACTTCAACAACCAAAGATTCCTGAATGGAAGTGGGAGCGAATTACGATGGACTTTATCACAAAGCTTCCTAGAACATCATCTGGAAACAACTCGATTTGGGTTATTGTCGACAGACTGACCAAATCAGCACACTTCATTCCGGTTAAAGAGCAGTTCTCACTGGAGAAGCTGACTCATATATACCTTGATAATGTTGTATGCAAGCATGGAGTGCCTGTATCGATCATTTCAGATCGAGATCCTAGATTCGCATCGAAGTTTTGGAAATCTCTCCAAAAATCTTTGGGAACAAATCTCGACATGAGCACTGCTTATCACCCCAAGACTGATGGGCAGAGTGAAAGGACGATACAAACACTGGAAGATATGTTGAGAGCTTGTGTGTTAGACTTTGGTAAGAATTGGTATAAACATTTGTCGTTAGCAAAGTTTTCGTATAACAATAGTTACCATTCTAGTATTAAGGCTGCACCGTTTGAAGCTTTGTATGGTAGGAAGTGTAGATCTCCTGTATGTTGGAGTGAAGTTGGGGATACCCAGCTCACGGGACCGGAATTGATCCGGGAGACTACGGAGATGATAGTTCAGATTAAGAATAGGTTGTTGACTGCCCGTAGTAGACAGAAAAGTTACGCGGATGTGCGGCGGAAGCCAATGGAGTTTAAAGTGGGTGACCGAGTAACGTTGAAGGTATCGCCATGGAAAGGCGTTATAAGATTTGGAAAGCGAGGAAAATTGAATCCCCGTTATATTGGACCCTTTAAGATTTTATCTAGAGTAGGTCCGGTGGCTTACAAACTAGAGTTACCCCCAGAACTTCATGGTGTTCACAACACATTCCATGTATCTAATCTGAAGAAATGTCTAGCAATGAGTGATGAAAAAATTCCGTTAGGTAAGGTTCGAATAGATGGGAAGTTGCATTTTATCGAAGAGCCCGTAGAAGTTATGGACCGTGAGGTAAAGCAACTGAAACAAAGTCGGATACCTATTGTCAAGATCCGATGGAATTCAAAGCATGGACCGGAGTATACTTGGGAACGAGAGGATGAAATGTGGAAGAAATATCTGCACCTCTTCTATTTCAATAAGAAACGGACATCCAAATGAAATGGATCACGAGGACGTTGATCCCTTTTAGGAGGAAAAGCTGTGACAATCTAACATTTTCAGGTAGTGAAATATTTTCTCGTATAATATTTTGAAACTTATTTTTATGTTGGTTGACGAACTCACAATTTACGGATTTAAATTTGGGCTTACGTGCATAATTTGGCGTCTTTTACGACTAAACCGGAAACCTTAGGATTACGTATTTACGTTTTGAACTCCGTTTTTGATGAGACAATTTTTATTGGATTCGTTTTGTGACGTTGATTCATAATTTATAAAAACGTTTTTCGTAAAACGACCCGAGGGCACGCAAATCGAGAAAACTAGAATCGAGAAATACCCGTAAACTAGTGAGATGGGACAAAACACATTGTCCCGCCCCACTAGCAATGTTGGACGGCACAACTTGACACCACACACTAAGGTGGCATAGCTAGAAATAGTAGTCCCTAGCAAAGATGGAGAAAGATTGTGAACGTAGCTGAATGCCAACCAAGTACATAAGTTAGCACTGGAACAATCACAACAAGGTGCTAGTTATGACGTATTGGTAAGCATTGAAGGGGTTGAAGAATGAAAAGGAATTGTAAAGATAAAGGGTGTAAAGAAAGAAGCCCTCCTTACAACTTTAGGCAGAAACCGGGTCAACACATATGCTATTGAGATCATTTTAATGATTCTCGATATTGAAGACAGACATCATGGACCCAGTGATGCAATGCACAACCCATCCCAGCTAACTCAGATATCTCTCAAAAGTTATTTGTTTTAATCACACGGAGACAACACATTATCTATTGATTTATTCACTCCGAATAAATTGGTATTGAAAAGGTGGCACTCCTCTCCAGCCTCCGATCACTAAAATCCAAAATGCACGATCGAGTCTAGAGCCATTTGAGATCATCAAATATCTCATTAGGACACACTTTCATATTTCCTTGCTTCTTCACACACTGTGAAAAGTAAGAAAGATTTTAAGAGTCCTACGCAAAATCTTCATGATCTTGCCTGAACATCCGAGTAATACGAAAGTATTTACAATGAAGATGGAAATCCTTCTTGAGCGAATATCAAAAAGCTCATGGTAGGTGACTTGTGCGATTCTTTATGAATCAAACTTGTGATAACTGGAAAGCAACAGCTGTTTAATTCTTAACTGAATTTAAACACGTTCCAGGCCTCTATGCAATATCTTAGTGATCTTGCCAGAACACTCAGAGTGATACCTTAGTGTTCACAGTGATGAGTGGAAATCCTTCTAGTGTTAACCTCAAACAGCACTTGGTAGGTAACTTGCAAGATTCTATACGAATCAAGCTCGTGACAACTGAAAAGCAACGATGGTGCGGTTCTTAATTGAATTTCACTTGTTCCAGGAACATGAATTGACGGCTTCAAATCATGCGGATATTATTATCCAAATGATTCACTCTTTATGTTCGCAGTCAGCTTTGGACGATCGAATAAAGATAACGGGTTTACCCGCGAAATCCTGCCAGGAAGTTACTTAATTGAAACTATCCGTCACGGGTACGATATCTAATATCGTCCAACGGTCTTCACCGACCGGAGGTAAAATGCTACCGATTTAGAATGAAATGTTCAAAGCCATTTCGTTCGTGTCTACTTATGTTGCGGCATTTGAAGACGGTGGCGTTGCAGAATACATTAAGAAGTCGTCCCCACATGCTTATACTTTATGCACTTAATACCTCATCTAATTCAAGAAAGCCTAAAAGTGAAGTCTTCCGTTGTATCAAACTCTGAAGCTTTCAAGAATTACAAAGGTATAAGTATGTGGGACGTGAGGTCATGAAGAGGCGATGATCACAAGTGATGGATGCACGAGATCAAGGCAAGAGATTAATGCTCGAGACTGATATCAAAGATCACATCAGCATGTTCACCAGAAAAGAAAAAGAAAAAGAAAGACGAAGACTACGAGCTCAAAACAAGCATAGTATGCTAGGTTTATCTTATTATTGTAACTCGGGTAAAACCCTTGTTTGGAGTGACCTCCCTTAGGGGGAGATTGTTGGAAATACGTTTTACGTATTAAGAAGGATCGGTCACTCCAACAATAGTCCATGTAATAGCTCGTAGTTTAGTTACTTTCACTTTATTAAACAAACCAAGACAAGCCTAGCCTACAACATGTGTAGGCCGGCCCAAACGTGTAAGCCCAAGCCCATTACAATGCTTGGGTATATAAACCCTCTCCTTTGATGGAGAGGGTGTGTGTTCCTCATATTTACATATAGTGAAAAAGTGTTTTTCTTTCACTTTCTCTCTCTAAGTGTGTGTGTTCTCACCATCTCTCTATCTCTTTCTCTCTCTAAAACATAAGCAAGATTTACATATCTTACACCTTGTGTTAGTTTGGTGATGAGGTGGAAGACTCTTATTGTCTCTCTAACAAGTTTTCAGTAAATCCACCAATGAGAGAAAGGCTGTGACGAATTGAAACGCCACTTCACTGCCTTATACTAAGCATCTGAGTGTAGTCCACGCTCCAATATTGCCCTAAATTATCTGAATAATAGGCTAGTGTAATCACTCGAGGATTTAATTGGAAACCCCTAAATTTTTGGGTTCTTCACCTAGTGGTGTTCTTCCCCTTTTCTTCTTTTCTCTCTCTCGTTTTCTTTTTCTTTCTTTAATTTTGTTCTTTGACCGAGTAAGTTTTGACCACAAAAGTTTATATAAAACTTTGCACCGTATCATTTGTTTTGGTCTTGATGGGCTTGGACCATTTACTTGACCAAATGTATTAAACTACAAACCGTCTCTTTTTCTTTGCTAATATGGGCCTATGACCCAAAGTTTGTAAAAAATACATCCGTTCCTTATTTATTTTGATGTTGGGCACTTGTTGGGCTTTTCCAAGGTAAATTATTCCATGTAACTATATTAATAAGCTTCTAGGCCCATTAATCATATGTGGGCCTCACAAAGGCCCAATAACTTTATAAACTTGAATCCCTTCTTAAATCGACTTGTCTTTTGGCTCTTGATAAAATCTTCAAATCTCGTGTCGGTTTTGCCGGTTTTTGTGATTTTCGTACCTACACACATGAAACAACAAAACAAGCATATACAATAAAAAATTCATGTGTTTAATGCATTTTATGTTTGTTTTATGATATAAATGATATGAGGAATTACACTCATATCAAAGTCCCCCTTGCTAAGCAATTGTCTGTCCTCACGCAATGGTAAAATAAAGCAACTAACTACACTTTTAATCAACCTTTGACACTTTATTTTATACAAAGACATAATGTATTGCTTTCATTATTAAGAAATAACTTTTAGGTTCATAAAACTTGAATAGATTCATCGTCCTCTACTTTTCACTCTTTCCATGCCAAGTTTAAAAACAAGATCATTTTCAATCATAAGTTCCAATGTTAAGACCACTCATACAAGTAATTTGTGTTTAACTCAATCTCCTTTATTCCTAGTTGTATCTCTATATTTTTAATTTTTGTCATTCACCCAAAGGCTCATTTGACTTATTTAATAATTATTAGTCCAAAAATGAAGGCAAAAATGGTGTAAACCCAACATTCAAAACCTAACCTCGACCTCAAAAATTGTTGTCACTAAAGAAAGCCCACATCAAGGATAACTTTACACGATTTTAGGAATGAATTCTCGGATCCGAAATTTGGCTAATAGGACTACTTAATGCAACAATTATTCCTCCAAAGTCGAATTGACCTTATTAATGGAGTTAGCAACATTTACATCATACACCTTGAGACTTTTTAAGATGTAAAAGTGCTCCTTATCTATGATCCACACCCTAAGGCTCCTTGGATATAAACAAGGGAATTGACATTCACCATCCACCCTAAGGCTTATGATGATGAAGCAATTTTTATTCACCATGCCATACACCCTAAGGTCTAATGACAAGGCTAGTGCTACATGACTCCCACCCGAAAGGCTCATAGAGAACATGTTTTTATTTATTCTTCTTTATTAATGATATATATAGTAAGCTAAATTTCCGCAATCCCATGATAAAAAAGTCCATGACTGACACCCTTAATGTGTTCTTACTTTAATTACAAGGGAAGAAAAAGAAGAAGTTACGAGTTAAGATATTTAACCCAAACCGCTAAAAACTTCATTTATTAAACAATTAAATATTCAAGCGTGAAAAATAAATATGAGGAGAAAGAATCAACACAAAATTAGTTATACAAGGAAGACTTAACCTCAATACTTATGATCAACTCTATCATCTCTTGTTCTCCATATTGTAAAATCTCATAGATGTGAGACTAATGGATACTTAGCCTTGCAAGTCTGAATTAAGACCATATTAAATCAAAGTTTTGGGTTTTCAAGTCATCTATAGGATCTTGCATCTTCTTAGACTTTTTTAAGCTTAGAATTTACATTTTAAAGTTCCCTTGATAAACGACTTTCTATGATCAGTTATAGGAACTTGCGAAAAGTTCTTGTTCTTAAACCCGTATGATTTAAGAGTTTCGCATTTTAAGGTTCCCTATATAAAAGTCTAGCAAAAATTGATTTAAGCGTGTTAAGGAATGAGCTAAGGTAAAAATCGATCGAGTCAAAAACTATTCTTATTTTCACTAACGGAAAACCTACATTTGTGTCAAAAACACTAATTTTCTTTATTATTAAACACAAAATTGCACTAAAAATTTAAATTTTTTATGAAAAACGATAAAAATGATTAAGTTTGAACACGACAAAAGCAATTGCAAGCGATTATATCGATTGCCTCCCCCATGCTAAAACCAAACATTTTCCTCAATGTTTCCTAGCTCAAGAGTAACACCCCCTGACTAGAACACGAAGAGTCGAATGCAATAGTCCTAACATGGAAAGAGTAAGCAAATCTATAAGCCATTTATTAAATATGCTTTAAGATAAAACGATAGTCGATAAAAATCAAAGGATAGTGAGTGCCCCTTTTGACAATCAAAGTATGGAAGCTCGAGTGGACTGGACAAAAACCAAACCCGAGAGTCTTCAATGATTAGGGTCATACCTAAGATTCACATCACAACAAAACACGAGCAGGAGTTTGAAAAAATCAAGCCTTTATTAGTGTTACAAAATAGAAAGAAGATAGAATGTATGGGAATCCCCCACAAGGCACCTCGTTTTTGTTAACCGAGTAATGAGCTCGACTCGATCCCCGCATTCATTGGTCCTTAGGGAAAATGGTGAAAACCGACATAACGGAATAAAATCCATAATAAAGCACGATGTTGGGGTCAAAGATTACATCCTCGTTAGTCGGATGACAAACGAGAGGATGAAACTCTAACTTAAATCTCCAAAAAGAAATAGTGGTCAATGTCACAAATCATGAAATGGATATATTATGCTCCCCGAGATAAACTCGCACCAAGATGATCGAAAAATCTTTCAATTATTGCATCGGTGAAAGGCCGAGATTTCCCTAAATCAATGATTCCAGATCGAATACCTCGTCCTCGAGAGAAAAAAGAATAGACAACACGGTGTCTTCCCCCCATGCTAATCGATAATCATGTAAAGCACATGGTAAAGGTGGGGTAAAGGTCTCATCCATAGTGGTATCAACATGCATAACCTTGTTGACCTTGTCACTCTTTGGAATGTGAACAAAGGGGTCATGATACTCAAAATGAGTCGCATGAAAAACTCGCACATTAAGATCAAAGGGAGTGGGAAGGATATTTGGAGTAACGAAAATTTCTCCCTCCGGGTCAACATTATCATCATCATAAATCGGGTGATCAAACCAAGGGTTTTCAAAACCGTCATTACAAACATTCTCAAGATAGAGAGTATTTTCCTTAGATTCATAAGACTTTTCCTCAAATTCCGAAAAAATATCTATGGAAAGAAACTCGTCAACCTCCTTAAAGAAGAGCTCATCATCACAAAGGGTGAGAGATGAAGGAGGTTCGATGGTTTAGTAAAGATCCATTGGAGAGTTCTCAATGTTAATCACATTAATATCTCCCTTTGGATTAGTTCTCTCATAATTCTCTTTAAACAATGTGTTGAAACCTTGGTTTCCGGATCTTTTAAGCTACTAGGAATGCATCATGTTCATATGATTATACAATCAAAGCGGAATTAGAACACGACACATTAACAAGGTGTTTAGGCACGAATAACATGAATTAAAACAAAAGGAATGTTCATTATATAAATAACAAACATCCACTAGACGTGTATACATTTAATCCCACGTCTAGTGCAGAAACGCTTTTAGGTTTACATTGTGAATGAATTGATATATAAAACCTAATAACCCTTGGTTCCTTTTATAGTGTAAGGATTAGGGTTTTACAAGAGATAAAAACAAATAAACAAGTAAATCTTCTATTTAAATAAACTTATGCAGAATATATCTTGCATGTTTATCTAAATAGAAGCTTCCATAAGCTTCTTGTCTACGTTTTCTATCAACTCTTAAATTGCATGTGACAATGCTTGGATTGCACACGACAACTCTTGAGCCAACAACGCTTAGTTTGTTCTTGTCAGCGCCTAAATTGCTCTTGAAAACGCTTAGACAATATCTTCATGTTTTCTTCGTTTTTGAGTTTCTGCCACATCAACTTTTTGACCCAGCAATCTTCCCCTAGTTGATGGTGGCAAAACTCTATGTGTATCTCTTGTAAGTTGACATGATCTTCAAATTGCTTCCCCTCAAGTTTAGCATGTATGTCTTCCCCTTTTTGTCACATCAACAGGGAAGTAAAACAATATATGCAATCTTTGAAGATTCTCCAAATGTAGCTCTATCTAATGATCTTGAAGAACAATTTATATTATATTTTTGATGTAGAAGTAGAATAACCCAACCTTGTGTTCCATGTCTTGTACTATCCACGTGATGAAGAACTTATACGAATCTGACCAAGTATAAGTAGACCTCGATCCCTTGTCAATATTCTCATCCTATGTGAGACACTGAGCACGATAATGTAACTCCTTCAAGTGTTATGACAAGTCTTCGTCACCAACCATGTAAATCACGAACAAGTTACCTTTAAAATTAATGTTGACCAAACATGACTTTTTAAGATATGATAGAACACAAACTCGCGAAAATATTCTTCAATCATCAAACTTACCATAAGAATTCTTCCCCTTAAGTTAACACCTCTTTATGACGAATTTAATGGAATGACATCTTCATACCATATGTAAAAGTTTCGCAACGGATAACTCTTTTACAAGGCTATCCCGATTACATAGTTTAAAATATCCATCAAATTCCCATAAAAAGTTGCCAACTTGCTTTAAGATCATTAATCCCTTTCAAAAATATCTGAGTCATAAATATCAACATGATATTCTATATTAAAACGAAGATTCCGTGTACCTTCGTGTGTAAATTCCTCCTTTTTGTGTGCTTAAAACGTACCAATTTTCTCAAACAACAGATATTCTTTTGTTATCCGAGAACCTTCTTTGTCCAATATCCTTTCTATGTAAACTGTCACATATCGGACAACACCTATCAACGCTTGAGCAAGCGTTTCTCGGACAACTCATGTCAACGCCTATTCTGTCTGCGTTCACTTATTCCTTGTCAGCGTCAAAATAACAAACGTCAGTGTCAAAAATATACGTTGTCAGCGTGGAACTTACTTTCTGTCAGCGTCTGAATCCCATTTGTCAGCGTCACAATTACAAATGTCAAAAGTGAACCTTTTACTAATGCTACTTCAACGTGATTCACCTTCTGTCACAATCAACCTTTCTCTTTAAAAGCAAAAGTGAACAGTACTTCTTCTTTGCTGCACTCAAACGTGAACCACCACTTACTGTCGTGATAACAACAACACATAACTTGTACCTGGGACCATAACAACACTTTAAATTTTGTCAGCAACTTAATCTCGTACTGGACCCCACATCCATGCAAACACCTCCCTTCAAAAACTCTTGGACCACATACAAATTAATATTCAAACATTAGACCAATTAACATAGACCCCACGTGATGTACATAAAATGTACAAACACATAATCAATTCTTTCTCATCCGTACTTTTTCTTTTCTTGATTCTTGATCAACATAAATCAGCCGCAACATTTGACTTCCTTCCAAGAGATGTAAAAAGAACATATTAAAACATCACGTATTGCTTGGCCCACAGATATATTACATTATTATCCTTGGCTCGAGAACAAGTACCATATACCAACTGTTTGTATCCTTGGGACCACATATAGAATTGATTGGACAATATACAGTATTAAACTGTTTAGGGAATAACATGTAATGCCCACATCACGTAATGCTCACATCACGTTACTGTTATCTTTATGCTTCAAGAAGTCACATGTAGAGCCCATTAATTTGTCGTGTAGATCAATAATCCAAAACCCACGTCTACACCATCTAGTTCACATGGATCTAGGGTTTGTTTTTACCAAACCCTAAAAATGAAAAAAAAATCTTTCAACACGATAGATCACAACAGCCACAAAACTCATTCTTCTGCTCTTTAATTCGATCTAGGGTTTAAGAAACCCTAGTTCATGATTTTATGTTGAAAAAGCAAGAATATTAATACCTTAAACAACCAACTTCGACCTTGAATAACTTCTTCATTAGGGCTCAGATCGAAAATCCCTTCGGTGAGATTCAAGACACAAGTGCCAAGAATCTACAGTTCAAAAATCACGAAGATCCAACGGTTAACGAAGGAGAAAACGTGTTTTGAACATGGCTGTCCACAGAAAACTGCATACCTCTTACTGCTGACTTTAACGCTAAAGAACTTTTTCCTGGGGATAAAACTAGACAACCCTCTGGTGGATGTTTAGATATATGTATGTAGAACACACATATAAAATTTTGTGACGATTCAACGGTCCAATAAAAAGTTATGACCTTCTGAATACTGCTGCGCACACAAAAACGTCCAGAAAAACCCTAGACGGATTTTTCTTTTCTTCACCATACACGAACACCTTGTTGGTCCTAGTATCACGAGCCATGAGGCTCTGATACCAATTGTGAAAACCTTGTTTTTCGGATCTTTTAAGCTACTAGGAATGCATCATGTTCATAGGATTATACAATCAAAGCGGAATTAGAACACGACACATTAACAAGGTGTTTAGGCACGAATAACATGAATTAAAACAAAAGGGATGTTCATTATATTAATAACAAACATCCACTAGACGTGTATACATTTAATCCCACGTCTAGTGCACACACGCTTTTAGGTTTACATTGTGAATGAATTGATATATAAAACCTAATAACCCTTGGTTCCTTTTATAATGTAAGGATTAGGGTTTTACAAGAGATAAAAACAAATAAACAAGTAAATCTTCTATTTAAATAAACTTATGCAGAATATATCTTGCATGTTTATCTAAATAGAAGCTTCCATAAGCTTCTTATCTACGTTTTCTATAAACTCTTAAATTGCATGTGACAATGCTTGGATTGCACACGACAACTCTTGAGCCAACAACGCTTAGTTTGTTCTTGTCAGCGCCTAAAGTGCTCTTGACAACGCTTAGACAATATCTTCATGTTTTCTTCGTTTTTGAGTTTATGCAAAATCAACTTTTTGACCCAACACAATGGATTGTTGTTCCATGAAACTTCCAAAAGAGGATTTCAGTAAGTCACATAAGTGTCATCAATCTTGTCATCACAAGAAATATCCGACAAAGTATCAAATGTGTCACACTCGGATACAAGATCATCATTATCACTAGAGGGAAGTTTAACGGAGAACTCCTCGAGAATGGATGGTAAATTATGAAGATTACGCTGGATCTCGAGATCGAAAACGTCTTCACTTCCCGGTGGAAGTGGATCAATAAGAGCAACAAGTTCATCGACGAACTTATCTAACGAATAGTCACTAACCTCACTCGGTGTGAAGTTAGGAATCAAAGGCTCTTCAATGGAAGAATGTGCCTTGGTATCATCTATTTGGTCCTTTGGAAGGAGTGGAGATGGGTCCATATTCAACGATTGTTCAATTAAAGAAATATCTCCCTCCGGATCGAAATTTTCATTATCAAACTCACTAGCATCGAATGGTGTTCTAAGGTAATCATCAATTTCCTTATCGATCTTTGAACGAACATTATCCTCAAATAGAGTGAGTGGAGACGAGGTAATATTAAAACATGTTTCATCAGAGCAAACATCTCCCTCCGGAATTAACTTTTCACCTTCCCTAAATGAGGGGTCTATGATTTCCCTTACACCCTTGTAAATGAGAAAATCCTTTTTGGCTTATTTTCAAAAGTTTCAATAAGTTTTACACTTTCCACATTTTTAGAAACATATTTTGGAAGTTTTTCCGCTTTGAAAACAACATTTTTATCCCCATAAAATAATTTTATCTCATCTTTCCTCATATCAACTAGAACTTGAGTCGTGGACAAAAATGGACGTCCCAAAATTAAAGGCACACGAGGGTTTGTCTCATAATCAACTATTGTAAAATCGGCAAGGTACAAAAACTTCCCCACTTTAACAATGACATCTTCTGATATACCAACCGGGAAAGCGGTGGTTCCATTAGCAAGCTCAATGGTCATTCGAATGGGAGTAAGTGGGAATAGGTCTAGATTCTTCCACATGGATAAAGGAATTATGTTGATGCTAGCTCCTAGATCGGCTAGAGCTTTACATTCCTCAAGCCCTTGGAAAATACAAGGTATCAAAAATTGGCCCGGATCTCCATATTTCTCGGGATAGAAATCAAGGAAAACCGCGGAACAAGTCACATCCAAAGTATCCTTGGTAACATCAAGAAAGGTCTCTTTAGGAGGAGGATGAAACTCGATCACATCTTGTAAATTCCTATCCACGATATCATTATTGTGAACGTTGATGGACTTAATCTCTCCTTTAGGGTTTGGTATGGTGTTGCTAGGTAAGCCACCCGAAGAAGAGGAAGGTTTGCACATTATGGCTTCAAACATCGAAAGAATTTTGTTTTCAAACTTAGCTTGATTTCCCTCAATACAGTTTTATATTTGTTCTAATCTTAGTTGGTTAAGCTCAATCTTGTTATTTTGCCCCATGATCGTATTTTGAAAATCATTTTTCAATGTTGCCATTTGTCCTTGAATATTATATTAAAAAGCTTTCAAATTTGCCTCATTTGTTTTGATATAGCTTGACAAATCATTTTGACTGTTATTTTGAAAACCTTGATTGTTTTGATTCCTATGAAATCCATTTACTTGATTAAAATTCCCCTGGTTACCACGGTTAAAATTATTCCCATTATTTCCATTGTTGTATCTATTTTGAACCGGTGGAGCAACATGGTTTTGACGAGGAGCTTGACCGTTAGGGCCATAAGTTCCTGTTGCCACAAAAGCACTAGCTTGATCAAACCCCGTGGTTTAACAAGCATAATTTGTATGTGCTCCACCACATAACACACAAAAATTCTCAACCGCATAAATCGATCTATGAGGATTCCTCCTAATCTCATTCAAAATCGTATCAATCTTAGAGTCCAATCTAGCAATCTCGGTATTAGATGAATTCACATTAGAAACAACCGGTGTGTTTCGTGAATATTGAACTCGATACTTATTCTCAATGATACCTCACGCGTCTCTCGGAGTTTTTCTTAAAAGATTACCACCCGCGGCGGTATTTAAAGAATCTTGTTCAACCATATTAAGTCCATTATAAAAAGTATTTATTTTGTGTAACTCCGTGAAAACATGGTGTGGACATTATCTCAACAAATCCTTAAACCTTTCCCAAGCATCTCCAAATGATTCATGCACTTTTTGTTCAAACCTAGTTATTTCATTCTTAAAGTGAGTTGTTTTATATTGTGGAAATAAATAATTCATGAACTTACACACTAAATCGTCCCATGTAAAAATCAAACCACGTGGTTCCTTTTCATACCAACACTTAGCGTTTCCCTCGAACGAGTATGGAAAAAGCATGAGCTTAATCGCGTCATTCGGCACATCTCTAAACTTGAGAGTCGAGATGATACGAAGAAAATTCCGAATGTGAGAATGCGGGTTATCCGTCTCATTGCCTCGAAATTGGTCGGCACGAATGAGTGATAAAAGACCCGTCTTAATCTCATAATGATCCGCCAAAATAGCCGGCACAATGATTGCTTCCCCGTACCCTTTGGTAGGTTCACGGAGCAATTCCTCCATTATTTGGTTATCGGCCATATTAACAACAATAGGTGGAAGCTTGGGTTCCACTACTCGTTGTTGACGATTTCTATTCCTACGAGGAATGTTTTCAAGTCTATCCTGATTAATCAAAAGGCGATTAGAACGTAATGTCATAAATCAAAATGACGAGAATTTAGAGGGTTGAAGAAAAGTAATAGATTAAAAGAAGATTATATTTTGTATTTTTATTTGGTATTGCTCAATCAAAGATTGATAAAAATAAGGAGTAAGAATAATTACAATGGAAGTAAACTACCCTCGTTCGACTTTGAAACATAGGTGAAAACCTAAACGTCTCGAGGTTCAATAAGTAAACAACGACAAAAATAAACTTTAATACTACTTGAGTTAGCAAACCAATAATCGGTCGTCCCTCTCAAGCGTGGAAACGAGGTTGCACAAAGCACTTAAAAACCTTTTTCCTTAGATGGCATTTTATAGCTCGTCGCCTTATAGCCACCCTATAGTTTGTATAAATCGAGTTCAAACTTTTTATTAGTATTTATCTATTTTGACTTTATTCTTCGTTTTGGATTCAAATACAATAGCTAGGTGATGAAATCCCAACTAAGGTTTGCGTTTTCACGCTTTTGGAAGTAGGTGAATTTATTGTTCTACATAATATAATATATTAATAACAAAAAACACGAAAAATTGATATTTATTATATATATAGAAAAAAATAACAAAACTTTCCGAGGACGGAAAGGGTCTTCAAATCAACGATCAACAAATAACCACGAAAGAATCGTACACAATTTCCCCGGCAGCGGCGCCAAAATTTTTGATGTGTGGGAAAAATGTCGGTGCATTTTAATATAATACGTTATAGAGTAAATTAAGGAAACTACCTTTAGGAAAAAGTAATAGTCCAAAATAAGCTAAAGACGAATTAATTAAACACGAGAGTGATCCCGGTTCGTTGTACATGAGGAAATTTTGAATTTGAGACTTTCGTTTTAATATGGACAATCGATTTGAATTTGTTTCGGTTTTTATCTAAAATCCTACGAGTTTTAATTAAAGTGCATGAATCGTCTACCCAAATAATTAATATAAAGAAAAACGTTCTATTTAAAACGTCAAGGATTAGAAAAATCAAATGACGATTTTTTGAAAACTAAACTTTTTGAGAAAAATATTAGACGTTTTTTTAAAATATAAATGTGCATAAGAACAATAAAAGTATCACAAACGTTTATTAAAATATTAGTTGAAATAAAAGAAACGTATATTAATAACTATTGGTGTTAATTTAACAAAAAGTAGGCCTAGCCCAGATGGTTGAGTCGTTGGTGTTGAACCTTGAGGTCAAGGGTTCGAGTCGCATGGAGGAAAGAATTTTGTAATATTATTTTTGGAAAACAGATTCTCAATCCCAATCAATCCTCTATATAAAGCAACAAAATAAAACAGTAACAACAATGAAATAAATCAGATATCAAATCATCACAGGCTTAAACATAGAATACAGCATACATACAGCATTTCATGAACATACATTAGAAACCAACAATCCAAATTCACTTTATAAAAAAATGAATAAACAGCAACACAAAACAACTCTCACACAACAATAATCATGCAGCAAGCATAATCAAATATCAATTCAAAAGAAACTAATGACGTTTGAAAAATATCCACAACTATTATAGCAAACAAGTTATAATTTAGTTTCAAACAAACCTACTGTTGATCCCTTTGATTAGATCTATATTCTGTTAAGAACTAGTATAGTAGTTTGTAATCAAACTAAAACACTTTGAGAACTCTTACTCAAGCTTAATAAGTTATGCGGAATCTAACTTATAAAGCACAGAAGAACAGAATTACGTTTAACTATTCGATTCTCTTATTAATCGACTTGAATGAGATATATATATATATATATATATATATATATATATATCTATATATATATATATATATATATATATATATATATATAGGGTACATGAATGACATGGTACCTATGTTCCTTTTATAGAGTAAGGAACCCTAGAAACCTTAGAGTATTCTATTAAGATAACTATATCACAGACGAGATATATTATCAATATTCTAACTATTTAAGTATATCACATAAGATATACTCTAACTATAACAATGCCATATCTTATACAAAGATATATTCGTCCTAATCAATATAGCAGTACTTACTTTATAAGTAGCAGTACTTACTATGTACCGCGTTAACACTAACGGTACTTGAAAGATACTAACAATACTTCAATAACACTAACGGTACTTCACACTTACAAATAATTCCCAACAATCCTCCCCTAAACAAGAATGATAACTTGTTGTCTTCTTGTTTCTCTTTGTATTGGACTTGGTAATTTGTATTTGTATCCAGCTGAATATAGCCAAACACTTCAATGTAGATCTTCTTCTGATAAGATAATATTCAAACATCATGAACATCATCTTTCTCTTCAACTTATGATTTTCTTGTGTCTTGTAAACATTCAATTTTCTTTGCAGCAACAGTAATTGTCTTCTTGAGTTAAATCTATGAACTCTGAATCATGAACTTCAGTCTTGATTTGATGAGACAAAACCTTCTAAGTATCTTTTCTTGAATACTTCTTTGCTTGCAATCTTCATACCCTGAAATAAACCAGTTAACAACAAAAACAATCTATATTGGCTTCATGATTTTTATCAAATCACCAACTATCAACGGATTTGATATATTCTTTACCAATTAGCCGTACACTCTGGAATAGCCACTACTTTATTCATCAAGAATAAGGTGTACTGATAACCCTGTAATTTTTGGGAAATTGTCAACCATCAACGGATTTGATTAAGTCTTTACCTAGTACCATTTGTCTAGGACTAGCCAACTCTTTGTCTCGAAACAAGGTGAGTCAGAACCATATAGTTTTTAGCAAACTACCAGCTTTCAACGGATTTGAGAAGTCTTTACCACAAACCGTTTGCTTATGGACTAGCCAGTTCTTATGTGTGTTAGACATGGTGAACTAAGAACCGTTTGTGAAGTGTGACTGAAAGTCAAACACTTAAGGCTCTTTCTCAGCTTCTTCCACATCTTTCAAATCCTTGATTTGTTGTTTAACCATTCTGATCAACTCCAAAGCATCAACAGATTCTTCTATAACTTCAAATTGTTGTTCCAACATTCTTTCCAACAATCTTCGTTTAAATGGATAACTCTCCTCTTGTAGCATTTAGTAAGTAACGTAATCTATATCCAAAATATGCAATCCACATGACCTATAATATCTCCAGTAACTAGAAACCTGATTCTCTAATTCCGTTAATATTTCTTGATTGCAGTTGTGTGGTTCATACATGAAGAGCATTTCCCTATATAATAGTGATACCTCAGTTTTACCTGCACTGTCTTCTTGAACTAACCTGAAAAGATCCTGAATATCTTGTCTGTCAAGAATATAAAGAATATCTTCCAAAAGTCTGAATATTCTTGTTGTGCCATCAGTTCTTTGAATTCCATGAGCTTCCAGTCCTTGATCCATAGAGTATATCCATCTAGCAATAGATGATCTCTTTCTAAAAATCTCTATATCAATACATTGATCTTCAAATTTTACTATCTTTAAGTACTTTTTCAAGCTCTCATCATCATCACTATCTTCTATAGTTAACTTAGCCTTCTTGGTTTTCTGCTTTCTCTTTGTTGACTTTTCCTCTTAACACCCTTGGAGGTTCCTTCAAACTCTATTGAACCTTGTTCTAAGTTTGTATGTACCGTTTCTTCTACATGTATTGTTGACTGTGTATGTACTGCTTGTACATTTTCAGTCTGAGCAACATCTTGAGCTTTATCTCCTTCATTCATTCTTTGAGCACTCTCTTCCTCTTTTGAACTTACCTTCTCCTCTCTATTCTTACTCACATAAGTGGTCTTGATAGTTAGAGATGTAGTTGTAGGTTCACCGGTACTTGGCTCAATTCTAGGAGCACTTCCAAAATTCAATTCAGCTCTGTTATGTTGTTCAAACAAAGTCCTGATTTCTTCAAAATTCTTCTTGACCAGCTGAGTATGAGTGAAATTCTTAACTTTCTTTAGAAATGTCATCATTTGATTCCTATTCTGCATGGTAGTTGGAGGCTTAATCTTTTCTCTTCTTCTCTTTTCAGCAAAGAATCGTTGTTGCTCCCTTACCAGATCATCAATCAGTTTCATCATAAGCATCTCTTTATTCAGCTAACAATGAGTCTGCAAGCAGCTCACTTGCATGTAATTCAACTTGAATCCTATCATACTCTTGTATGTTCCATTCTTGCTAGATTCTCTTAGCTTCTAGCAAATGCTGCTTACCTTCAATTTCTTCTTGCAAGTCTTCTTCACGAATCAAAGCTTGCATTCTAAGAGCATATTCCTCATCATGGTCTAACTAATTAAATCTATACATGACTTTGCTTATATCTTCATCTGAATCACTTTCATTTTTAGATTCTGATAGTATTTACTTCTTCCCCTTATCCTTTGGATTAATCTTAAGTAGCTTCTTCTTCAGCTTGGAAGGTGTTTCCTCATCAGCTTGCTGTTGAATAACTATACCTTTAGTAGGGTGTGAAGCTTGATCTTTCTTATCTATAATTTGATCCTTTTTGGCAAGAACTTCTTGTTGTGTCTTCTTCTCTACCTCTGCTTGTTTTGCTATCTCAGCGGAATTCTTCTCTCTTAAGTCAAGCAGTATTTGAGCTAAAGTCTCATCCTCTCCAAAAGGAGTTTGACTTTCCAGTGAAGGATGATCACCAGCGGTACTTGCAGTCGGCTTAGTTGGCTTAGCAGTACTTGGGTCTTTAACAATGTCAGCAGTACCTGCAGTCGGCTTAGTTGGCTTAGCAGTACTTGGATCTTCAACAATGTTGACTTCACCAGTATTAGACACACTTGTTTCTTCAATCACTTGTGTATCTCTAGATACCCTTTCTTCCACTAAAGTTATGCTTTTAACTTGCACCTCTTCAGTCTTGTCTGATTTATTGCTCACTCTTGATCTGGACAGTACTTGCAAAGACTGTTTCTTGTGAAACAAGATTTGTCTTTGTGGTGGTGGAGTTGAAGATACATGAAATTGAACATTAATCTCCTCCATCTTTTCATAGAAAGTACTCCAATTTAGTTGAAGTTGTGGTGATTGAGTTGTTGGTACTGGCTGAGTTACAATCATTTCTTCAACTTGTGGCTCCTCATGAGTAGGTTGTGGTTCATCCTGTTGAAACTCCATGTTTGTAGGTTCATCCAACTCAAAATTGATGTCATTTCCAGAGATCCTTGTTTGATTATCAGAAGAAGGTGGTTGTTCTTCATAATTCCTCCCCTGTTTGGTTGTATTCAGTTGCCTTTTCTTGTGGTTTCTGAACCTTTTCTTGTTAAGTGCAGCCTTCTGAATAGACCTATGCCGCCTCATCCAAGGTGATACTTTGTTTCTAAACTTGATTAGGCTAGCTTCTAATTCAGCAATTTTCTTGTCTTGAACAAGTTTTGCCTTTTCCAACACCTGTACCTGTTGGGACAAACTAGTACACAAATCAGTTAAATTTGCAACATCCACCACCTCTGGTGCCTGTGTTGGTGGTGAACCACTAGTAGCAATGGAAGCAGCAGGTGTATGGATCATCTCATCAGTATTTGGTGGAGCACCAATATTGTGAGAAGAAGATTGTGAATCTTCTGAGGAATGGGAACTCTGGTTATAAGGTGTTTGCTGAGAAGCACTAACATTACTAGGTTCCTCACCTTCTTGGTTGGCAGGCTGGGCTAACATGTGAGCAAACAATGGTGTAACAGTTACTATAAAGGCATTGCCTTGTTTGGTCAAGAAATAGAAAGTTCTCTTTGTGAATGTAGGAACATCCCATGTATCAGTTAACTCTGGTAGGTTAGGGATTTGGTCACTAACTAAAGTCTGAATGAATCTAGGATACATTAAAAACTTTTTAGTTCCTTCCAAATTCCTAGTCATGCCTTCAAAAATTAATCTTGAAAAATTAAAAACCCTATTATTTGCTAGACAAATACCATCTGATGCCAATGCAGTAGGAATTTGATCAAAAGATGTACTTTTAGAGCTTAAACAATGAATAATGGCATGAAAAAAGCATTTTCCATTGAGGTAAAAACAAAGCTTTAAAGGAAGTAAGACTTTCCCTACCACCCTCATAGCCCATGGCTGCAAGGCCATCATGTATCTCTGTATTATTAAGCATACTAAGTCCATTTTCATCATTTAATCTCAAACTAGCCCTTAGCAGTACCTCATTTACATATATATTTCTATGATTTACCCTAGCCTTAATGCAAGGTTGATCAAACCGAGTACCTAACATAGCATCGTTCAAAAATTGTTTTGCAATGGAAATAGAGACAATGGGACTTATAGTGAGTGCGAAACGAACATGACTTCGAGATAAGAATCCAAGAATCTCATGGAATCAAAGAGAGTCATTGTTTAGAGCAAGATTCGCAACCAAATTATGGTTGGAGATCACTTGTAAAGCAGCCATTAGTATTTTTTATGAACGAAAAACTAGAGAGAAGGTTATAGAATCAATAAAAAAAATAAAAGATTAGGTGAATTAATTGTGTAATTGGAGTAAGTATTTAAGTAAATAACAAACCCAAGCACGGAGAAACCGCCAAATTCACAAAAGAGACCCTTAACGATATAACGGACATGTAGCGGTACATGGAACATACTCGGTACTTGGACTTGTGCTAACGGTACTTGGATCCAAAACGGTACCTCATAATTTTGACCAGTTCATGCATTCCACTATCATAATAACCTCTTTTATCTTATTCTATTAACCTGCAATCACATCAGAAACACAAAAACATAGACTATACAATAAAAATTATTGTACAGTTGTTACCTCCCCTCAACATATACAGCAGTCTATTGGTTGAGCATACCAATATGTGTCACCAAGAATTCAAATCTCTTTGCATCAAATGCCTTGGTCAATAAATCAGCTATATTGTTGTCTGTATGAATCTTCAAGACTTGAATAAGCTTCTTGTCATAGGCATCTCATATGAAGTGATGTCTTATTTCAATATGCTTGGTCTTGGAGTGAAATACCGGATTCTTGACAATGCATATAGTACTTTCATTATCAATATAAATCTTGGTGTTCATGAAGTTAAACCCATAATCTAACAACTGATTTTGAATCCAAAGTACTTGTCCACAACAATGAGCAGCAACTACATATTCAGCTTTAGTTGTAGAAGTAGCAACAATGGTTTGCTTCTTACACTGCCATGATATGAGACTTTTGCCTAGGATTTGACAACTTCCTGTTGTGGATTTCCTATCCTGATTAGCTCCAGCATAATTACTATCTGAGTAAGCTTCCAATTCAAAGGTTGAATCTCTAGGATACCATAATCCTGAATTGGGTTGACTTTTAAGATATTTAAAAATCCTCTTCATAGCATGTATATGTGTAATAAGTGTGAAAACACTTATCCTTTTACCACTTATTTCCAATAATAACAAGACCAAAACGTGTATTTTATGTCATAAAAGTCGGAATTGTGCGTGGTTTGTGTTTTTATTGTGTTTAGGACCAAAAGATGAAAAAGGAAGAAAACATGGGCTATCACGGGCTTTTATCGAAGAAACGAGAAAAGACGAAGTCAAAAGATCAAGAGTGCAAAAAGAACGGAAGTCCAAAGACTATTCTGAAGATTTATCGAAGAAAAATTATAAAGACGGAAGTTTAATGAAGTCGAAGAACTCAAGTCTAATAGAAGAAGAAAATTATAAGACAAGTTCAATTTGTATCGAAAAATCCCGAGACGACGTCTAGAAAGACAAAAAATTTAAATCGAGTCGAGAATAAAGAAAGAAGGAAGCAACACATGCACCTGCCCACCTCCTATATATACCCTCCTAATGACACATTAGGAGGGTGTTAGTTAATTTAGTTCGTTTTTTTCATTTTTGTAGTTTAATTTTTAGAGAGAGAAAGTGCTTAACATTCTCTCACTAGAAAAACTTCATCTTTTATCTTTCTTTTTTTAATCAAACCTTTACTTTTTAATCTTAATATTGTCTTAATCTTCATCTTTTTAATCTTTCTTATTAGTTACGATCTTGTGTTCATCATCTCTTTCATCTACTTTTCTATTTCGACACATAAAGTTTGTTACTTTACGTGTTTCTTGATTTACGTATTGGAGGATTTATAAGTTTTATCATTTGCCTTGCTTATTGGTAGCTTATTGGAGTTTTTCTTGACTTATTGTCTTTGTAAAGTTGCTTAAAAGTTGCTTAAATTCGTCCTAAATCCGGATCCTAGTTTTTAGGAGAATCTGATTCGATTTCGCAATACCTATAGTATTGCGAAATTGAATCCCTTAAAGTTGCGAAATCTTCCCTTTCGTACATTGCGAAATCATACTTTCACTATTGCGGAATTGTGCATCTTAATTGATTGGGAACTCTTTGCTTTGTGAATTGCGAATTCTTCATTTCCACAATTGCGGATTTATGCATTTTTAGTTATTGCGGATTTGTTCCCTTGTTTAAGCTATTGCGAAATCTTCTCTTCTGCATTACGAAATCATGTTCTTCTTTCTAATTGAGAATTCTTGACTTCTAATTGCGAAATCTTTATAGTTTAATTATTGCAAAATCTTTCCATTTGAGTAATTGCGAAATCTTTTCTTTAATTGCGGAATTGTTCTACAATTGCGAATTTAATTCAGTTTTTGATTTAATTGCGAATTTAAATCATTTTATTCCAATGTATTTTCGAATTTAATTTTTCCCGACAATTTCTTTAAGTTTCGTTTTACTTATTTGTTTTATTCTTCGTAAACATTATTTTAACTTGTCATTTCTTAGTTTCTTTTTAAAAGTGTTTTATTTTATAGTTTTCATTTCTTTACGTTTTAACTTCTCGTCATTTAATTTTAAGAGTCTTTATTTTTAATTTAATCTTTTCTCGCTTTCATTTTTATTTTCAGTACTCAACGACGCCTTTTCTTTTAATTAGTTTTAGATAACCAAACCTTTCTTATTTTTCCACCAAGAACGACTCAGACGCACTTTCTACTAGTAATCAATTCGAAAAGACTTGGAACGAAATTATTCCAAACTTGGTGAAAACCAGTTATTAAATGGCACCGCTGCCGGCTCTTTTCGTTAAGATTAACGGTTTAAGTGAGAGACGCGTTGGATTTTGGGATCCGTTCATTTTTTAACGTTATTTTCTTGCTTAAATTTTCAAAAAAAATCCTTAAAAAATATAAAATTTTCAAAAATACAAAAAAATAGAAAAACATAAAAAACCAAAAATATTTCTTGTATATTTTTCTTTTCCTTTTGTAGGTGTGTATGCGTACTCGTGCTCGTAAGAAGAAAGTAGCTCAAGCCGAAGTCATTACTCCACCTATTGTCAGCATGGAAAATCAACCAATGATCGAGCTTTTGCAATCGCACGTAGAGGGCAACACCGATGTTGTTGTCATACCCGAGATTGGAGCCAACAATTTTGAACTCAAATCCGGCTTCATTCAAATGGTTTGTGCTCAACCTTTCTTGGGGCGTTCGCTTGATGATCCTCATGACCATATAAAAAGGTTTCTTCAACTCACTAATACGGGTAAGTATAATGGGGTTTCACAAGAGGTAATTCGCTTGCAACTTTTTCCTTTCTCCTTAGAGGGACAAGCCCGGAATTGGCTTGATAAGGAACCGCCACAAAGTATTCTTACGTGGACGAATTTAGAGACCAAATTCATCAATTACTTTTTCCCACCCTCACGTACTACCGCTTTGCGGAATGAAATCATTACCTTTGAACAAAAGTACGGTGACACATTTAGTGAATCTTTGGACCGTTTTAAGGAACTTTTAAGAAAGTGTCCACAACATGGTTTCACAAAAGTACATCAAATAAATACTTTTTACAATGGGTTAAGCATGAATGACCAAGATTCACTAAATAGTGCCTCGGGGGGGGGGGGGGGGGGGGGGGTAATATTTTGGTTAAGTCTTCTAATGCTGCATGTGATATAATTGAGAATAAGTCTAGAGTGCATACCAAGAGTGTTTGGACTAATGTGGCTAGTGCGGCACTAATGACAGCGACAAGAGAATTGATAAGCTTACTTCGATTGTTGAATCAATTGCTCCCCAAACCGCTAACAACACCAAAGCTATCAATGCACAAGTTAATGCTATGAGTCAGTCATGTGAAATATGTGGGGGATCTCACTCATACACCGATTGTCCTTCGACTCATGACAACCCGGAAAATGTGTATGCCGCCAACGGTAACTTTTCTACGGTAGGCTATCAAGCACGTCCTCAAGGTGACCGCAATTTGCTCAGCTATCGCTCAAATAACTTTCTTTCACCACCCAGTTTTCCCCCACAAAACCCAAACAACCTCAATCGCAACAACCAAAACCAACCTCGAGCTCCAAATCAATATCAAACCCAAAGAAACCCATATCCACCTCAAAGAAACAATCAAGTTCACCAACCACCTGCTTATCAACCACCTACCTACCATACTCTTCCTCCAACCCAACCCACCATATTTAATCAAGAAGTTGACACTTACATGAGGACTAATGATGTGATAGTGCAAAATCTTCAGCGAGAAATGGCCAACATGAAAGCAGATATGGTGAAACACGGGAATGATCTTCGAGCCGATATGTGAAACTCTTTGGCAAGTAAAACGAATGACTTAAGTAACATGATGGCTAGTTTCTTCCCAAGTAATCAAGCCTCTGGTTCGGGTTCTCTTCCGAGTAACACCGTTGCTAATCTAAGAGGGGAAATGAAAGCAATCACCACTCACAGTGGAAAAGGTTTAAAGGAACCCGAGCTTCCTACACCTACACCGGTGATTATGACAAAGGAAAACGAGTCCCCTTCTCGAATTCCTCCACCTTCTATTTCTCCAATTCCTCCAACTTCTACTCCTCCAATTCCTACACCTTCTATTTCTCCAACTCCTCCACCTTCTACTTCCACCCCTCCACCACCCAAGGATGTGAGTAAGAATTACATTCCAAAGCCTTCATCTCAACCCAATATACCTTATCCCTCAAGGTTGAGGAAAGAGTAATTGAAGAACAAGGATGATATTCAGGTTTCAAACTTTCTTAAAATGTTTAAACAACTAAATTTCAATATCTCCTTTGTCGAGGATCTCGCTCACATGCCCAAATATGCTAAAATGTTTAAAGATCTTCTCAGTGATAAGGAGAAACTTCTTGATATCGCTCAGACCCAACTTCATGAGAATTGCTCCGCAGTGCTCTTAAGGAAATTACCCACCAAACTTGGCGATCCGGGTCGTTTTCCCATTCCTTGCAACTTCCCCGAGTAAAGAATTGTATGGCCCTAGCCGATCTAGGTGCTAGTATAAACTTAATGCCTTTAAGAGTTTGGAAACAATTGTCTCTACCCGAGCTAGTCCCCACACGAATGATATTGGAATTAGCTAACCGTACGGTTGCTTATCCGGTGGGGATAGCCGAAGACGTCTTCGCCAGTGTCGACAAATTCACCTTTCCGGTGGATTTTGTTGTCGTTGACCAGGAGATGGACCCCCGTGTTCCATTAATAGTTCGATGTCCATTCTTGAGGACCGGTCGCACTCTCATAGATGTATCCGCGGGTGAATTAATCATGAGAGTTGGTGACGATAAAATCGTCTTCAACATGGGTAAACTTTCTAAGCAGCCTTCTGAAAACGAGAGTGTTAATTTCATTGATGTTCTTGATGAGGCATGTGAAGAAAATTTCAAATACGCTTGTAAAAGTGGATCTTCTTCTCTACCCATTGTTGAGACCCTTGCCTCTATTGCTCCATCAAGAACTCTGTTTGGAGAAAGTGATATTCTTTTGAAAGAATTTGAAGCAACTTTGGGGGATGTGGATTTACAATATGAAGATTCTCCTTCCAATTGGGATGAAGACATTCGTACCATTGAGAAAATTCTCAATGAGGACCATATTTCTCCACCATCTCCTAAGGATATCTCTTTCGATGATCCGAAATTAACTGCGCCTTCCATCGAAAATCCTCCGGATTTAGAGCTTAAGGATCTACCGTCTCATCTCGAGTACGTTTTCCTTGAAGACAACAAGAAGTCACCCGTCATCATCGCAAAGGACTTGAAAGAAGAAGAAAAATCCCGACTTATCGACCTGCTGAAGAATCATAAGAAAGCGATTGCGTGGAAAATCTCCGATATTCGTGGAATTGATCCTCACTTTTGCACACATAAAATATCATGGAGGACGACTTTAAACCCACTATTCAAAGCCAAAGAAGGGTGAATCCCAAGATCCATGACGTTATCAAAAAAGAGGTTATCAAACTTCTTAATGCGGGAATGATCTACCCTATCTCGGATTCACCATGGTTTAGTCCCGTCCATTGTGTGCCTAAGAAAGGCGGAATCACCGTTGTGCCCAATGAAAACAACGAGTTGATTCCTACTCGTCTCGTTACAGGGTGGAGAGTTTGTATAGACTATCGCAAACTCAGTGATGCAACGAGAAAGGATCATTTTCCCATTCCTTTCATGGACCAAATGCTTAAACGTCTAGCGGGTAATAACTATTATTGCTTCTTAGACGGGTTCTCCGGGTATTTTCAAATTCCCATCGATCCCAAAGACCAAGAGAAAACCACATTCACTTGTCCTTATGGAACATTTTCTTACAAAAGAATGCCTTTCGGCTTATGAAATGCTCCTGGGACATTCCAAAGGTGTATGATGGCTATCTTCCATGACATGGTTGAAGAAACTATGGAAGTCTTCATGGATGATTTCTCGGTCTATGGTGATTCTTTCTCTCATTGTCTTGCCAATTTGGAAAGCATGCTTAAGCGGTGTGAAGACACTCGCCTTGTTCTAAATTGGGAAAAATGCCATTTCATGGTAAAAGAAGGCATTGTTCTTGGACATAAATTCTCTAAAGCCGGTCTTGAAGTCGATCGTGCTAAAGTCGATGTTATTGCTAAATTACATCCACCTTCAACCGTGAAGGGTGTGAGAAGTTTCCTTGGTCATGCGGGCTTCTATCGTCGATTCATTCAAGATTTTTCTAAAATCTCTCGCCCGATGACCCACCTCTTGGAAAAATATACTCCTTTTATGTTTTCTAAAGAGAGTCTTGAATCCTTCAATCTTTTTAAGGATAAGCTAACCAAGTTACCGGTCTTGGTCACTCCTAATTGGGAGCTACCTTTTAAATTGAAGTGTGATGCTAGAGATTTTGCTATTGGAGCGGTTTTGGGCCAAAGAGTGAACAAACACTTCCAACCAATCCATTATGCTAGCAAGACAATGACGGGGGCTCAATTGCATTATACCACTACCGAAAAAGATCTTTTAGCTGTAGTGTATGCTTTTGAGAAGTTCCGCCCCTATCTTGTTCTTTCCACCACAATCGTGTACACCGATCATTCCGCGTTGAAGTACTTGTTGACTAAGCAAGATTCTAAGCCAAGACTTCTTCGTTGGGTTTTGCTCCTTCAAGAATTTAAAATTGAAATTCGTGACAAAAAGGGAGCCGAAAACCTAGCCGCGGATCATCTAAGTAGACTTGAGGATCCTTATCAAGGGGATCATCCGAATCAAGAGATCAATGACTCTTTTCCACTTGAGGCCTTAATGTCTATCAATTCCAATCTCGATGACACCCCATGGTTTGTGGACATTGCAAACTACTTAGCGGGTGGAATTCTCAAGGAAGGGTTAACGTCCCAACAAAAGAAAAAGTTCTTTAAAAATATTGAACACTATTTTTGGAACGAACCTTACCTTTTCAAACAATATGCTGATCTGATTATTCATCGGTGTGTTGATGGACCCGCAGCTTTAGACATTCTCGAAGCATGCCATAAAGGACCCACCGGTGGTCATTTTGGTCCCAACTACACCGCGAAGAAAGTGTTTGATTCGGGATTCTATTGGCACACAATTTATCGTGACGCTCACGAGATGGTTAAAAATTGTGATGCTTGCCAACGCCAAGGCAAGATCACACATAAAGATGAGATGCCTCAAAATTTCATACAAGAATGTGAAATCTTTGACGTATGGGGTATCAACTTTATGGGGCCATTTCCATCATCCAAATGGAAAAAGTACATCCTCGTAGCTGTTGACTACGTTTCTAAAGGGGTTAAAGCAAAGGCTCTCCCTACGAACGATGCGAGGGTGGTTGTGAACTTTCTGAAGCTACTTTTTGCTCGATTCGGTGTTCCTCGTGCTATAATCAGTGAACGCGGGACTCATTTTTGCAATGATCAATTTGCTCGGGTCATGGCTATGTATGGTGTCAATCACCGTCTTTCCACCGCTTATCATCCTCAAACAAATGGTCAAGCCGAGATATCGAACCGTGGACTGAAGAAAATTCTTGAGCGTATTGTGGGAGAGCATCGTGCCTCGTGGGCCGATAAGTTAGACGATGCTTTGTGGGATTTCCGTACCGCTTATAAGACCCCGATTGATTGTACACCCTATCGTCTTATGTACGGGAAAGCATGCCACCTCCCTATCGAGCTGGAACATAAGGCATACTGGGCCTTGAAGTGGTCTAACTTCGACATCAACAAAGTTGGCGATCTTCGGAAGATTCAACTCAACGAGCTCAATGAACTGAGGAATGAAGCTTATGAGAACTCATTAATATACAAGGATAAGACCAAGATCATCCATGATTCTAGGATTAAGAACTGAGAGTTTCATGTTGGTGATCAAGATTTACTCTTTAACTCTCGGTTGAAGATCTTCTCGGGAAAGCTGAAGAGCCGTTGGTCTGGTCCATTCACCGTCGCCAAAGTCTTTCCCTATGGCACCATTGAGCTTTCTCAGCCAAATGGGCCCAATTTTAAGGTGAATGGCCAGCGCGTGAAGTTGTACTTTGGTGAGGACATCTCTCATGAGATGATTCCATCCCTCACCACGTTTCCCTTGAATTAAGTTCTGGGTCGAGTCAGGCTCGTGACTCGGTTAACAAAAACAAGCGCTTCTCGGGAGGCAACCCGTGTTCTATCCTTTACCGTTTTTATAATAAGTGTAGGGGGAGCCCCGTATGTGTTTGTTGTCTTGTTTCTTGTGCTATGTAGGGATTAAAGTTTCAAAGATCCATTCTCGATGACTTTTGATGAACCGTGATCCCGTGTTTCTGTCTTCCGGGTTCTATCCTAAACTGTCGTTATTTAATATTTCATATCTTATATGTTCACATTGAAATCACTATAGTTGTCCTTCCCTTAGCAAGCTATAAACAAAGTGCACAATGTCCTAAGTGTAGGGGAGTTTACTCCCACATGCTTAAACATTGGGGACAATGTTTATATCAAGTGTAGGGGGGACATCTATCGAAGTTAGTGGTCTTTTCCATGAATTTGCCCTAATTTTAACCGGAAAACTTGATTTTTCGACATTTTTCAAAATTTTTAATCTATTTTGGACTAGTAGTTTTTCCTTTGTTACGTTATTTACTTTCTTTGCCAAAATAAAGTTTAATAAAGTGGTTTTAAATTTTCCAAAGTCGTTAATATTTTGACTCAACCCGAGTTTACTTATCTAAGTTTACTCTAGCTAGTATCCTTAACCTGTTTAAGTCAAGTTTTGCTAGGCTTTTATATAGGGAACTTTAAACTGCGAAAGTCTTAACTCTCACGAGTTAAGAACAAGAACTTTTCGCAAGTTCCTATAATTGATCCTAGAGAGTCGTTTATCAAGGGAACTTTAAAATGCGAATTTAAAACTTGAGAAAGTCTAAGAGTTGGCAAGATCCTATAGATGACTCGAAAACCTAAAACTTTGATTTAATTGGCTAAGCATCCACGAGTCTCATTCCTTGAGATTTTAAATTGTGTAGAACGAGAGATGATAGAGTCAAATATAAGTTTGGTATTCTTTCGTGAATTTATGTGAGTTGATTATAAGCTTTTTCTCCCATCGCTTGCTAATAAATTTATCTGCAATAAACAAGGTTGTACGATTTGAAAAGTTACTTAGCTTCTAGCACAAGATCGTTTAAAAGTTGCTCGGTATTAATTAAAGTTCATAGCCAAGGCATAACTTACTGAAGCGGGATGCGAAGATTGGCGAGTCCGAAAAGGTCCTAACAAGACATGAGGGCTACATTTTGTTGCTAAAGATCAAAAGTGATGTGAAGAATCATTTATCGAAAATCAATATGAAGGATCGAGACACACGACAAAAAGCAAAAACTCCCCTGAAGATCATGGAGAAGTCTATCCCGAAAGACCCTAGCAAGGTATGAGGATAAATAGATCCAAATCCTAAAAGGAGGCGGATAGTTGTATATCAAAGTCCAAAATATAGATTGGAGAAAAATGAAGAAGTCGTGGTCCAAATATGAAGAATCTCTCAAAAACCTCAAGTGAAGAAATTCCTATTATGAAGAGAAGACCATAATTTCAAGAACGTCTATCAAGATTCGAAGTATGAAGTCGCTGCCAAATATCGGTACGAGAAAGGTCTCAAATCGTGAAGCGAGTTATGCCAAGATATGAACTTTATGAGGTCCCGAGAAGCAGTCTTAATAGATTTTGTCCTTTAGCTAACTATTGATTAATTCGTCCCACTTTATTTTCGGCCTAAATAACTATCGAAATAAGTCAAACAATGCATCCTCGTGATCATTCAAGACAATATTAAAATATAAGAGATACACCTAGGAATAAGGGAGTCTAAGTAAATAATTGGGCCACATGAATTTGTGTTAGTCTGCTAACTTATAATAACAATGATCTCATTTTTAAGCTTGGTATGGGGAACGTGAAACTTGAGGATGATGAACATTTATGACTGCCAAAACCCCAATGTAAGTCTTTGATTTCTTTACTTGTTTTGTAGATATGTCTATCTTTTTAGTTTCCTAAAAGTTTAGTATTGAATAAAGGCTAAGGTGGGTTATTTATGATGAGAAATGTAATCTGTGCTTTGAAATTAATGCATTGCATGAGGGCATTGCAATGGTCAAGTGTAGGTGATTTAATAAGTGTGAAAACACTTATCCTTTTACCACTTATTTCCAATAATAACGAGACCAAAACGTGTATTTTATGTCGTAAAAGTCGGAATTATGCGTGGTTTGTGTTTTTATTGTGTTTTAGGACCAAAAGAAGAAAAAGGAAGAAAACATGGGCTATCACGGGCTTTTATCGAAGAAAACGAGAAAAGACGAAGTCAAAAGATCAAGAGTGCAAAAAGAACGGAAGTCCAAAGACTATTCTGAAGATTTATCGAAGAAAAATTCTAAAGACGGAAGTTTAATGAAGTCGAAGAACTCAAGTCTAATAGAAGAAGAAAATTATAAGACAAGTTCAATTTGTATCGACAAGTCCTGAGACGACGTCGAGAAAGACAAAGCATTTAAATCGAGTCGAGAAGAAAGAAAGAAGGAAGCAACACATGCACGTTCCCACCTCCTATAAATACCCTCCTAATGACACATTAGGAGGGTGTTAGTTAATTTAGTTCATTTTTTCATTTTTGTAGTTTAATTTTTAGAGAGAGAAAGTGCTTAACTTTCTCTCACTAGAAAAACTTCATCTTTTATCTTTCTTGTTTTAATAAAACCGTTACTTTTTAAGCTTAATCTTGTCTTAATCTTCATCTTCTAATCTTTCTTATTAGTTACGATCTTGTGTTCATCATCTCTTTCATCTACTTTTCTATTTCGACACATAAAATTTGTTACTTTACGTGTTTCTTGATTTACGTCTTGAAGGATTTATAAGTTTTATCATTTGCCTTGCTTATTGGTAGCTTATTGGAGTTTTTCTTGGCTTATTGTCTTTGTAAAGTTGTTTAAAAGTTACTTAAATTCGTCCTAAATCCGGATCCTAGTTTTTAGGATAATCTGATTCGATTTCACAATACCTATAGTATTGCGAAATTGAATCCCTTAAAGTTGCAAAATCTTCTCTTTCCTGCATTGCGAAATCATACTTTCACTATTGCAGAATTGTGCATCTTAATTGATTATGAAATCTTTGCTTTGTGAATTGTGAATTCTTCATTTCCACAATTGCGGATTTATGCATTTTTAGTTATTGCGGATTTGTTCCCTTGTTTAAGCTATTGCGAAATCTTCTCTTCTGCATTGCGAAATCATGTTCTTCTTCCTAAATTGCGAATTCTTGACTTCTAATTGCGAAATCTTTATAGTTTAATTATTGCGAAATCTTTCCATTTGAGTAATTGCGAAATCTTTTCATTAGTTGCGTAATTGTTCTACAATTGCGAATTTAATTCAGTTTTTAATTTAATTGCGAATGTAAATCATTTTAGTCCAAAGTATTTTCGAATTTAAATTTTCCCGTCAATTTCTTTATGTTCCGTTTTACTTATTTGTTTTATTCTTCGTAAAATTTATTTTAACTTGTCATTTCTTAGTTTCTTTATAAAAGTGTTTTATTTTATAGTTTTCTTTTCTTTACGTTTTAACTTCTCGTCATTTAATTTTAAGAGTCTTTATTTTTAATTTAATCTTTTCTTGCTTTCATTTTTATTTTAAGTACTCAACGACGCCTTTTCTTTTAATTAGTTTTAACCAAACCTTTCTTATTTTTCCACCAAGAACGACTGAGTCGCACTTTCTACTAGTAATCAATTCGAAAAGACTTGGAACGAAATTATTCCAAACTTGGTGAAAACCAGTTATTAATGTGACACCTTTGGATTAACTTGGAACCTTGAACAGGCACACATATCAAAAATAATATTTGGCCTTGAAGCATTAAGATACATCAATGAACCAATCATTGACCTGTATAGATGAATATCAACATTTTCACCATGTTCATCCTTTGATAAAGACTTATTATCTTCAAAAGGTGTGCTTGTACTCATTGAATCCATACATGAAAATTTCTTCAAGATTTCAGCAACATACTTATCTTGGCTGATAAATATTCCATATTTCCTTTGTTTGACCTGTAGTCCCAAAAAGAAAGTAAGTTCTCCCATAGAACTCATCTTCAATCTTTCTTTCATCAAATCCTCAAACTCTTCACTCCATGATTTCTTGGTAGAACCAAAAATGATGTCATCAACATAGACTTGTACTAGAATAATATCCTTAGCATTCTTCTTGATGAACAGAGTTTTGTCAATGGTCCCTCTCCTATATCCATGCTCTAACAGAAAATTGGATAAAGTTGCATACCAAGCCCTTGGAGCTTGATGCAGACCATAAAGTGCTTTGATAACCTTGTAGACTCTGTTGGGGAACTTAGGATCTACAAAACCTGGAGGTTGTGAGACAGATACCTCCTCTAAAATAGTACCATAAAGAATGGCACTTTTCACATCCATCTGATAGACTATAAAACCCATATATGATGCAAAGGCCAAAACTAACCTAATGGCTTCTATCCTTGCCACTGGTGCAAAAACCTCATCATAGTCTATCCCTTCTTCCTGCATATAGCCTTGAGCAACAAGACTTGCCTTGTTTCTCACAACAACTCCTCTTTCATCCTTCTTGTTCCCGAAAACATATTTAGTACCGATTACTCTCTTACCTGAGGGAAAATCCACAAGAATCCAAACCTTTTGTAGCTCAAATTGCGTTAATTCTTCTTGAATGGTATCTACCCAACTTTCTTCATCAAGAGCCTGAGAAATATTTTTGGGCTCTACTTGTGATAAGAAATAGGCAAACAAACAATGCTGAGTATCCTTATGATTAGTTCTCTGTTGTTGTTTGACATAACTCACAAGTGCATGAGTTTCAATATTTGTTTGAAGTTGTCGTCTGGTTTGCACAGCAGACTTGGGATTTCCAATTATCTGTGTAGTAGGATCGTTATTGTTGACTCTATGAGTGGGAATAGAACTGACTAGAATTTCAGTTTCCAAATTGTTGAAATCAGTTACTACACCCTGCTCATCATAGGAAGCTAAGATTCCTTCAGCTGGACTAGCATACATGTCTTCATTGTCCATAGCTTGTAAAATATCTTCTACTGAATCAACAGACTTTGTAGATTTTTGACTTAGCAGTACTTGTAGATGAGGTACCGCTAGGTGTAGTATGTACTGCTGAGTGCTGTGACTCAAAAGATTCTTCTCCTGAATGTTTATTAGTAGATGTAGCATTCTTTTCCTGATCTTGAAGCCTTTGAAGCTCTTGGGAGGCTTGATCATCTGTTGATGGCATAGTTTGCTTCTTGGGAGTAGGAGACATGGGAGCAACAGAAAGGCCCATAAAGCATCGTCCAACTTATCCGACCAAGATTGTCGGTTTTCCCCAATCGATCTCTCCAAGATCCTTTTCAACGCTCAGTTTGGAACCTCGACTTGCCCACTCATTTATGGGTGATAATCCGTATAAAGCCGATGTGTAACTCCATATTTCCTTAAGACCCTTTTGAATTAGTCGTTTCAAAAATCCACGATCGCTTATGATCGCACGAGGGGTTCCAAACTAAGAAAATAATCTTTTCAAAAACTTGACTACCACACGAGCATCGTTCGTGGGTAAAGCCTTAGCTTCCACCCACTTGGATAGGTAGTCAATGGTGACAAGGATGTACTTATTACTACGAGATGATGGGAACGGCCCCATAAAGTCAATACCCCAAACGTCAAAGATCTCACACACTTGGATGATATTTTGTGGCTTTTCATCGTTTTGTGAGGCTTTTCCTTGTCGTTGGCATGAGTCACACGACTTCACAAGTGCATGCGCATCTCGGTAAAGAGTAGGCTAAAAGAAACCGACATCAAAGACCTTCTTAGCCGTGAGATTGGCATCGTGGTGACCACCCGTGGGTCCCTCGTGACAAGCTCTAAGGATGTTAGAAGCTTCGGTGCCAAATACACAACGTCGAATAATTTGATCCGCACAAGTTCGAAACAAGTAAGGGTCGTTTCAAAAATAGAACTCGACATCACAAAAGAATTTTCGTTTTTGTTGAGTCGTCATACCCTTGATGATGAAGTTCCACGCATGGTAATTTGCAATGTCCGCAAACCATGGGGTAGATGAATCAAGTTTAGAATTCACTACACCAAGTGTCTCGAGAGGAAATGTTTCGGTGATTTCCTTTGGGTCATAAACACTTTGGTGAGGATCTTCCAAACTAGAAAGATGATCGGTCGCTAGATTCTCGGCTCCTTTTTTGTCAAGGATTTTGTGATCAAATTCTTGTAGGAGGAGAATCCAACGAAGTAATCTCGGCTTTGCATCTTGTTTAGCCATAAGATAATTGATAGCTAAATGATCCGTATACACTATGCATTTAGTCAAGACGAGATAAGCTCGAAATTTCTCAAATGCATACACCACGGCAAGGAATTCCTTCTCCGTTGTAGTGTATTTCAGTTGAGCCTCGGTCATCGTCTTGCTTGCATAGTGGATAGGTAAGAAGTTCTTATCATGACGTTGCCCTAATACGGCCCCAATAACGTAGTCACTAGCATCACACATGAGCTAAAAGGGGAGGTTCCAATTGGGAGCAACAAGAATGGGAGCTTCGGTAACTTTCCTCTTAAGGATTTCAAAAGCTCGTACACAATCTTCGTTAAAGAAAAAAGGTGCATCTTTTTCGAGGAGATGTGTAATAGGTCGAGGTATCTTTAAGAAATACTTGATAAATTGACGATAAAAGCCTGTGTGGCCTAGGAAACACCTAACTCCCTTAACGGTTTTGGGATGAGGTAATTTGGCGATGACGTCTACCTTAGCTTTATCTACCTCAATCCTCGCTTTCAAACCTTGTGCCCTAAGACGATTCCACTTTTAACCATAAAATGACATTTTTCCCAATTAAGCACAAGGTTGGTTTCCTCACAACGCTTCAACATTCTCTCAAGATTCGACAAACACGAAATGAACGAACTACCAAACATAGAAAAGTCATCCATGAAGACTTCCATCGTCTTCTCGATCATATCATGAAAAATAGCCATCATGCACCTTTGAAAGGTTCCCGGTGCATTGCAAAGTTGAAATGGCATTCTACGATAGGCAAACGTTCCATATGGACACGCAAGCGTAGTTTTTTCTTGATTACGAGGATCGATGGGGATTTGGAAGTCACCGGAAAAACCATCTAAAAAGCAATACAAATCGTTTCCCGCAAGACGCTCCAACATTTGGTCCATGAAGGGCACGGGAAAATGGTCTTTTCAAGTGGCGTCATTCAACTTACGATAGTCGATACACACCCTCCAACCGGTTACGAGTCTAGTTGGAATTAACTCGTTGGCATCGTTTGGCACAATGGTCATTCCCCCCTTCTTAGGGACACAATGAATAGGACTCACCCAAGGGCTATTGGAAATAGGGTAAATCATTCCCGCGTCAAGAAGTTTTAGGACTTCCTTTTTGATGACGTCGTGAATTTTGGGGTTCACTCTCCTTTGACATTGGATTGCGGGTTTGTAATCTTCTTCCATTAAGATTTTGTGGGTACAAAATTTGGGATCGATCCCCTTAATGTCGGATAACTTCCATGCAATTGCCCCTTTGTGATCCTTTAGAATATCGACAAGTGCGGTTTTTTCATCATTCGAAAGATCTTTCGCAATAATAATCGGCAACTTGTCGTCCTCCTCCAAAAATACATATTCAAGGTGAGGAGGTAAATCTTTCAACTCGAGGATTGGTGGTTCCTCAGTTAAAGATTTGGGCTCGATACTCATAACCTCCTCGGGTGGAGGAAATGGGAAATCGTTAAGAAAATCCTTGATAATCGAGAAGTCATCATCATTGTCGAGGTCTTCGTCACAAGTACGTGGAACATCGAATTCTTCCAAAGTAAAACCACCGCCTTCAAATGGTGTGAAGGTTGGTGTCGAGTTATCAACAATGGGATCAAGCATAGTGGGATTGCCACTATTTTCATCATCACCAAAACCTAAAACTTCTTGTGAAAATTCCTCGCAAACAACGTCGATCATATCAACGAGGTTTATGGTAGCAACCGAATAAACATGAGAAATTGGAGAATTTTGAGTTGCGTTTATAACAAGTTCCTCGTCGTTGAAACGTAAGGTGATCTTTCTAGCATGCACGTCAAAAAGCCATAGACGTATCTAAAAACGAACGACCTAAAATGAGAGGAACTTGAGGATCCGTGGGAATATCGACAACGATAAAGTCTACGAATAATAGAACTTTCACACTTTCACAAAAACGTCTTCCGCCAATCCACATGCGGGAATCGTGGAATGATCGGCCAACTCGATAGACATTAGTGAAGGAGTAAGATTAGGAAGATTGAGCGACTTGAAGATTGCAAGTGGCATCAAGTTAATACTAGCACCAAGATCGGCCAAGGCATATCATTCTTCCATATCTTGGATTGCACAAGGAATCAAGAATTTACCCGGATCATCGACTTTTTGAGGTATGCGGTTAAGATAAACCGATGAACAACTGGACAATTGTTGCAATTTCTCCTTGTTGTCCAACATACTCTTGAAGTTAGCGGCAAATCAAGGAATCATGACCAAAGAATCGGCGAAATTCACATTAAAATGAACGTCACGAAACATGTTCAAAAAAATCTCAAATTGGTAATTATCGTGCTCTTGACGTTTCTCCTTTCTAAGTCATGATGGATAGGGCAAAGGTGGTGTGGGTTGAGGCATAGGCATAGCCTTTGGAATCTCTGGTTCCAAATTTTTTAATGGGTCAACCATAGGTGTGGCATGAGCGGTACTTCGTGAGATTGGGACATGCTCCTTTTCGACCATCACCTCGGGTTCTTCCTCAATTGCATCCTCCGTAGGAGCAATTGGTTGAGGAGTCGGTTCCTTAAGTGTCTTACCACTTCGTGTGGTAATCACTTTCATCTCTCCCTTAGGGTTCGATATGGTATTACTAGGAAGACTACTCGAAGACGGTTTACACCTTATAGCCTCAAACATGGATGAAATTTTATCCTCAAACATAGATTGCCTCTTCTCGGCCTTAATCATCTCTTGTTTTATTTCATGTTGCCCTTGTTCCATTTTTTGTTGGTTTTGTTGTAACCTAGTTACATTACCTTCCATTTTCTTTGTATGGATTTTAAGCTCATTTTCTAACTTGTTTTTCAACTCCTTTTTCAAGTCATTCTTAAACTCGGATCTTAGGCTAATGATATCTCTTTGAATATTATCAAACCTATCATCGTTTCCATTTGCGTATTCAACAAATTCATTTGGAAGATTTTTCAAAGTTTGCAAACCCTTGTTGTTGTTTTGAAAATCATTGTTTTGATTTTTGTTTGAAACTTGATTGTTATTAGCCCCTTGATTCCCATAGTTGTTTCCTTTGTAATTTTTTTTGAAACCAACTTGATTGTTTCGATAGTTGTTGTTAGCATTTTGATTGGGAGCAAAACCCGGTGGAGTCAATTGATTAGAGCGGGTAACTTGACCGTTTTGGTTGTAAGTTCCCGTGGCCGCGTAGGCACTCTAAGTGTTACCACCGTTGGTAATGCACTCGGAAAAATCATGACCTCCACCACAATACATACATGAAACTCAACCGTTGTAACCGTAGCGGGAGCACTTTGTTCACTAATTTTGAATTCAATTAAAAGTCCTTTAAGCTTATCAAAGATTTTGTTTTCCAAGTTCGCCTTAATTTGGCAAGCATCGATGGTATTGGACAATGAAGGTGAAGCCGAAGACAAAGCCTTACGAACACTCGATGTGTTACGAGGACAATACACCTTAGATCTATTCTCAATTATCAACAACGCTTCCTCAACCGTTTTACACAAAGGATTTCCACCCGCGGCGGCATTAAGATAATCCCTTTCATGATCATTCAAACCATTGTAAAAAGTGTCAATTTGATGCAAGTCGGAAAAACCGTGATGAGGACACTCATGAAATATTTCCTTAAACCTATTCCAAGCCGTTGAAAAACTCTCATTGAATTCTTGTGAAAATTTTGAAATCTCGTTTTTCAAATGCGTAGTCTTAGAGGGCGGGAAAAATTGGTTCACACACTTTGAAACGAGATCCTTCCACGTCAATATAGAATTGGGTGGCTCTTTATCTAACCAAATTTTAGCGGGACCTGTTGGGAATAAAATGTAGCCAGTCCACTTGAGCGCTGACAAGAGAAAAACAAGCGTTGATAGGAAGAAAATAAACGATCATAGATCAAGCGTTGACAAGAAGAAGTCAAGCGTTGATAGGTTGAAGACAAGCACTGATAGAAAGATATGGTCTACGTGTATTATGTTTCTAGTTTGTTTATAGTAATGATAAGTTCAACATTGTATTTTCTATAATTATCTTTACCTAGAATAGTTGATACGTAGACTCTTGTACAAGGCTTCTTATGTCTATAAAAGAAGACCTTTAGGTTATGTTTTGATAATAAGTTTTCATACGTTAAACACTTTCATTGTAAGAAAGTTCGTTATTATCAATCAAGTGAAAGTTTGTTTACATCCTTTGTGTGTTCTTGTTTAAGTGTTAATTCCGCATAACACTTAGATTACTTTATACATAAACAAAGTTTCTCTACGTGTATAACTTGATCTAATCTCGTATATACAAGCTTAATATATACAAGTTTGGGATCAACAAGTGGTATCAGAGCTTGTTGAGAAACTTTTGATCTTAAAGAACACAAGAACCCTAAAATCACCAAAACCTTAATTTTCACAAAACCCTAAAAACATCATGTCCAATCTAGAAGTAACCTCTTCTTCATCCTTACCAAATATCAAGATTCCCATGCTTGATGCAAACAACTTTGAGTTGTGGAAGTTCAACTTTGAGCAATATATGGGGATCTATGACTACACTCTCTGGGAGATTATTGAATATGGAAACACGTTCAATAAAGCTGAAAAGATTGCTAATGCCATTGCTACAAGATTAGCTGTTGCTGGATGTTCAGAAGCAGAAAAGAAAGAAAAACCTGATGATAGTAGAGCTGTGTCTGCTGAAGACATATCAAAGAAAAGGGTTGATATGAAAACCCTAAACAATCTGAAACTCTCTTTGGGGCAAGAAAATCAGCACAAATACAGAGGTTATGAGTCTGCAAAAGACCTTTGGGCAGCCCTTGAAGTTGCCTATGGTGGAAATGCTGATACTAAGGAAGAGAAGAAGAAGCAACTCATGCATGAGTATGCTGTTTTTAAGGCTCAACCTAATGAGAAGCTTAGTAGTGTGAGAAGCAGATTGCTTGACATTACAAGCAAGCTGTCCTTCATGGGGACACAAGTTGGTGATGTTGACATTATTGCCACTTTTCTTAAAAGCCTTGGTGATGCGTGGAAGATTGAGGCAAGATCTATACTTGCCAATAACACTCACAAAAGTTCTACTTTTGATGATATCTACAACAAACTGAGGCTGTTGGAGAATGAAACTCTTTTGGAGCATGGAAGTAAGTCTACCAGTAGTAACATGGCCTTCTTCTCACATAGTGAAGGTCAATTTGATCAGAAGGACTCATACATGCACCCAGTTACTGGATCAACATGTGTCAACGCTGGATCATATCCTGTCAACGCCTCACATTCACACGCTGACACATACAAAATTGGCTCACCAAGAGTTAAGCCTGCTGGTTTGGATCTGGATACTGTGTGTGCTTAAATTGCTTCTTTGCCCAATGGTTCAGTGATTACATATGAGGACCTTGAGCAAATAAGTAATGAGCACTTGGAGGAGATGGATATAAAGTGGAACATGGCTCTTGCAAGTATAACAGGAAACAGGTGGAATAGAAAGTTTAAGAAGAAGATGACCTTTAATGCAAAGGACACTGCTGGATTTGATAAATCTAAGGTTGAGTGCTACAATTGTCATCGTATGGGGCACTTTATAAGGGAATGCAGATCTCCAAGAAGATCTGATGTTGGAAAACCCTCAAGCCAAATTGTTAAGGCTCAGGATTCTAAGGCCATGGTAGCAGTGCAAAAAATTGATGGTATTGGATGGGACTGGAGCTATTTGGCTAAGGACGGGGAAGAGGATAAAGCTTTGGTTGCTGAAATAGAAGAAGAAGAGCCTGTTCAATATGCTCTCATGGCACACTCCTCCTCTTCATCAGATAATGAGGTATAGAATGATGCTTTTTTTTAGTAAAGGTTGTCGTTTAAATACTGAAAAACTTAACAAAGAGGTTTTAAGATTGTTTAATGATGTGAGTACTGAGAGATGCAAGTTGTCTAACTATCAAATTGCTCTCACTCAAACTGAAAAGACAATTGAGGTGTATAAGAAAATGGAATATGACCTAAAAGATAAAATAAATATCTTAAAACATGAGTTAAATGCTAGTAATGATGTTAGGAACATCATGGAAAGGGTCAATTCTAAATTACAGGGTAAGTTAGATGAGGCTATCAAGAATAAGGATAATGTTGACCTTAAAATTCGGAGATTTGATAAGGCCTCACAAACCCTAGGGGAATGTGTTAATAAACAGAGGGATCCTAAGGACATGACTGGGATTGGGATGAAAGACTATACTGTTATTCCACCACCAGCTGGGGACTTCTATGGTGTCCAAAGAAAGGACTTATCTTGGACTGGTTTACCAGAAATCCAAGAAGAGGAATTTATTCCTCCACCAAGAGTCCTTACCCCAGTTGAAGAGTATAGGCAAAAGTTGACTGACTTGAATGAATGGAAGAAAGCCAACCCTACCTTATTTGTCAAGGGTGGCATGCTTTGTGATAGTCCAAATGAGTCGACCCCTATTAAGGTAACAAACCCAATCACTGGCAAGACTGTTGACCTTGGCTCAAATACTGTTAGAAAACCTAGCATTAAGTATGCAGAAATGTATAGGAATACTAGGTCACCTAAAAGCCAAGTTAGTGATAATGGAACAGGCTTCTTCTCTTATAGACCTAGGGTTGTGTCTAGAAAAGCCTGTTACACTTGTGGTAGTTTTTCACATTTAGCATATAAGTGTGTCAACGCTTCCAAGGTCAACAATGTTAAAAGGTCAAACATTGTCAGACCCAAAACTTTTGTGGAGGAAAGTCCACAAGTTGTTAGACCAGCCCCATTCTTTACTAAAAGGTCAAACACTCATGGACAAAGACCATTTCAGAAGACCAATACTTGGTCTAATAGGCAATGGGTTTCTGTAGCAAACCCTAGGTTCAACGCTGACAAGGGTAATTTCAGCGTTGACAATACCAAATCCAACGCTGACAGAAACGTTGCCAGACCTAAATATTTGCAACCACAGGGTAAGGGGTCTAAAGCTTCTTCTAGCTTGACATGGAGACCTAAGCAAGATCAAAACCCTAATTCTGATGGGATTTCTATGACCTGCAACAGATTTAATTATATTTCAAAGGTCATTACAAAACCAATTGGGGTTAACTGGGTATTTCATCTAAAAAGGGATGAACAAGGGGTTGTTATGAGAACTAAGTCAGTTCTTGTTGAACAACCAGATGAATCCAAGTCTGCTCAGGCTTGGGTTCCAAAAGAAAACTAATTTGTTTTCTTTATGTGCAGGGCATTCAAAAACAGGTCAATGATTATGGATATTGGGACAGTGGATGCTCTAGGCACATGACTGGGAAGGAGGATTATCTAACAAACATCACTCCCATTAAGGATGGTGACAAGGTTTACTTTGGAGGCGGATATGGAACTATCACGGGAAAAGGAACTCTTCTCACCAAGAACTTGCGTTTTGAAAACGTGTTTCTGGTAAAAGAACTTGATTACAATCTTTTTAGTGTATCACAAGTTTGTGATAACAAAAATAAAGTTCTGTTCACTGATACTGAATGCTTGGTGTTAAGCAAGGATTTTAAAATTCCAGATGAGAAATATATTGACTATAGAACACCTAGGCATAAATACATTTATAATGTGAATCTTAATGGTATTAGGATGAATAATAATATGTCATGTTTTTATGCTAAAGCTTCAGTTGATGAGAGTAATCTATGGCACATGAGACTAGGGCACATAAACTTTAAAAATATAAACAGACTTGTGAGACTTAGTTTGGTTGATGGTTTGCCTAAAAAGGCTTTCCACAATGACCACTCTTGTGTTGCATGCCTTAAAGGCAAGCAGCACAAGGTCTCATTTAAGTCTAAACAGGTGCACTTTAGTTCTAAACCACTTCACTTGCTGCATATGGACATGTTTGGTCCAACTAATATAGAGAGTTTGAATGGTAAATCATACTGCTTTGTCATCACAGATGACTTTTCTAGGTTTACTTGGACTTTCTTTTTAGCTATGAAAAGTGACACTACTGATACTTTAATTGACTTTATTACCCAAATAGAAAAGAAAACTGGTCATGAAGTTAAAATGCTTAGAAGTTATAATGGTGGTGAGTTTAGAATTAAACTATTGGATGATTTTTGTGCCAAGAAAGGGGTTACTAGGCAGTTTAGTGTTGCCAGAACCCCACAACAAAATGGGGTTGCTGAGAGAAAGAATAGAACCCTAATTGAAGCAGCCAGAACTATGTTGGTTGATGCTCACTTTCCCATAGCTTTTTTGGCTGAGGCTATGAATACAGCTTGTTATGTTGAGAATAGAGCATTGGTCAACAAGATACAGAACAAAACACCTTATGAGTTACTTTGGGGAAGGAAACCTAATATTGGTTTTCTTAAACCTTTTGGCTGTCATGTAGTTGTCTTAGATACTAGTGATGCCCTAGGTAAATTTAGTGCTAAAGGTGATGAGGGCTACTTCATGGGTTATTCAGTGTAGAGCAAGGGATATAGAGTTTACCTTAATAAGGAAAAACGTATACTTGAAATAGTACATGTTAGGTTTTTTGAAAGTAAACCTAGTGATCCCGAAAGTGGTCCAAATTGGTTGTTTGACATGGAACCTCTATCTAGGACTTTGAATTATATGCCTGTTACTAATCCAGACATTGTGAAGGTAACTTCAAATGTTGTGGAAGAACCAGTTGTTGATGTTTCAGGTACACAGGTTAATGAAGAGGTTGGATCACAAGCATACAAGTCATCTCCCATAAAAGAAAATGTCACAATTCCAATATGGACAGATGCTTTTGCTGCTGCTGCTGCTGGAAAGGATAATGGTGGTCCCCAAGTATCACCAGTTAACAACATGCATGGTCCTTCAGGCGCTGACAAAGGAAAATCTGGCGCTGACAGGACAAATTCAGGCGTTGATGGCTCAAACGTTGACAACACCATTTCAGGCGTTGATGATCCAAACGCTGACAACCTTGGTTCAGGCGTTGACAATACTTTTGAGCATATTTTCTCTTCCAATTTTGAACAAGGTGAACCTTCTAGTAGACATGAAGAGGTTCATACTAATATTGATGGAAGAGAGTCTGAAGAAGATATTGGCAACATGGATGATGAGATTGAAGACAACAGACTTTTTGAGGGAGGAGTTCTCACGTCTACTATGAAGAATCACCCTCCTTCTCAAATTATTGTGGATGTCATGACTCCTATTCATACTAGAAGATCTCATCAGAATCTTGGTGGATTTATTGCCAATATACACAAGAATGTTGATACCCCTCTTGTTCAAGCATGTTTGTTTGCCTGTTTTCTGTCACGACAGGAACCCAAGAAGATCTTTGATGCTCTCAAAGAACCAAGTTGGGTGGAAGAAATGCAGGATGAGATTCACCAATTTGCAATTCAGGATGTTTGGGAGCTGGTTGATTGTCCCAGGTATGTCAGACATATTGGGACAAGATGGGTTCAAAATAACAAGAAAGATGAAAGAGGCATTATGGTCAGAAACAAGGCACGTTTAGTGGCTCAGGGATATACACAAGAGGAAGGGATAGACTATGAGGAGGTCTTTGCACCAGTTACAAGGATTGAAGCTATAAGGATATTTCTAGCCTATGCTTCCTACATGGGCTTCACTGTCTATCAAATGGATGTGAAGAGTGCTTTCCTCTATGGCACAATTGTTGAGGAGGTATATGTTATCCAGCCTCCTGGTTTTGAAGATCCAGAGAATCCAGACAAGGTGTATAGAGTCAAGAAAGCTATGTATGGACTTCATCAAGCCCCAAGAGCATGGTATGGCACATTGTCCACTTATTTGGTGGAAAATGGATTCAAAAGGGGCACCATAGACCAGACATTATTTACAAAGAAGGCTGGTAAGGATGTATTACTTGTTCAGGTTTATGTTGATGATATCATCTTTGGTTCCACCAATCCAAAGATGAGTGAAGACTTTTCCAAGCTTATGACAAACAAATTCAAGATGAGTGCAATGGGGGAGATGAACTTCTTTATAGGGTTACAAGTTCAGCAGAAAGAAGATGGTATCTTCATCTCTCAGGATAAGTATGTAGCAGGGATCTTGAAGAAGTTTGGCTTTTCTCCACATGAAAATAGGGCTACTACTCCCATGGATAGAGAACACCCTTGGGGAAAAGTTGGAGATGGAAACGATGTGGATGCAAGGCACTATAGATCAATGATTGGTTCATTGATGTATCTCACAGCCTCAAGACCTGACATTATGTTTGTTGTGTGTGCATGTGCACTCCATCAAGTGACTCCCAAAGAATATCACCTTTATGTTGTCAAGAGAATCTTTAGGTACCTTAGATGTTATTCAGATCTTGGTTTGTGGTACCCAAAGGATTCATCATTGGAGCTTATTGCATATTCAGACAGTGACTATGGAGGTGATAAGTTTGATAGAAAATCCACAACTAGTGGATGTTAGTTTCTTGGGAGTAGGTTGATATCTTGGCAATGCAAGAAACAAACAGTGGTGGCCAATTCTACAACTGAAGTAGAGTATGTTGTAGCAGCTGCTTGTTGTGGACAAGTCTTATGGATTCAGAACCAGCTGTTGGATTATGGATATAATTTCAAGCATACCAACATTTTTGTAGACAATAACAGTACTTTATGCATTATTAAAAATCTTGTACATCATTCTAAAACAAAACACATAGAAATTAGACACCATTTTATAAGAGATTGTTTTTAAAAGGGTTTAATACAACCAGATAGGGTTGACACAGAAGAGAATGTGTCTGATTTATTAACTAAACCTTTTGATGCTGGAAGGTTCCAATACTTGGTAACAAGTATTGGAATGATCAATCTCACTTAATATGTGTTTTGGGATCTTTTTGTAAAAGTATGTATAGGATAATGCATTGTTATTGGTCTTTTTGAGGATTTAGATTTTCCACTATATTTTTCTAACACTAACAAAGGTTACCTTAACGCTGATAAGTGTTATTGTGACGTTGTCAGCAATATATTTGTCTAACGCTGACAAAGGTTCTCTTAACGCTGACAAGTGTTATCGGGACGTTGTCAGCAACAATGTTAGTATTGTGGTTTTTGATCTAAATGTGCAGGTGGTGTTAGCATTGTACCATTGGATACAGAGTTGCTTATGGATCCTTGGAGAATCATTTGAGCATGTTTTCTTTTATGGATGACGGTTGGAATATTTATCTTCCTATCTTGACATAAATTTTTATGTTCATGCATATTTTTGAGCAACATATGTATCACAGTTTCAGGGGAGGTTTTAGGAACCTTTAGGACTTTTGGGTATTCTTATAATACTCTTATCACAATTCTAGATTATGTTCACAGGTGAGTATGAGTTAGTTTTACTAAATCATGAGGCACTGTAGCATGCAAAGTTGATATACTATGCATGCTGCCAAGACATTTTTGGCCTAGAATTGGTTGTGGTCTGTTGGGAGACTTGGGAATGATTTATCATGGGTTTTACCTGGAAGTTACAAGGAATTTTATGAGATAACTTAGTTGTTAAGAGTTTTGGTTAGCAAGGGACACTAGAGGACTGTTATGTCTATCTTGCATAAGCAAGTGTGCATAACTAGACAGTGCTTGCCGCCCTATAATAATTATCAACTTATAGGTTATCTTCACTAGGATAAATGACTTTGTTAAGGTCCTTTTTCTTTTTTATTACTTTTATTTTTGGACGCTGACAAGTATTTTTCCAAGCGTTGTTATGACCAATTTAAACGCTGACATGGCTTTGGCAAACGTTGACAAGAATATAGCCGTTGGGCGTTGATGCGTTATTTTTTACCGTTGACACTCATTGGGACCTACCCAGTTGTTACTTTTTGACGAATTTTGGGGCCGTAATTTTGGGAGCAGATAACTTTTAATTAATGCATCAGATAACTTATTTTCTTTTCAATATTTTCATGATTATATTTTGAAAATAGTTACCTCATTTTTTACCTATCACATACACATATCTCTACTATATATTTGGCTCCTATTTTTAAACAGGGTACCTCATATTCTTGTCTAACAATTTTCTCCTATAATTCATCTTTATCAATCATTCACAAACAGCTTTCTTCTTCAATGACACCATAATTTAAACCAAGTGATTTGGTATTGAGATTCAGGAGTCAAAAAAACATGATAGCATATTTGGACGCTGATGACTCTCTGTTTCCACAATACACCCAAATGGTGGCGTATTTGAATGCATCCCCAATTAGGTATGCTCTTTCTCATGCTCCTCTCATCTCTGTCACACATATTAAACAGTTTTGGAACATTGTAAGTTCCTCAATAGTTAATAATGTGACAACATTATCATCTATTGTTCATGGGCGTACATGGGTGGTTACTGAAGCCTTGGTTCGCCAGGCTTTGCATCTTGATAATGCAGATGGTATAACCACCCTTCCCATTCATGAAATAGAACAAGAACTAAGGGCTTTGGGTTATCCTTTCCCTGATGAGGGAACTTTAAACAAATATCATAAACAGGAGTTTCCCCCAGCCAGGAAGTACCTCATACATGTCCTCTTACAATGTTTGAGTCCCAAGTGTACTACACACAATGAGATTAACAGATCCATTGCTAGTGCTATTGTGTGCATTGCAACTGGGCAAAAGTTTAATTATTATAAAATGATTTTTGATGGCATGTGTAAAAACAAAGGGAGTAAGATGACTTTGGCTTATCCCAGATTTTCACAAATGGTTTTTGATGTGCAAAATTACTGCACAAGGGATCATGATGATTTTTATGAGATCCCTGTGCAAAAGAAGGCTATTTTTACAAAAATGAACTCACCCCCTCACCGTGAATTACCCCTCACCCAAGCTATGCTTGTTGTTATTGCAGCAGCACAACCCCAACCAGACCCACAACCACAACTTGACCTCATACCAGAACCTTTACCTTCACCACAACACATGGAAATTTACCAACAACCCTTCGACGCTGACACCTTAAATGTTGGCGTTGACATGAGTAATCCAAATGTTGACACTCTTCCTTCACAGACCCAAACACCCCTTAACCTTCCCACATCCACCCAATCCACATCATCTTCTACCCCACTACAACATAGGTTGCAAAGACGCCAAAGGACTACTAGAGTGTTCTCCTCTAGTGGTCCTAGCCATGTAGCAGAGAGAACCACCACCACAAGTGTGGTTGGTGCTATGGATGAGGCTGGGACTATTGGTTATGGCTTAGAGGCATGACAAGACAGTCCTAACATCTTTAAGACTTCATCCATGCCCCATGAATCTAACTTGGGAGGTTAAATACCCATTTTAGAGGAGGGTAGATTGGAACCATACACAATAATGGAATTGACGGCTGTCTTCATTAGTTTGCAAAATAAAAATGCAGACTTCGTACAAATTGTCAGTACACAAGGCCTTGAACTGAAGTAATTGAGGGAGAGGATTGTCATTTTGGAGAATGCTAGCACAAGGCGTGGGATGGAGGAATCTTCCAAAGGGGAGGATGAGCAGATTAATGTAAGTGATAAGGGCTCACATGATGGTGAATCTTTGGGTGTTGCTGAAGCCCTAACTGAATTGAAGAAGCAACCAGGTTTTGTTAGATCTCTGGTAACTCCTACAAATTTAGACTTGTCTTTTACAGCTATGTTGGAGCAAATTACAAGAGGCGCTGAGACAAGTAATTTGGGCGTTGACAGACCTGCAGATGAGGTTGATGTATTCCAGTCATCAGCTATCATCAAAGAAGTATCTTCACAGGTATTACCATCATCCTTACCCATCATTGATCCATTAGATAAGGGTAAAGGAATCATGGTAGAAGTAGAAGTTCCAAAGGATGCAGCACAGGTAGAGTTTGATAGAAGGTTGGCTGCACAACTTGTGGAACAAGAAAGAAAGAAGGTTGGTGAATCACCATTTGTTGTCACTTTAGAGGAACAAGAAGGAAGTGATGAAGCCAGTTCAGATTCAAGTGTGATGATAATTGAGCAACCTGAGAGACTTGAATATGGTGATGATTTGGAAAGAGAGAAGCTGAATGAGTTGAAATTGCAAGTAGATTTTGATGCCAGAAGTTGTTCAGATGTACCATGCTTGGGAAGATAGGTGCATGGAGAATCCAGATTTGACTATTTCAGACAAAATATGGGGTTTGCACATTCTTCTAAGAGTACAAAAAGACTGCAAGGTAATTCTGAAACACAAAGCTAGCAATATTCTCTCAATGCTAAAGAGGGATAGAAGGGAGCTGTACTACATGCTACTCAGATGTCATGGAACAGGATCGACCTATAAGAAATTGTTGGGATTATCCTTTGAAGAGTTGGAGTACAAGGCTTATCCTATTTGGGAAAAAGTGCAGGAAGAAAGCACTCTAAGACTTCTTTCAGATGAAAGGAAAGAAGAACTTGCAGAAGAGATGGAGCTTAAGAAGGCAATGATTGTTCCAAGACCTTTGAAGAAGGGAGTTTCTCTTGAGTTTCCTAAAGATATGGATAGATTGATGCCCAATGAAGTTGTTATAAGAAGGAGCATCAAGCTCTCACCATTGGAAGCTTCAGATATGGTACAACTGTTACCTCTTGATGCCAGAAACCCTATTATAAGCTATGAAGAAGATGAAAGTGGTTTTTGGAAGATTGGCAGGTATGGGAAAGAGGTACACACTTTTACTACACTTATATCTCTCTTTGCAAGTGTGGATAGAGAAGACTTGGTAGACCTATCGAGGTTGTTGGAGGCCAAGTATGAGACTGAAGCTCCTACTTCAGTCAATGGAATAAAACTTTGGTCAACATTCAAGAGAATGTGTGGACCAACAGAAGAAGATCCGGCTGTTTGGAAGGATCTTGAGGATGATCTCAGTGGTCTTCAATGGCGTTTGTATTCGGCTGCTGGTGTGTATTATTTGAGCTCTACAAAGTTTGCTGAGTATCTTCTTGTAGATGGTCAGTATCCCATGTCCAAAGAAGTTTTGGAAAAGATGAAGACAACACAGCTGGAGATTGATTATTCAAGTGACGTGGCCAAAGATTTGATCAGACATATTTATTACCAATATGATAAGCGTTGTAAGATTCCTCCTAGTTCTTAATTTTTTATTCAGAAACTTCATTACTAGAGTAGACATCAAGTTTAGGGGAGGATTGTTGGGAATAAAATGTAGCCAGTCCACTTGAGCGCTGACAAGAGAAAAACAAGCGTTGATAGGAAGAAAACAAACGCTGATAGATCAAGCGTTGACAAGAAGAAGTCAAGCGTTGATAGGTTGAAGACAAGAACTGATAGAAAGATATGGTCTACGTGTATTATGTTTCTAGTTTGTTTCTAGTAAAGATAAGTTCAACATTGTATTTTCTATAATTATCTTTACCTAGAATAGTTGATATGTAGACTCTTGTACAAGGCTTCTTATGTCTATAAAAGAAGACCTTTAGGTTATGTTTTGATAATAAGTTTTCATACGTTAAACACTTTCATTGTAAGCAAGGTCGTTATTATCAATCAAGTGAAAGTTTGTTTACATCCTTTGTGTGTTCTTGTTTAAGTGTTAATTCCGCATAACACTTAGATTACTTTATACATAAACAAAGTTTCTCTACGTGTATAACTTGATCTAATCTCGTATATACAAGCTTAATCGATCTAAGTTTGGGATCAACAGGCCCCGCTAAGGAATACGGAATAAGCATCATCTTAATCGAATCATTAGCAACGTCCTTAAAATTGCAAGTGGCGGTAACACGATTGAATTGGCGGATATGGTTGTGCGGGTTGTCCTTTTCATCACCACGGAATTTGTTGTTTTGGATCATCGACAACAAACCCGTTTTCACTTCAAAATTCTCCGCAAGGATGGCGGGAATAACAATAGCCTCTCCATAACCCTTGGTGGGTGCTTGAAGTAACTCCATCATAGTTCGATTCGCCATGGTTGGTTCTTCTTCTACGATAGGTTCGTCAATAGGAGACTCCTCACTAGAAAGATTAGGAGTAGGTGTGGACTCCTTTCGGCTTTTTCGTTTACGTGCACGTCTTGCTTGATTACGAGTAAGCATAAACGTCACGTACAACGTGGGGATGAGCAAAATAGATTCTTTTTGGTGTTTTTAATTTTTCCAATTTTTTGTGGTTTTTGATTGTTTTTACTTTTTTTGGGATTTTGTGATTGTATTAGGTAGACAAAAATCTACAAATCTCCTCAAGGAATGAAAACGATCACATGAAGTGAACGCCTTCGATGACTTTAGAATGTTGGTGGAAAACCAAAACGTTCAAGAGGGTTTAATCAAAGGAAACCAAGAAAATATATATGATACTTAGATACTTTGGTTGGAAAACCCTCGATTAGCCCTTTTTATCTAAACACGCACAAGCAAGCAGGGAAACGAGGCGGCGCGAAGCACTTAAGATCCTTTTTCCTTAGGGTATATTTTATAATACCCGCCTTATACCCACCTTATAGTTTGTGTTTTTCAAAATTAAGCTTCAGGAAAGTATTTATTTATTTTGCCTTGTCTTTCTTGTTTGAGATTCGAACACAATGATTGAGTAATGACCTCCCAATCAAGGCTGCGTTTTCACACTTTTGGAGTATTTGTGAATTTATTGTTCTACGTATACAATATATTAATAGTATTCACATAAAAAACAAAAACCGATAATACGTATTAGTAGAGTGCTACTAATACAAATAGATATTATGGCTAATATAAAAACAACAGTTGTTCAAATCAAAACACAACACGCCTCCCAGGCAGCGGCGCCAAAATGATAGTGGTAGTAATACGTCTTTTAGGAAAAATAACGTAATTAGGGTAAGTACACAAAGGGTTTAGGAAAACGACAAGTTATGAACCAAAGTGGGGATCGTTCTCAAGGAGGCTAGTGTGTTGTGTAAGAAATGATTAATGGTGTTATTATAATTATGAGAAAAGAAAAATAGAAAAGAGACTAGAAGAGAATAATGGTTACGATTATGAATTAAACTAAGACGATAAGTCGTGCACGTAAAACCGTAAAAAGTGACCAAATTAAAAAATTACCCTAAAAATTCCAAGAAAATTGCAATAAAACCTAAAAATGTAATTAGAGTTTACAAAAATTCAAAAATCACTCAAACCTTTTATTTAATAAATATTAATTTTTTAATGCTAATTAAAGCCAAAAAAACAATTTAATTAACAAAAAGCCCCAAATGAGATTTTTTAACTTGTAAACCTTTAAAATGACTTAAATAAATTTAAAACTCTTTTTGAAAATTTCAAAATTAAATAAAACTATTTAAAAACAATTAAAAACTATTAAAACTTAAAATAATTCTAAAAATTAATCTAATGACAATTAAATTAATCTAAAAATTGTAAAACTCCTAACTTAATGTATTTGAACTAAGAAAAATGAAAAACTTGTAAAAATCTAAATTTTAATTTTTAATAATAAAATAATAATAAAATATTAATAAAAATCCAAAATTTATAAAAAATTCTAAAAAATTGCAAACTAGTTTATTTAAACTTAATTAAAACAGAAATGCACTTGAAATTACCAAAATACCCCTATTGGGCCTTAAAATGTGCTAAATGAAAAAACAGTCCCTTAATGGGCTTAGAATTTGGCCCAATAAGAAAAAGTCAACCAAATAAGCCCAAAACTTCCATTCTGACTTAAAATTTGATTTTAAGAACAAAATTCTAAGGACCCAAAAGCTGAAAATGTGTTTAAGCTAGCTTATTTCAAAGCAACTTATTCTAAATGGGCTTTTTGGCCCATTTAGCTATAAGTTGATGCCATAAGCTAAAATTTGACACACAAGCTTCTTTTGTGTTACCAAAGAGATCTGTGAAAAGAAAATTTGAAAAAGCACAAGAAATAAGCCTGAAATAAGCCAAGACTCTTTTCACAAAACGACAGAATAGTCGTTTTTGAGTTCTAGACCACCTCAAGTGCTGATTCAAGTTTCAAAAGGTTTTAAATGACTTAATTAAGCAAAATAATCAAAAAGTTTTCCAATAAGCACAAGCAATAAGCCAGAATAAGCAATTAAGTACTTATGTAAAAGTAAACTTCATGAGTTTTCTAGTCAAACTTAAAAGTCAAACCCTAATAAGCTCTAGATCAAATTAATGGGTCAAATAAGGAAGATCTATCACAAAAATACCTGAATAAGCCAAAATGGCTTATGAATAAGCTGTTTGATAAATTACACTAGCAGGGGCTAGTTTTGGAGGTTCAGCAGTGGGAAAAGTTTCCACTGCTTGACCAAACTGACTTTTTGTCTTTGTGACTTTTCTTTTGGATTCAGGTTAAGCAAAGTCACCCAAGTGATCAGTTAATCACAAGGAGTCAATCTCAACAACAAAAACACAAATTCAATCAACCAGACTTGTACCAGATATGAACAATAAGCAGTTTTCACTCAATAAGCACTTTTAGCAAGATTCAGCCAGCCAAACTTCACTAAATGCATACACAAGCTATAATTAATTCAAATGAACAAATATAAACAGGTTTCATGCATTGAATCAAATTCTAGATCCAGATTCAAGCAAATGAAAGTTACTGATGAACAAGAACATGCAATTTTGATACTCTGCTGATATACTTGACTACAAATCCAATTTAAAACACTCAAATCTTCTTAAAAGGTTACACAAACTTTTATTTAACACTTGTTAGCCCTAAACATGCATACACTCTAGGTGTTTCCAAAATCTTAGGTCAAAATAAGCAAAATCAAGTGAGTTATATAACAATCTTGGATTTGATGTTTTATGTCCGAAAACTTGAAGATATTAGCACACAACCAGGTATTAAGCAGATACGAACAATGAACAACACCTTCCAATAACTCAAAAACAACTTATGATCTTAAACAGGTTAACCCAAACACCCCTTATCTTTTTCAAATCCAAACTTAACAAACTATAAGTGTGATTTAGTGTTACCCAAGCCCAATCAAACACAATAACAAGTATATTATGTAGTATCAAGCAAGATTAAGCCACAAAAACAACAAGAACAATAGCAGAACTCAAAATCACAAAATTCAAGTATTTTGACAGATTTTTGGGTTCAAGAACTCAAACCTCATGAATGTACATCCACACTCACGAATTTTTGAGCTGATGTGCCTAGCAAAACAAGGCACAATCTTCCACAAACAAGCTGCTAAGATTCAACAGTGTTAGAACAATAATATGAAAAACAGAAAGGTGAAAAAGGCTTGATTAATGCAACCTTTGTACCGACTCTTTGATTATCCCCAAACCACAAGCCTCACAACACCTTGATAACTCTTTATCAGGGTGTTATGATCAACTTGTAGCCCAAAAATTCCAAAGGTGTACCAAAGACTTAGAAAAATATCAAGATTTTGTAAAAATATGCATTTTCTTGCACAAACATTAAAAACAGGTTTTAGGATTTAAGATTCATAAACATTAAACATAAACAAGCATAGATTAAGACGGCACTTGAAATTCGTCACACAATTCAGACACATTTCATTAATAATGAAGAGGGATTTACAGATTGTTGACTAATAAAAAACCAAGAGCAAACTACTAAGTTATGACCTAATGGCTTTATATAGAGCCTTACATGTGAGCTAAGAACTGATAAAAACATATAACCCTAATGCTTGAAGTCCCAAAAATGCCATTGTGGAAATTTGAAACCTTGAGCTCATGTGACTTTATCTTGGCGTTTTGTTGTTGTTAAGTTGGTGGAATTGTAACCAAAGGCTCATATTGAAGCTTAGGAATGAAGCTAAACATGGTGTGTGGGTTCTCTGGCATGTTTTGGCAGTTTCTCCCAAAATCGTGTACAAGGTTGGTAACATGTGAATATGGGATGATGTGGCATAGGATTTGGGAGTTGGGTTATGATTAAGGATAGCTTAATCATAATTCTAGAGGTTTTGGTGGGTTAATTACAACTGATTAGCAAATGCCCAATTTTTTCCAAGAACATGAAGAACAGCTGTTTAATCCATTTTGGGTTTTAAAAGTTCTGTTTAGCGCGTAATTAAACTAATTAATAAATTAGTTATAAACGGCTGGTGAGTGGACTGGTGAGGTGGAAGATTGGTGGTATGTGATTGGCTGATTCAAGTGAGTGGGACACGTGGTGAGGTGTGAGTGGTCTAGGTAATTTTGGATGTCTTCCAGCTTTGGTCCCTTGTTTCCTTCATTCCTTTCATTTTGTGTTTAATCAAGTAAAAACTGAATTCCTTTGTTAATCAAGTTTCAGCTTTCACACTTTTTCCCCAAATAGTTTTCCAAAGTATTTACAGGGGTATTTCTTGCCATTTGATGATTCTTGAAGGGCTGTTTTGGCATTTTCTTCAAAGATTACGGTCTTGACTTGTATGATTGACTTCTTGGAGAACTAATAATGACAAGTCTTCATTTTTGAGGGACCATTCTTTCCAATTCTTCAAAGTGGAGGGCCCTTTTTGTAAATTTGACAAACTTTAAGGACCAAACTTGTAATTATGAATATACAAAGGTTTAAAGTGTTAATTCTTCAATATTGGTGGACCCTTCTTGTATAATCTTCAAATCTTCAAGGATAGTTCTTGGAAAATCAACACTAGGGTTTGGTTCATTGTGCGGCTTCGTTTCCCATGTTTGTTTTTGCTTGTTCTTTGTGATCTTTTGTCATTTTCTCAATATCCGTACCTAAAATACACAAGTAACAAACACAAGCATATATTTGGCATTTTTGATGATATTTAATGCATTTAAAGCCTGTTTTGGATGATGAGACAATGTATAAAAACAGTCTCATCAATCTACTACCTTTATCTTTCAGTTCATCAATTAGATGCCCCTACACATATGCAAAACTTATTAGTTTTGAACAAGGACCCAAGCCACATTTGGCTCGGATCTTGTGGGACCTACACACTTAAGAGTCTGTTTAGAAGCATTCCCAGTAATGATGCTTTTGCTCTTATACTTCATGGTTTCAGTTATGTAGTCAAAGACATAGGGTGACTCTATGTGCTCAGACTTCTTTGCCTTAAGTACTGTTTTAGCAGTACTTGCTTTAACAAATGGTTTTTCTCTTTTAGGAACCCACATTTGCATTGGTCTGTTATTAGGCTTACTTCTAGATGTTTTGACCTTTTCTATAATATTCTTAAAAGTCTTGGGGAAATTTGGTTTAACAAACTTTGAACCAACAGTACTTGTGTTTGGTCTAGCAGTACTTGCAATTCTAGACTTGCCGCTACTTGGTTTACCAGACTTTAAAGGTACTAGACCTTGTTTCATAAGTACTGCTCTAGGAACAAAATTTTTGGTAGGGTTATTTTTAACCTGTTTAACTACCCCTTTTGAATGATCAAACTTAGGTTTGTCATTTTTAAATTTATGTTGCCTATTAACTTGTGCATTTTTTCCATTACTGTTTCTCATGACCTTTTGTGCAGCCTTTTGTTTCACAATTTTATCTTCATGCAAAGTATAATCTTTGATAAAATGACTTAGACTACCACAAACATAACATCCTTTTATTCTCAAAGAAGACCCAAAAGGTTGTTTTGACCTAACTTTCTCAAAACCTAACCCACCCCTCTTGGTTTATTATGTTTTACATCATTATCCAATGTCTTGTTAGGAGTTTTTACCTGCTTGGAAGCAGAACTAGTTTTAGACACTTCAGAAACAAAATTGTTCATTAGAGGTGGATAAACAATGTTCTTGGTCACAACAGTCTTATCTTGGGACAAAGTACTAGAGTTTAAAGTATTAATGACCTTTGGTTCTTCTAACTCTATACTTGTATCATTACTAGGGGCCATGAAAATTCCTGATAACGGTGGAGGAGCTGCCTTCATTCCTTTGGCATATCTATCATTTTCAGGTGTATTATCTGACTCACTAGAACTATCAAAAATCCCCTTTGATAAGTCCTTGTCAGTTAAAGTTATCCCAGGTTGGTCCTTAATATATCCTAGGCCTGATTTATCATAATACCCCATTTGTGAATTAATCAGTTTACCCAATCCTTTAGAGGACTTTTGCCAATGATTAATCACTTCCCTTTCATTATTAATACTGGCTTTTAAAGCTTCATTTTCTTCTGACACTTTCAAAAGTTGTCTTTCAAAAGCTTTAATTTCCACATCATTTTCCCTCATTCGAAGAGTTAATATTCTTATTTTCTCTTCATATTTTTGTTGACCCTTTTTATACAAACCTACATTTTCTTCTAACTTAGCAACACACTGTTTAAAAGAATTTAATTCTATAGTGCATGTGTTGACCTTTTGATACTGTTCATCTAGTTCTACTTTTAAGCTATTAAATTTAAGAACACAGTCTTTAGAACAAGGATGTACCTCAGTATCTTCATGTGAGAGAGCCATTAAACCAAGATCTTCTTCTTCTTCATCTTTAGTCCAGTTCACCACTCCATCTATAGTTACCAATGCTTTGGTTCCTTTGGGATTCCTAATTTTTCCTTTTGGAAAGCTTTCAGTAATTCTTAGACTGGTTCTATAGTTGTTCTTGGAATTTTGACTGCTACTCTGAGCTTTGTCTCTAATGCATTCCCTTGCAAAGTGTCCATTCCTTCCATAGTTATAGCATTAACTTTGGACTTGTCATATCCTAGTGGCTCATTAGGATCAACAGTCATCTTTATTCCAGTCTTCTTGAAGAACCTGTTAGATCTTACTAACACCATAGCAGCTTGCCATTTAAGATCCATCTCTTCAACATCAGCATCATCCATTTGGAACAAGTCATTGAGTGTTAGTCTTGGCCTATTGTCTTGTCCAGCAAATAATGAGAAGGCATCATTGTTACAAAACAATGGTGAAGATCTTCCCTGTGGATTTTGAGAGACTATAGGGCTTCCTTCAGTACTTTGTGGGTAAGTACCGCTTGTAAGTCCCCCAGCGGTATTTGTGAAGTATGTACCGCTGCTTGATCCACTAGCGGTATTATGAATGTAAGTAACGCTATTACCTTCTGACATAAAAGCCAAGTTAGACTTTGTTTTCGCTGCTGCTTTGGTCACCTCAATGCCTTTTACATCCATCTCGTACACTCTAAGATTGTTATAGAGATGATCAATAGGAATTTCATCCAGATCATCTCTTGTGATGAAGTGCATAGCCATTGCCTTCCACTGTTGTGGAATACTCCTTAAGAACTTTATATTAGCTTCTTCATTGGGAATAATTTGTCCGTAAACTGCCAATTGAATAAGCAGCATACTGAACCTTTCATAGCCACCATGGATCCCTTCTATACTGGATATTGAGAAGTTATCAAATTCTTGCTTTAGAACAATCTTCTTTATCTTCTTATATTTGTCATTACCTCCAAATCTATGTTTGATAGCCTCCCACATACCCTTGGCATCCTTGTAGTGATGAAAGCTAGATAAGATGTCTTCTAAAAGAGCCATAGCCAAAGCAGTTCTGGCCTTTCTCTCTCTGATCTCTGCTTGTACCTCCTCAGCAGTTACAGCAGGTAGAGCATATCATGTAACATCAAGCAACCAGTATAGCTTCTTAGGTGTATTCCCATTCTTGATAACTTGCCACACAGTGTGATCTGTGTGATTCAAGTAATGTTCCATCTGCATAGCCCATGTCTCATAGTTGTCACCTTTGAGCACTGGGAGTTTTACAGCATAAAGAGTATGAGAAGGTGTTGTAGTTGTAGAGGTAGCTACAGCATTCACGGCTGGAACACCTTGTGCTGGTGCAGGATGCACAACTTGAGGCTGTCCCTGTGGTATTGGATCAGGATTAGGAATATCAAACAAGTGAGAATCAACACCATGTTGAGACATTGAGTTTTAGTGTGAGTGGAGTGTTTGGGGTTGTGTTCTTCTTTTTTAGAGTTTCTCAACAAGCTCTAATACCACTTGTTGATCCCTTTGATTAGATCTATATTATGTTAAGAACTAGTATAGTAGTTTGTAATCAAACTAAAACACTTTGAGAACTCTTACTCAAGCTAAATAAGTTACACATAATCTAACTTATAAAGAAAAGAAGAACAGAATTACGTTTAACTATTCACTTCTCTTATTAATCGACTTGAATGAAGTACATGAATGACATTGTACCGATGTTCCTTTTATAGATATGGAACCCTAGAAACCTTAGAATATTCTATAAAGATAACTATATCACAGACGATATATTATCAATATTCTAACTATTTAAGTATATCACATAAGATATACTCTAACTATAACTATGACATATCTTATACAAAGATATATTCGTCCTAATCAATATAGCAGTACTTACTTAATAAGTAGCAGTACTTACTATGTATCGCATTAACACTAACGGTACTTGAAAGATACTAACAGTACTTAAATAACACTAACTGTAAAACCCGCATGCTTTTACCATAAACAATACACTAATAATCGTACGTACAAGATTACAACTTTCCTTATATAACATGAACAGGAATCACGAATATTAATTACAAGAATTACGTACGTGTTATTACACGATAAGTATTAAGTATGTGTTAATACAAGATAACTATTATCAATAATTATTATAAATCACGAACATGAAATCATGAACATTAAAGCACGAACATGTAACTACGTATATACTTATTATAATACATAAATATCGACTATGTACAAGTAATATCATGATACTTATTAATCGTAAATAAATAAGTAACGTATATAAAATCATGAAAAAATGAACACGGGGTTAAGCACGACATTTACTAGTAAAGCAAAACTAGAAATACTATAACCACAAGGGCTATAGGCGGCCAAACATAAGTTAGCATGGGATTGGCCTGTTTGTGAGTCAACTAGAAACATAAGGATGAAGTCTAGGTCATTTGTCAAGTTACAAGAAAATCAATTAAACCCTAGCACACCACAAAGGGGCCGCCGGCTTTAGATCATCACCAAGGGAGGAATTTTTGATCTTGATTCTTGTAAACTACGTGTTTGTGTTCGTGTGTCTACCCCTCTCTAATCCACGCACTCACTATTAGTTAATATCCTTAATGTTTTCATTTTCCTAATTAATTATAGTCACATGTGCAAGAATATATTTAGAACATTAATCAAAACGTATTATGTTAAAATTGAACACGAGACGGGGTGTTTGTTTTTCATGTTGGGTTTGAGACACACCAACCGAGAGCATAGCACTCTCGGTGTCACTGGTCTTCCACCAGCCGAGACCCTTAAAGGGTTCGGTGTGGTTTTTGTATGGACAGTAGCAACCTAGGAACCCACGGGGGAAACCTTGGTGCAGGCAGGGGCAACCGAGACCATACAAGGTCTCGGTGGGTCTTGATTAGGAAACAGGGGGAACCGGTCTAGACCAGTGGGAACAAAAACCACAACAGGGGAAGCCCTGGGTAGGCAGTGGCAGCCGACGGCTGGTCACAGTCCTAGCCGCCAGCTAGGGTGTGTTTGGCTCGGCTTATATTAAACACGGGCACGGGTCAAATTTACAAGTTAAACATTTTCTTTACTAGATTCACATTTTTACAAGATATTTATTTTTTCAAGGAAAACAAAATTAATTTAACATGACTATTAATTAAATTAATTAAATCATGGAATTAGGTTAATTGTTATTATTTAATGATACATGATTTTAATCTAAGTATTTATTCTTTTAATTTAAACAATAGTAATTATTTAATTATTAAAACATGACATGTAATTAATTAACTATCATGACTTAGGTTATATTAATATAGTTATTAATACATGATTTTAACCTAAGTATTTTATACATTTAATTTAATTAAATCATGTTTGTATTTAATTAAATCTTATAACATATAGTTTATTTAATGTACATGTATTAATTAATAAACTATACATTTAATCACATGACTTAAAATATTAATCTGTAACACTTAAGCTTATTTTATTAGCTTAATAATCCAGCTTATTTCTAAATATGGAAACTTTCAATTTTTAGAAACTTATCTATTTTAAGTAGTAAATCAAATTTTGGAATTTTCTATTTTTGGAAACTTTTGTTTTTGTAAACTTTCTATTTTAGGTTTAACACCCCCAAATTTACACGCAGCGGAATATATCTTTGGGTACTAAACAATGGTATAAAAACACACAATTTATAAAGAACGACTCGAAAAGAGACGTTTAAATTTATCGTTCCTAAAATATTTATCAGAGTAGCGTATTCCCAAGTAATCGTTACCAAAAGATAAGTTAAAACAACATATTAGTTTGTTTTAAAAATGGAACGATAAATAAATTAAAGAGTTTGAACAACATAGCAGTACACAACTTCACTCCCGTGACCTCCAAGCTTCCACTTCATGATTACCTAAAATACATGTGAGTAAAACAATTAGCAAATATGCCGAGTGAATCTATAGGTTTATATAATCAATTTGAACACAAGTAAAGATTATAAGTTTGTGGCATGCTTAACAAGCATAAAATAATAATTTGCATCAACAATAATAATTGTATATAGCATAAACTGAAATAAGCTCATGGAACCGAGCCCTTAGACACTCCGTTAGGTCTAATAAGACAAGAGATTCATTAGTTGTCGTTACCTCCAGATTATTGATACATTGCCGTATATCTGACTTCTCAATACAATATGTTCAAACAGTGTGGAGGTCGGGCCTAAGCTTCTGTGACAAGTCCACACAAACTGAATCGGGGCGGCTTCCCCCATAGATATATTAATTGTACTAGCGATTAACCCACCATAGGTTAATTAACGGTCCATAATTGAGGCTTTAACAATGGCAATCACTTAATGCAATTTAAAGGCAACCACGGGTCCATTCAAAGAGGGACAAGCATACCATAAAAATCTTGTGTTCTAAGTTTATAAAACATGTATTCCCCCTCGCGGGTTTTAAAAAAAATATTTGATCTCAAACGAGGCTATAGACTCACCTTAGCCAATAGTGGTAATGAGACGATCGCAGATGATAGATGATGCCTTTCAAACACGAGAACCGCAACCTATCAAATAAGGTGCGTTCATTAATAATAGACTCGAGAAATAAACCATACATAAGAATATAAAACTCGACTCATAAAATCACGACAAACTCGAGAGAAAATGATATAAATAACTTCATTATACTCTACTACACATTTACTTTACCATTTTACACTTTTAACAAGTCCGTCGATACATACTACATGTACTAGCTTATTTACCCCTTTTAAACTCGTCAACCGTTTATGAAACGACTCGATAAACTAACTTACTATATATAGAAAGTTCTCCTACAAGTTTATCAAATGAAATCACTTTTAAAGTCCTTTACCCGACTTATTTTCAAACTACAAAAATCCGGACAAATTTATGTTAATTTTTCATACAACCGTTTTAACTTATTTCAACAACTCCGTTTACAAAACCGACACTCGGGTTTTAAAGTAAACTCAATCTATAAAGTAAAAACCTAATTATCAGTAGGTTACATATTTTAAAACTTCAATTTAGAGTCCCTGAGATTCGATCCAAATATCGACAACAACTATATGTAGTGCCGATACTCGTCTCCCGGTACACGATCATTCAAAACATCATAACTTCGCGCTCGTTTGGAGCTAGAAGCTCTACCTTATATCAAATCGAAGCTCATAAAATTATCTACAACCCTAGGCTATAAGTTAAGCCGTTTTCAAAACATAAAAATTCGTATTTTAAACTTTACTTACTGTTATAAAATGACTACTAAAAACTTGTACAAAATCAACTTTTTTATCAAAACCAACCATAAAAATGATCATGACTATACCCTAATATCATCATACATGAACCATAACATCTAAATCATAATCAAAATTAATACCTTTAGATCAAAATGAAGTTTTTGACAAAGATTCTAGCAAGAACCACCATGGATTATACTAAAAACACCATGCATGATCATGGCTTCTACCTACCAACATCAAGAAAATGAAAAGTGCTTGCATGTAAGAATTTCTTATACCAATGTGATCCTTGATCAAAAATAGGAATGGGTCTATCCTTGGTTTAGCTTAGATCATCCTAAATCTGAAGATAAATTGAAAATTGTATGGATTTGGTGGTGGTGGTGAAGTTTTGGCAAAACAAGAAAGAGAGAGAGAATGGGTGTAAATTTTGAGTGGTGAAAATGGTGTGTGTGTGTGTGGTTATTTATGCTTTATATATAGTGGGGTAGGGACCTTGGTTGCAATTTGGCAATAGTTGTGGCTAAAAATATAAATAGTTAGCTAAAAACCGGGTAATAACTATTAGTCAATTTTCAAAATATTTACGGGACTCGGGTTTCTTAAAAATACTTAAAAGTTTAAACGCACACAAAAAATAATAATATAACGACTCGATACGTAATTAAAACGATATCGTCTAAAGTATTAAATATCTAAACGATCGATAATAACCGTCGGTATCGCGATCACTAGTAGTCCTCGTTACTCGTCAAAATATTAAAATATAATATTCAATATCGGTTTCAACTTAAACCGTTAAGTATAATAGTATTTAACGTTATAAAATACTTCAAAATAATTGAAAACATAATTAAATTATGACCTTATTTTTACGGGTTTTACATCCTCACCGCCTCAAGGGAGCGACGTCCCGGCGCTCAACTCACCTCATACTCGAGCCGTTCACTACCCGGAAGGATGACGGCATTCCTTATAAAGAAATCCTCACGTTCCCACGTGAATCTCAATCCACGATCTCCACTGGTTTTTTTACAAAAACGCAACTTGTCGTCAAGTTGTATCTCACCAAAAAGGAATAAATAGATCCTTATCCACCAGTCACCCGTCAAGCTCGACACATGAAAATTTTATGAATCACACGAAGCTCATTCGATGACAAGAATAGATGACAGGGTTTTCGGGTAAGTCCATTAAAAAGAAGGTTGCAAATTAAAGGATATCCATCGACCAGATAGCCATGGACACACATCAAAAAGAACTATCAAGAAAAACATTTTCGTCATCCGAGGGTGCTCACACGCGGGTCCCTACTCAAAAGATAATACAAAGACACCATCTCACTTTTGCCAACGCGCATTAAAGTCTCAATAAACATCAAGAAAAACACCATCTCACTGTTCTCCATGATCGGACGTCATCGGATGATGTCGTCTCAAGTTCTCACAACTTACGATCATTTGACTAGATCACACACCATATAAGTACATAAAAGAAAAGGTCGAACATAAACATCGAGTATAGATCTCTACCGTTAATCATCGAGAAAACCTTGAACAAACCCTTGTGATATGTGTGAAAACACACATCTTTTCTACCACTTAATTGCAATAATAACCGGACCAAGACGTGTATTTTATGTCTTTTATGTCGGAATTATGCGTGGTTTGTGTTTTTGTTGTGATTTAGGACGAAAAGGTGAAAAGTGGAGAAAACACGGGAATTTACGGGCATTTACGGACTTTTATTGAAGAAAAAGATGAGAGACGAAGTCAAGAAGTCAAGAGTGCAAAAAGAACGGAAGTCCAAGACCAATTCTGAAGATTTATCGAAGAAAAAGTCAAAAGCCGGAAGTTTACTTAAAGACGAGGAACTCAAGTCTTATTTATCGAAGAATTAAAAGACGAGTCCAAAGAAATCCCGAGCCAAAAGTCGTTAAAGTCCAAGATTAAAGAAGATTTGAAGGCTTAAGGACTAATGGCGCAATTAACAAAAAGATTAAAGAAGAGGAGGGACCTAAGCATGCAATTAAGGAAGAAAGGAAAGAGGGGAGAAAGTTTCCTCTAACCACCTCCCTAATCCCCTATATATAGTCATTAGCTAATTACTTTTCATTTTGTTGGCTAGATTGACAAACTAGTTCTTCCACCTTTATTTTATGCACCTTTAATTACTTGCACATTTAAATACACGTTTTGCACCTTTAATTACCTTTAATTTCAAGTAAGTGTTTCTTTTAATTACTTGCACCTTTACTTTATCTTGTTAATCTTCTTCTACCTTTCTTTAATCTTTGATTTACACGTTTTCATCTTGTTAAGTTGTTTAAAGATTTGAATTTTTATGCTTTTGATTGTTTTAAATCTCTTATTTTCATAGCTTATTTGATTTATTTTCAAGTTTATATAGTTTTTACAAAAGTTATTTTTATATAAAAAGTTGTTTTTCTTAAAGTTCATTAATTTCGTGTCTTAAAAGTTTTTAACTTTCAGTTTCGTAGCTTATTTTTACACGTTTTTACCTTAGGATTTAGTATTGTGCTTATTAGAAACTTAGCTTATTTGTGTAGCTTAATTTATGTACTTTTCCCCGTTTTCCGATCGTGACAATCGGAAAAGGGTTTTAACATTCCGATTGGAGGTGTTTATTGGTATTCCGATTGGATTAAGGTAGTGGTATTCCGATCGAGTGTAAGTGACAAACATTCCGATTGGTATCTTCATTCCTCATTCCGATCGAGGTGCATGTTCAGTATTCCGATTGGACCAGTGACAGTATTCCGATTTGGGTTTTCCGATCAGCATTCCGACCAGGTCCACCATTATTCCGATCAAGGTAAGGCAAACATTCCGATCTGAAGGTGTTGGTTATTCCGATTGGGTGAGTGACAACATTCCGATTTGGGGCCGACCGTTATACCGATCTGAGGTGATTGTGCACCAATCGGAATATATTCCGATTGAGGGGTTATTTTCCATACTTTGTCTTGCTTAATTTTTAGCTTATGTTTTTTTATACTTGTCTAATTTTAAATTTCCGTCACACGCTTTTATTTTTAGTCATTTAATTAATTTACTTTCCATCAAGTTTTCTTTAAATATCGCACCTTTCTTTTAATTAGACTTAGATTTATTTTCACGCTCTTTTGATACTTGCCCTTTACTTTAACGACATTTACTTTTAAGTCTTGCACATTTAATTTAAAACCAACCAAAAATATTTGTTTTCACCAAAATAAAACTGAGTCACATAGAGAACTAAGATCAATTCGATTAGACAGGAACACTTAAACGAACTAATTTTTATACAGGGTATCAAAAACCTTGTATCAAATGGCACCGTTGCCGGCTCTTTTCGTAAAGATCAACAGTTTTTTGTGAGAGACACGTTGCTTTTTGGGATCCGTTCACTTGTGAACGTTATTTTTCTTGCCTAAAAAATTCAAAAAATCATAAAAATTAAAAAATTGATAAAAAACCATAAAAATTAAAAATTTAAAAAATCCAAAAAGATTTTATTTTTATTGTGTATATATATTGTCTTTGTGTTTGGTTTTGTTTTCTTATACAGGTGTATGCGTACTAGATCTTCTAATTATCAAGAGCCCGAGCCTCAAGAAGATTTAGATATGGCAGGTGTTAACAACAACAACATTCCACCGAACCTGAATAATAATAATAACAACAATGCTCTTCCACAGCCCGATCTTCGGACCATGGAAGAACTTTGTCAACCAACAATGTTTGGACGAGGAGGACCGATTGCGCCGATGCAAATCAACGCTCTTGAGTTTTCGTTGAAGCACCACATGATTCAGCAAGTAGAAACAAACCCATTCCGTGGATTGTCTGACGATGATGCCAACAAACACCTCGACAAGTTCATTACAATCACCCAAAGCATGAAGTTGGCTGGGGCCACTATGGATGAACTTCGCCTACAACTCTTTCCACACACTTTATTACATCATGCCGAGAAATGGTTTGATCGTCTCCCGAAGAATTCTATTCACACTTGGGATGATATGACTCAACGCTTTTTGTCGCGCTACTTTCCACCATCCATGGTCACAAGCCTTCGCAATCAAATCAGCGGTTTCATGCAAGACCCTGATGAATCTCTGTTTGACGCTTGGGAGCGATATAATGTCTTGATCAATAGATGTCCAAACCACAATATGCTTCCCGTCACTTTGATAGATACTTTCTACAACGGTTTGACTTTTCGAGATCGTGATACGATTAATGCAGCCGCCGGTGGCACATTCATGAAAAGGACACCCGAGGAGTGTAGAGAGTTGATTGAGAACATGACTACTCACCACAAGAACTGGGATTCCTCTGCTTCTTCTAGGAACAACCCGAGAGTCAATGTTTCATCAACTTCAGCAAACCCTGAGATGACCGAACTCACCCGCATGATGGCTGAAATGAGCAAAAGTATTACGCTTCTCGCTTCAAACCAACAACAACAACAAGTTAAAGCGGTTGCTAATCCTTGTGAAACATGTGGCGGTCCTCACTCATACACTGATTGTCCTTCGACACAAGGAAATCCGGAAAATGTGTATGCAGCTTACGGTAATTATTCACCGGAAAATTACCAAGCTCGACAAGGGGATAGAAATCTGCTGAGTTACCGATCCAACAATTACCTTTCACCCGGTTTTTCTCCTCAAAACCAAAACCCCGCCAACAACTACACTAGAAGCAACCAAATCCCACCAAGAGCTTCTAATCCTTATCACCCACCCACCCACCAAACTCCACCCATTAATCCCGATGTTGAGGCCATCATGAGAACCCAAGGTGAGCAAATCAAGAACTTGCAGAGCCAAATTATCAATCTGAAAGGAGATATAACAAAGCAAGGAAATGAGATAAGATCCGAGCTTCGAGATAACATTCAATCCTCCTTCAGCAGTCAAACCAATGATTTGAAGAATATGCTTGCTAGTTTCTTGCCAGCCTCTCAACCTTCTTCTTCAAGTTCTCTACCTTCAAACACCGTCACTAATCCGCGAGCCAATGTGAGTGCTATTACTACTCGTAGTGGAGTCACCATCGTAGGACCACCAATCCCACCACCATCATCTACACCTCCTCCACCACCATGTATCCCTACTCCTCCTACACCTAGTATTAGTGCACCATTACCGTCTCCGCCTCGACGTGATGAAGTTCCCACAAATGACCCTTCAACATCTCAACCTTTACCTACACCTACACCTTCACCACCAAACCCAATATCCCTTATCCCTCTCGTTTAGGCAAGTCCAAAATGCTAACCAAGGAGGACTCCGAAGTGTCACGCTATGCGAAGATGATTTCTCAAATGAACTTCAACATTAGCTTTCTTGAAGCACTCGTCCACATGCCCAAATTTGTTAAAGCGTTTAGGGAATTGCTTAACAAGAAGGAGAAGCTGATTGAACTCGCCAACACTCGATTAAACAAAAACTGCTCTGCAGTTATTCTCAAAGAACTTCCGGAAAAGCTTGGAGATCCCGGTCGTTTCGTGTTGCCTTGCGTGTTCAACAAAACTGAAGAATTTACTGCCCTTGCTGATCTCGGGGCTAGTATTAATTTGATGCCTTTGAGTGTTTGGAAAAGACTATCATTGCCCGACCTCACTCCAACAAAGATGACTCTTGAACTTGCAAATCGCACTCTCGCTTACCCCGTTGGTATAGCCGAAGACGTGTTCATTAAAGTTGGCGCATTTACTTTCCCGATCGATTTTGTCGTTGTTGATTATGAAATGGACCCTCGTATTCCTTTAATACTTGGTCGGCCATTCTTGAGAATCGGCCGAGCTTTAGTGGATGTTGCCGAAGGTGAGTTAATCTTAAGATTCGGGGATGATGCACAAGTTTTCAAAATGGGGAAGCTTACTAGTACAACTTTTGGAGGCCGAGAATCAGTGAATATGATTAATGTGCTCGATGACTTTACCGTCTCCGACAATCCTCTATTCGACTCTTGCATCGATAATCCACTTTTTCATGATGATGTGGATGATTCTCTCCCTACTTTCGACGCTTCTCCCATTTATGATTCTCCACCGGTCTTTGATGCTTATGATGATGATGATTCTAGCTCAGATTCAGATGATTTTGATTGTACTTCTGAGTATCCCGAGCTGCCCACTTTCGATGATTTTGATGAGGCTGATACTCTCTCGAGCGATTCTTCACATGATGAAGATCCTCCGCCATCACTCGATCCTACTTTGGACGATTATTCATTTGAGGAAGATTTCTCTGAATTTCTCAACACATACTTCCCTCATGAGAGTGATGCTCCTCCTGTGGACTTTGAAGATTATCGTCTTGATCCTACTTTGGATTTGAAGCACATTTTGTCCAAGGAGAAGAAAATGGTCGACACCGAAATCCGTTGCACTTATGATTTGACACCTCTTTGTCCCACTTCTGAGGACGAGGTTGTGCTTCTTTGCGGATCTTCTTCATACTCGGCTGAGCCTGAGTGCTATTTTCCCTTAAAGGAAAAGGTGTTCGACCCCGGTATTGAAGTCTTTAAGCCATCTCAGTATCCACCTGATGAAATAAAAGGAAAAATCTTTGGAAATCTTGAAGACAAGCTTGCACTTCACCCTTGCTTCCACCGTGCTCCATCGCTGCTTAAGGGAACCTTGCCTACTCTTCTTTGGCTTGCCTTGTTCACCTTAAGCTCTTGCTTATTGATGGACGAAAACTATGTCTTTGATCCTGGTGGATATGTTTCATGCTTCTTCCGTTGATGATCAAGGTCGAGTCAAGCTAATGACTCGGTTAACAAAAATCAAGCGCTTCTTGGGAGGCAACCCATGCATCTATCTTTTTGCTTTCTTTCCCATAAGTGTAGGGGGACCCTTTGGATTGCTATTTCCTCTCCTCACTTCTTAATCAGGGATTCGAGCTTCAATGATCCACTCTTGATGATTCTTGACGACCCGTGATTCCGTGTTCTACTTCTTCCCGGTTCTATCCTAAACTCTTTTCGATTCACTATTTTATATTTTCTCAATATTAAAATAGGAATCTCTTTAGTTGTCTTTTCCTTAGCGAGATTTAAACAACGTGCACAATGTCCTAAGTGTAGGGGAGTTTACTCCCATATGCTTAAACATTGAGGACAATGTTTATCTTAAGTGTAGGGGGACTTCTATCGAAGTTAAGTGGTCTTTTCCTTGTATTTGTCCTCCTTTTAACCGGAAAATCAATTTTTCGACATTTTTCAAATTTTTTTATCTATTTTGGCCTATTAGTTTTTCCCTTTTGTATAGTTATTTTCTTTCTTTGCTAGAATAAATCTTTGAATAAGTGGTTTTAATTTTCAAACGTTGTGAATCTTTTGACTCAATCCGAGTTTACTCTAGCTAGTATCCTTAACGTGTTTAAGTCAAGTTTTGCTAGGCTTTTATATAGGGAGCTATAAAACGCGAAAGTCTTAACTCTCACGGGTTAAGAACAAGAACTTTTCGCAAGTTCCTATAATTGATCCTAGAGAGTCGTTTATCAAGGGAACTTTAAAATGCGATTTCTAAACTTGAAAGAGTCTAATAATTTGCAAGATCCTATAGGCGACTCGAAAACCCAAAATTTTGATTTAATAGGCTAAGTATCCACGAGTCTCATTACTTGAGATTTTAAAATGTGGAGAACGAGAGATGATAGAGTCAATTATAAGTCCGGTATTCTTTCGTGAATTTATGTGAGTTAATTATGAGCCTATTCTCCCATCGCTTGCTTAATAATTTATCTGCTAATAAATAAGGTTGTACGATTTGAAAAGTTACTTAGCTTCTAGCCCCAGATCGTTTAAAATTTGCTCGGTATGGATTAGAGTTCATAGCCAAGGCATAACTTATTGAAGCGGGACGCGAAGATTGGCGAGTCCGAAAAGGCCCTAACAAGGCATGAGGGCTATATTTTGTTGCTAAAGATCCAAAGTGATGTGAAGAATCATTTATCGAAAATCAATATGAAGGATCGAGACACACGACGAAAAGCAAAAACTCCCCAAAAGTCATGGAGAAGTGTATCCGAAAAGACCCTAACAAGGTATGAGGATAAATAGATCCAAGTCATAAAAGGAGGCGGATCGTTGTATATCGAAATCCAAAATAAAGATTGGAGAAAAATGAAGAAGTCGTGGTCCAAGTATGAATCTCTCAAAATTTCAAGTGAAGAAATTCCAATTATGAAAAGAAGACCATAATTTCATGAACGTCTCTCAAGATTTGAAGTATGAAGTCGCTGCCAAATATCGGTCCGAGAAAGGTCTCAAATCGCGAAACGATTTATGCCAAGATATGAACTTTATGAGGTCCCGGGAAGCAGTTTTAAAAGATTTGGTCCTTTAGCTAACTATTGATTTAATCGTTCACTTTATTTTCAGACTAAATAACTATCGAAATAAGTCAAACAATGCATCCTCGTGATCATTCAAGACAAATAATAAAATATAAGAGATACCCATAGGAATAAGGGAGTCTAAGTGAATAATTGGCCCACATGAGTTCGTGTTAGTTTACTAACTTATAATAACAATGATCTCGTTTTTAAGCTTGGTTTGAAGAAAGTGAAAACTTGAGGATGATGATTATTCATGACATTTCCAAAACCCAAGGGTATGCTTTTTGATTTCTTTACTTTGAATGTTTATAGTTTTCTATCTCTTTAATAAAGGTCAATGTGGACTGATTATGATGAAAAATGTAAACTTGCTTTGTAACTAATGCATTGCATGAGGACATTGCAATGGTCAAGTGTAGGGGATTTGATATGTGTGAAAACACACATCTTTTCTACCACTTAATTGCAATAATAACCGGACCAAAACGTGTATTTTATGTCTTTTATGTCGGAATTATGCGTGGTTTGTGTTTTTGTTGTGATTTAGGACGAAAAGGTGAAAAGTGGAGAAAACACGGGAATTCACGGGCATTTACGGACTTTTATTGAAGAAAAAGATGAAAGACGAAGTCAAGAAGTCAAGAGTGCAAAAAGAACGGAAGTCCAAGACCAATTCTGAAGATTTATCGAAGAAAAAGTCAAAAGACGGAAGTTTACTTAAAGACGAGGAACTCAAGTCTTATTTATCGAAGAATTAAAAGACGAGTCCAAAGAAATCCCGAGCCAAAAGTCGTTAAAGTCCAAGATTAAAGAAGATTTGAAGGCTTAAGGACTAATGGCGCAATTAACTAAAAGATTAAAGAAGAGGAGGGACCTAAGCATGCAATTAAGGAAGAAAGGAAAGAGGGGAGGAAGTTTCCTTTAACCACCTCCCTAATCCCCTATATATAGTCATTAGCTAATTACTTTTCATTTTGTTGGCTAGATTGACAAACTAGTTCTTCCACCTTTATTTTATGCACCTTTAATTACTTGCACATTTAAATACACGTTTTGCACCTTTAATTACCTTTAATTTCAAGTAAGTGTTTCTTTTAATTACTTCCACCTTTACTTTATCTTGTTAATCTTCTTCTACCTTTCTTTAATCTTTGATTTACACGTTTTCATCTTGTTAAGTTGTTTAAAGATTTGAATTTTTATGCTTTTGATTGTTTTAAATCTCTTATTTTCATAGCTTATTTGATTTATTTTCAAGTTTATATAGTTTTTACAAAAGTTATTTTTATATAAAAAGTTGTTTTTCTTAAAGTTCATTAATTTCGTGTCTTAAAAGTTTTTAACTTTCAGTTTCGTAGCTTATTTTTACACGTTTTTACCTTAGGATTTAGTATTGTGCTTATTAGAAACTTAGCTTATTTGTGTAGCTTAATTTATGTACTTTTCCCCGTTTTCCGATCGTGACAATCATTCCGATTGGTATCTTCATTCCTCATTCCGATCGAGGTGCATGTTCAGTATTCTGATTGGACCAGTGACAGTATTCCGATTTGGGTTTTCCGATCAGCATTCCGACCAGGTCCACCATTATTCCGATCAAGGTAAGGCAAACATTCCGATCTGAAGGTGTTGGTTATTCCGATTGGGTGAGTGACAACATTCCGATTTGGGGCCGACCGTTATTCCGATCTGAGGTGATTGTGCACCAATCGGAATATATTCCGATTGAGGGGTTATTTTCCATACTTTGTCTTGCTTAATTTTTAGCTTATGTTTTTTATACTTGTCTAATTTTAAATTTCCGTCACACGCTTTTATTTTTAGTCATTTAATTAATTTACTTTCCATCAAGTTTTCTTTAAATATCGCACCTTTCTTTTAATTAGACTTAGATTTATTTTCACGCTCTTTTGATACTTGCCCTTTACTTTAACGACATTTACTTTTAAGTCTTGCACATTTATTTTAAAACCAACCAAAAATATTTGTTTTCACCAAAATAAAACTGAGTCACATAGAGAACTAAGATCAATTCGATTAGACAGGAACACTTAAACGAACTAATTTTTATACAGGGTATCAAAAACCTTGTATCACTTTGATAATAACCACTTGATCTCAAGAGTCTTTCCACTTGTGGTGTCGGCTTCAACATACTCCTCGAGGTTGTAACGAATTTATTAAATCCATTCATTAAGAGATTCGGTCCTCAATTATTCCACAAGTACACGCATAAATCTTGGTGACACTTATCGTTTTTCTTATACACTGCTTCCCGAGATTCATTTTAAACTCAGAATAAAATAGTGATCTTCAATACGAGGAACAGAACGAGATAAAAATGAATTCAATAAACGCATAAACGGACAATATGTGGTAAAATGATTTAAGGTTGACGATCGACGAGGGATCTCGACTCACGTAACCGTAAAACATAATAATTCACAATACTAGAAAAATGAGAGCGAAGAATGAATTAAATATTAAGATTAAAAGAACGTTTGTCACAATTATCCGTCCCGGATTTGGTATTACCATAAAACTCAGTTGAGGTACTTTCTTGATAAAGATGATATATTAAAGATAGAAGTTAAATAGCTTCATAATTTATTTTTGTTGTCTTAAGAAACTTTGAAAGAATGACATGAATTTATTAATTAAACTCATATTGATGGTTACAATTAGAAAATATAACTTCTAAATTAAATCATTATTAGGAATATAAATTAAACCGGTAATTTCATTACATTAAAAGTAAAGTATGATAAGTCAATTAGTTCAAAAGATAGAGCATAATTTCATTTTAAACATTAGTTTTAGTTATACAAAATATGATGTATAAATTTGACCTTTTTCTTATGATGATTATTTCGATAATTGAAAATCATTGGAAAATGTATAAAAAGTTCCATAGAATTTTTATAATACATTGAAGAAATACATAAAGGTGTTTATATTTCAAAATAAATATGGGATATATTCGGGTTTTTTTTGGATGGGGTATTAATTATTTGAAGTTGAAGACGGATTTTTCGAAGGCGTATATTTATTTTATCTTTCAAAGATAACTTGCTCGTGCTTAATCTTACAATGACGACTTGGTTATCTAGTTTCCGGGTTCGGGGTGGTTGGTTGATGACTCGGATAACTATCACTTAAAGGGGTTACATTGTTGTACTCAGTGTCACGCGCTTAGTCGACGTGGATAATTTCAAGAGGTGTTGTTCTTATAGACTTCTTCAGTGATGCATCGAGTACTTAGAGATTTCTCCACCGTTCTTCATTCAACAATAGTGCAAGCTTAAGTCACAAGATCAAAGGATTTTTATTCAGCTTCATGTTTGATATATCTGGTTCATTCAATCAGTGGTCACTTCAAATTGCTTTCACGTGGGTTGGTAAAGGTGGCCATGGAGAGTTTATGAGTAGAGATTTTCGATCAACAGCTGATTCTCACAAAATATATAATTCAGCTTATTTATTATTCTCACGAGATTTCAGGTACACGTGCGTACAATTTATTGATGGTTCCGAGTTTCGAAACCATCAAAGGGGAAGAAGAAGACACATTGAACGCACAACGAGTACACGTGATGAACTTCATACCTTCTTTTGATTTGAAGACATTCCGGGATGACATTTGTCATAGCCGCAAGGAAAATCAGTGTTTTAACTCATGACGTTATCAATCTCTAAACGATACACTACTGATTCGATGTTTAATTGTTTGGTTGTTGGAATTATTCATCATCATTATCCTATATGCACTCCCGGGACTTAATTGACTCTAGTGCATCTCCGGAAGAAGATATGTGCATTTCCGGGACTTAATTGACTCTGGTGTTACGATGTCAACTTCATGAATGGGATAAAGTGTCTACTTCAGTATTTGAGCTTCATAATTGGGATTGATTTACTTTCTTCAACTATGTGGGGGAAGAAATGTCTTGATTCTTTCTGGTATGCATAACTTGAACTCTCAGGGGGAAGAAAAATTCAGAAGAATTATTCAAGCGTGAGAAGAGAAGTTGTTGATCTACTTGGTGTACCCCAAACTTTCAATCCCTCTTAGCAACGTTATCATGTTATATGATGGGATTTTGCTTGTGAGATTCCACTGTGCGCTTAATCATTCTATGCTTTATTGAAAGCTTTGAAGTTGCTTACGAGGATTGTCGGTTTAGGGGAAATCTATTTAAAAGCTTCTACATTAAGTTTATGTGGCATGAATTAGGGGGAAGCTAATTCAGAAGCTTCTCCTTAACCAGAAGTGTATGGGTTACTTAGCTCGTGCCGTTACAGTATTTCTACTACAAGTTACATAAAGATGAGTCGTTTTGAAGTCAAAGGCCTCAGAAGACATCATCAGCATTGGATGCTTCATAAAAGCTCTTGTTCTTAATCATTATGTATTTGTTAGGAAAAATATTGTAAGGAATTCTGCACGTCGTCCCATGGGGGAAGATTTTTGGAAACTCACTTTATGTGACGACATTTAAGAATTCCCATTAGTTATCCTAGTCACACACTTTTAGACTAGACTAGGAACGTTGTATAGTTTAAGCGGCGTGTGTGACTATATATACCCCTCCTTAGCTTCCAAGGAGGGGTGTTGCTTGTGTCATTTTCTCACTTTTAATATATTTTCCTTTGTTTCACACAACCACTCTCTCTCTCTAAGCTCAACAATGGCTTCCACCACCATTTACCACCATATTAGACCACCGGATCTATAATAGCAAATTTAAATACTTCAAAAATAAATACAGAAAGATCTTGAAAATTTATTGTATTTATTTAAGTTAATCATTAATAAATGATAAACTTTTATCGAAAAGTTTAACGACATAAATATATATCAATAAATGGATCCTAGATATAAATATATATCCATAAATGGATCATAGTATTTATTTATAAATACTTGCCAATAGGGTATACGTAATAACGAATACTAAAGTGGTAATCCCAGAAGTAGCTTGAACCTGAAGTCACGCGAAGTCATGTGCACCGACTCTTTGAAAAATAAAAACTGACAGTTATAGTTTAGGTTTTTTAAAATAAAGACCTAGTTCTCTATAAGTCATGGCTCTGGTACCAATCTTTAACACCCCCAAATTTACACGCAGCGGAATATATCTTTGGGTGCTAAACAATGGTATAAAAACACACAATTTATAAAGAACGACTCAAAAAGAGACGTTTCAAATTTATCGTTCCTAAAACATTTATTAGAGTAGCGTAGTCCCAAATAATCGTTACCAAAAGATAAGTTAAAACAACATATTAGTTTGTTTTAAAAATGGAACGATAAATAAATCAAAGAGTTTGAACAACATAGCAGTACACAACTTCACTCCCGTGACCTCCAAGCTTCCACTTCATGATTACCTGAAATACATGTGAGTAAAACAATCAGCAAATATGCCGAGTGAATCTATAGGTTTATGTAATCAATTTTTACACAAGCAAAGATTATAAGTTTGTGGCTTGCTTAACAAGCATCAATAATAATTTGAATCAACAATAATAATTGTATATATCATAAATTGCAATAAGCTCATGGAACCGAGCTCTTAGACACTCCGTTAGGTCTAATAAGACAAGATATTTATTAATTGTCGTTACCTCCAGATTATTGATACATTGCCGTATACCTGACTTCTCAATACAATATGTTTAAACTGTGTGGAGGTCGGGCCTAAGCTTCTGTGACAAGTCCACACAAACTGAACCGGGGCAGCTTCCCCTATAGATCTATTAATTGTAATAGGGGTTAACCCATCATAGGTTAATTAACGGTCCGTAATTGAGGCTTTAACAATGGCAATCACTTAATGCAATTTAAAGGCAACCACGGTTCCATTCAAAGAGAGACAAGCATATCATAAAAATCTTGTGTTCTAAGTTTATAAAACATGTATTCCCCTCGCGGGTTTTTAAAAAAATATTTGAATGAGCTCAAACGAGGCTATAGAATCACCTTAGCCAATAGTGGTAATGAGACGATCGCCGACGATAGATGATGCCTTTCAAACACGAGAACCGCAACCTATCAAATAAGGTGCGTTCAATAATAATAGGCTCGAGAAATAAACCATACATAAGAATATAAAACTCGAATCATAAAATCACGACAAACTCGAGAGAAAATGATATAAATAACTTCATTATACTCTACTACACATTTACTTTACCATTTTACAGTTTTAACAAGTCCGCCGGTACATACTACATGTACTAGCTTATTTACCCCTTTTAAACTCGTCAACCGTTTATGAAACGACTCGATAAAATAACTTACTATATATAGAAAGTTCTCCTACAAGTTTATCAAATGAAATCAATTTTAAAGTCCTTTACCCGACTCATTTTCAAACTACAAAAATCCGGACAGATTTACGTTAATTTTTCATACAACCGTTTTAACTTATTTAAACAACTCCGTTTACAAAATCGACACTCGGATTTTAAAGTAAACTCAACCTATAAAGTAAACACCTCATTATCAGTAGGTTACATATTTCAAAACTTCAATTTAGAGTCATCGAGATTCGATCCAAATATCGACAACAACTATATGTAGTGCCGATACTCGTCTCCCGGTACACGATCATTCAAAACATCATAACTTCGCGCTCGTTTGGAGCTAGAAGCTCTACCTTATATCAAATCGAAGCTAATAAAATTATCTACAACCCTAGACTATAAGTTAAACCATTTTCAAAACATAAGAATTCTGATTTTACACTTTACTTACTGTTATAAAATGACTACTAAAAACTTGTACAAAATCAACTTTTTGATCAAAACCAACCATAAAAATGATCATTAATATACCCTAATATCATCATACATGAACCATAACATCTAAAGCATAATAAAAAATAAAACCTTTAGATCAAAATGAAGTTTTTAACTAATATTCTAGCAAGAACAACCATGGATCATGCTAAAAACACCATGCATGATCATGGCTTCTACCTACCAACATCAAGAAAATAAAAAGTGCTTGCATGTAAGAATTTCTTATACCAATGTGATCCTTGATTAAAAATAGGAATGGGTCTATCCTTGGTTTAGCTTAAATCATCCTAAATCTCAAGATAAATTGAAAACTGTATGGATTTGGTGATGGTGGTGAAGTTTCGGCAAAACAAGAGAGAGAGAGAGAGAGAGAGAGAGAGAATGGGTGTAAATTTTGAGTGGTGAAAATGGTGTGTGTGTGTTTTTTTATGCTTTATATATAGTTGGGTAGGGACCTTGGTTGCAATTTGACAATAGTTGTTGCTAAAAATGTAAATAGTTAGCAAAAAAGCGGGAAATAACTATTAGTCAATTTTCAAAATATTTACGGGACTCGGGTTTCTTAAAAACACTTAAAAGTTTAATCGCACACGAAAAATAATAATATAACGACTCGATACGTAATTAAAACGATATCGTCGAAAGTATTAAATATTGAAACGATCGATAATAAAATATAAAATTTTAGGCATCCGTCGGTATCGTGATCACTAGTAGTCCTCGTTACTCGTTAAAATATTAAAATATAATATTCAATATCGGTTTCAACTTAAACCGTTAAGTATAATAATATTTAAAGTTATAAAATACTTCAAAACAATTGAAAATAGAATTCAATTATGACCTTATTTTTACGGGTTTTACATTAGGAAACCTGCTATTTTTAGAAAGTTACTTATTATTACACAACAAGTATAATAATACAAGAAATACAAGTATTACTTAATCAGAATATCTAGAATACATGATAAACACATCATAAAGTTAGAATCAGTAAAACAAGACATGAACATATAAAACAAGCTAAGACATGATATAAAACTAGTTACGTACTCAGTAATCAGAACACTTATACACGTATATTATTTATGTAGCATTAGTGAGATCGAAGTAGGATTCTCTTGCGTTCGTCTTCTGCGTTTACTGGACATAAGGTACGGATTTCCCGTCCTTCAGTAAGGACAATCTCTTCCTTCATTAGGATTTCCCGTATGCAGCCAATTGTTTTCCCCAGTATTATAGATTAAATGCTTATGTTTTATTAGTTACCTTAGCCATATACACAAATGACCAGTTCACCTAGTTATGGAGGTACCATAACCATAACACTAGAGGCACTAGTGTTATGACTTCACCATGGCGGAGTGATAGCTCGTGGCGTCCCTTTCAGCTTTTGGCCATATTATTATGTTATCATGTAGGGCATATGGGTGCATCCTAGTTACATGTTTCAGTCAGGATTTCATGGTGAATGTGGTGTGTGCCTTGCATCCTTTACAAGGAGCTGATCCCTCCTACCCACTTACCAGTTAGTTTGAGGCAACCCCTCTAATTTCATCATGAGGTCTCCCCTCCAAGTATTCATGCACGTTGTTGACCTCATGACCTATATTGTCTTTTGGTACATTTATTAATACAGATATTCATAAGTAACATAAGCTATGTTTTCAGAACTAAAACCAGTTAATATGAAATACAACTAGGTTTCCAGGACTTATACATTTCCGCTGCTATTAGTCTTATTTATGATTCAACCATTCATACTATGTCATATATCCGTGCACTGAGCGTTATGCTCAGCCGTTACATTCCTTTCCATGTCCCAAAACGGCAGGTACCCAAGGACAGACTCGAGCATTTGGAGGACGTGCATAGGATGGAAGTTGCCATAGACTTCTTCTCCTTTTGCCTTCATCTACTTGTGCTTGTGTAGTCATTCATTCATTTCATTTACTTTACTTATGTTTTGGGCTTATTTTTGGGATCCGATGTTTGGTTCCGGTTATCCCCATGGTCATGTATGTTTTACTACATATTAACTTGCATGCTTTGATGACACGCCATAATTACGCGTAACGGTCCACTTATCAAAGTGGGGTGTTACAATTATGGTATCAGAGACAAGGCTTCTACCTGTAGGCTCTAAAACTTGACCTTGACTAGTGGGTAGTCATAAGGAGCTTCCTAAGCCAACGCTTTCTATTCCATGTATTTATGTTTTTAGCACCTTTTTGTATTAACCTTGATGTTTTCACCACCTTGTTGTTTTAACCATGATGTTTTCAACAATATTGATTTTACTAATATGGACTAAACAACCGTCATCCATACTTAGTTACGCGTCTTTGTTTCATGCATGATGTTCCTTGTGAACTGTGGCTAATGTGGACTGAACCCCAGTAGTTCATAATTAGTTAAAAATATTCTGATAAGTTTTGACAGATGATTTTTACTATTTATGTTTCATGTATCATTGTTGCAGTAATTTTGACTAAGTAATGGTTGGTACAGGACTGGCCCTATTTAGTCGTATGTGCTTTATCAAAACATTTAACTTTAGGACCAATACATAGGCGTCCCCTCGCCATGTCTTTTGTTTTGGGTAAACTGACCATTAGCATTTACCCTCGTGCATATAAAGGTTTTTTTTATAAACTGCATCATGCATTCACGCACTGTTTTCATGCATAAAATTTTTCTCATGATTTATTGGCATAAATTTTTTTCATGCCCCCTCATAAGTTACTATGTTTTTATCTCAAGTATGTTTTCATACTGTCATGGTTAACTTCAGTTTCATGCTGATTATGTTATACACTCCTTTATGTTAGGTTGTTTCATGTTTCTTCATGATGATTTCGTCTTCATGTGATTACGTCTTACGTCTCTTATGTTGTTTATGCTTTCATGCAAGACACTGTTGAAATTCATCTAAATCCTGCTTTCATGATAGTCATGGTTGATTTTCATTAATCATACTTTCAGGAAAATCATCGTTGAAATTCGTTTAACCACACGTTAGCGTTTCTCTATGCAACTAGAATGAGGTATATACTGGCATTGCCAGGTTATCATGATGGTCGTTCTAACCGTGTAACCAATTGTTTTTCCTTTAAAATCATGTCAGATGATCGACCCCATACCGATCATTTCATGTGAATTCCATGTGTACTCCATGTACCGTATTCCATGTTTATTACACGTACTTTGATCTAGGTGTATTTTACCTGCAATGCTCTACGAGTATTCGCTAGTCGATTCTAAATCATCTCAGGTGTACTCCACTTGTTGATACTCTACAAGATTGCTGATGCCGCTCATAGCTTGGAGATGTTACTAAGGATTGATGCTGCGGATGTGGGAGAAGCTACGAGATGCTGATGATGTTCACAACCTGTAGATCTTACAAGACGAAGACAAAGGAGTTAGATCAAAGCGATCGAATGAGAAGATGCTTCACCACCAGACGATTTCCATCAATAATTTTTCCCTAATTCTTACTTACATGTTACACGTCATTCAGATGTCGTTTCAGTCATATGAGTGGAGAACCGGTACTAGCCGGCCACTCAGCTGAATAGTTACATGAATCACAGTCATGAGAATGACCATCATGGAACTGACAGGCAAGACAATAGTAACCACTACTATGACAGCAACTATCCTAGAAATCACAACGAAGCTCCGGCCACGGACGTGATCAGAAATACAAAGGATCAGTAGTCCAACCGATTCGCCAATTCTGGCATAATAACCTAATAATTGTAGTTTTATTTCTTTCACATCTCGAGACACATGTCAAGACATCAGTTAAGACACATGTCTCACGTATACTTTCTGAAGACACATGTCAAGACACCAGTCAAGACACATGTCATGCTTATATTTCCCAAGATACGAGTCAAGACACATGACTCACATCCAATTCTAGAACATCCCTAACAAATTCAGGGTACCCTCCAAAGGGTATATCCATTTTGTTGTGCCATGTATTAATCAGGCCACAAGAATTTCAGTACCATCACCGGCGTATCATTGAGATCTGTCACGTTTGCTCGATTACACATTCATTTCTTGCACCCATATTTCATATATTCATGACAATAAAGGACGCTATTCGTATCATCCAAGTATATGAAGGTTTTCCTTCATCCTAATGATAAGATCCAAACTACTAACGCATTACCTCGGACAGATGCGAGTTGAATTTAATCCTAACTATGGACTACGAACAACACACCATGCTATGATTGATGGTTTCGTACAATAACGTCCAAGCTCCTGAATACATTCAGCATGGTTTTCCATCATGAAAATCGGTACAAATATCTTTGCTCTACAAGCACGTGCTTTGTTAGCCATGTCTGCTAAATTGTTCTAGCTGTCAGTTAAGACACGACCACTGACGTTCCTTTTACGCATAACCAGCCGATTATTCTAAAATATTCCCTTACGTTCCAGAAGAACCTTCAAGGAGAAGGACGGTGACATGAGATTATGTGTCGACTACCGTCGATTTAAACAAATCACAATTCATAACCGTTATTCTCCTCCACGTATTGACAACATGTCCAATCGACTTTAGGGTGTTAAGCACTTTTCCATGCTCGGATTCATTATCATTCTACCAACAGTGACGAGTGAAAAGCAGGACATGTTCATGACTGCTATTTGTACACGACTCGGTCATGCTAGATTCATGATTTTGAATTAGTCTCATCAATGCTCTAGTAGCATTATGGACTTAATAAAATGAGTTTCCATGAACTCATAAGTCAATTCATCAGTGTTTTCATTAAGGAAAACCTGATTTTCTCTAAGACCAGAGAAGAACAGGAAGACCATATTTGCACATGTTGCAAATTCTACGACAAGAGAAATTTCACCCTGAAATTTTCCAATCTAAATTTTGGTTGATTACAATGAAACGCTGAATCACATGGATTCTCTCGGTTAATCTTAACATGACTCAGCTTATGCGCAAAGGTGATAACCCTACACTACTTTAGATGTTCCAGAAAATCCTAAGCTAAGAGAAGTCTAATTTTGGACAATTATAGTTCCGCAAATTTCTATGTATCAAGTTTATAGGAAGCAAGATATAGTTACGTTCATATCTAAGTACCTGACATACCAACAGGCTAAGATAGAACACCAACTGACTAGGATATTTTCCATCATCGGAAAAAGGTAAATAGAAATGGGACAAGATCTCCATGGATTTTGGTAAGCAGATTAACGCAAACTCAGAAGAAGCATGGTGCTATCTGGGTTATTGTCAACAGTTTGACCAAGTCTGCAGAATCCTTAGATTCGCAAGGATTTCAGAACCAGCATATTGATCGGACGTGTTCCAGCCAGGGCTCATCCGATCACTTGGTAAATCCTCACCTACCGGTCCAGACGAAGGTTCACATTTGTACTCCTTATTTACGTTCACGTCTTTGTTCAAATTTTACGACTTGCTTTCACACTCACGTTCATGACACTATTCACGTTCATGATTGTGTCCTGGCTTACGATTTTATGTTTATTTTCGTTCTGGGAAGTTTTGCAAGAGCTTGAGAGACCAGACCCAAGTTTAGTATAACTATGTGTTCTCAGATAGACGTTTAAGTCACATTCCACGTCTCACCTTATAGCGTTTGGCGTTACCGACGTCGTATTCCATGTTCACGATATGTTTCACATGTCACGTTCATCCCACGTTCTCATATCACGTTCACGATATGTTACACGTATCATTGATCACCATATGTTTTCTCTTATTACACTCACCATATCTCCACGTATCACGTTCACAACTGTTCACGTTCACAACTGTTCACGTATCACCTTCACAATTGTTCACGTACTACCTTTCAGTATGTCTCGCGCATTATTGCTAAGACGGGACTAATATCAGTTAGTCTAAGTTATTTTATATCATAACGTTTTGTTTACACTTGCACGTTAGTTTTTATCCACTCGATCAGATTCATGCTGACCTACTTTATGTTGATGAACCAGAAACTTTCTGTATCGTCGACCAAAAGTCATGAAGACTAATATTGTTATTCCGCCAAGACCGTTTAGACGACCATTCTGGGCGGGAAGCCACTTGGAACGGAGGAGTACATCCAGACTTCTTATCCGTTTTCTCTTATCGATTAGATACGTCCTTTCAGTCACACCACGTTCCATGTCCTTTCAAGACATGTCACATTCCACGTTCCTTCTATCATGTCACCTGCATGTCCTTTTATTTTACATACCCTCTCAGTTTTATTCGGGTATGTTTCTCTTTTAGATTACTTTATCTATAATTCGGGGACGAATTATTCTTTTTAGAGGGGAAGAGTTGTAAAACCCGCATGCTTTTACCATAAACAGTACACTAATAATCGTACATACAAGATTACAACTTTCCTTATATAACATGAACACGAATCACAAATATTAATTACAAGAATTACGTACGTGTTATTACAAGATAAGTATTAAGTATGTGTTAATACAAGATAATTATTATCAATAATTATTATAAATCACGAACATGAAATCATGAACATTAAATCACGAACATGTAACTACGTATATACTTATAATAATACGATAAATATCGACTACATACAAGTAATATCATGATACTTCTTAATCGTTAATAAATAAGTAAAGTATATAAAATCATGAACAAATGAACACGAGATTAAGCACGACATTTACTAGTAAAGCAGAACTAGAAATACTATAACCACAAGGGCTATTGGCGGCCAAACATAAGTTACCATGGGCTTCGCCCGTTTGTGAGTCAACTAGAAACATAATGATGAAGTCTAGGTCATTTGTCAAGTTACAAGAAAATCAATTAAACCCTAGCACGCCACAAAGTGGCCGCCGGCTTTAGATCATCACCAAGGGAGGAATTTTTGATCTTGATTATTGTAAACTACGTGTTTGTGTTCGTGTGTCTACCCCTCTTTAATCCACGCACTCGGTATTATTTAATATCCTTAATCTTTTCATTTTCCTAATTAATTATAGTCACATGTGCATGAATATTTAGAACATTAATCAAAACGTGTTATGTTAAGATTGAACAAGGGACGGGGTGTTTGTTTTACGTGTTGGGTTTAGGAAACACACCACCGAGAGCATAAAGCTCTCGGTGTCACTAGTCTTCCACCAGCTGAGACCCTTAAAGGGCTCGGTGTGGTTTTTGTATGGACAGTAGCAACCAAGGAACCCACGGGGGAAACCTTGGTGCAGGCGGGGGCAACCGAGACCATACAAGGTCTCGGTGGGTCTGATTAGGAAACAGTGGGAACCGGTCTAGACCGGTGGGAACAAACACCACAGTAGGGGAGGCCCTGGGTAGCCAGTGGCTGCCGATGGCTGGTCACGGTCCTAGCCGCCAGCTAGGGTGTGTTTGGCTCGACTTATATTAAACACGGGCACGGGTCGAATTTTACAAGTTAAACATTTTCTTTACGAGATTCACATTTTTACAAGCTATTTATTTTTTTCAAGGAAAACAAAATTAATTTAACATGACTATTAATTAAATTAATTTAATCATGGACTTAGGTTAATTATTATTACTTAATGATACATGATTTTAACCTAAGTATTTATTCTTTTAATTTAGACAATAGTAATTAACTAATTATTAAAACATGACATGTAATTAATTAACTATCATGACTTAGGTTATATTAATATAGTTATTAATACATCATTTTAACATAAGTATTTTATACATTTAATTTAATTAAATCATGTTTATATTTAATTAAATCTTATAACATATAGTTTATTTAATGTACATGTAATAATTAATAAACTATACTTTTAATCACATGACTTAGAATATTAATCAGTAACACTTAAGCTTATTTTATTAGCTTAATAATCCATCTTATTTCTAAATATGGAAAATTTCTATTTTTAGAAACTTATCTATTTTAAGCAGTAAATCTATTTTTGGAAACTATCTATTTTTGGAAACGTTCTATTTTTGGAAACATTCTATTTTAGGAAATCTGTTATTTTTAGAAAGTTACTTATTAATTCACAACAAGTATAATAATACAAGAAATACAAGTAATACTTAATCAGAATATCCAGAATACATGATAACACAACGTAAAGTTAGAATCAGTAAAACAAGACATGAACATATATAACAAGCTAAGACATGATATAAAACCAGTTACGTACTCAGTAATCAGAACACTTATACACGTATATTATGTATGTAGCATTAGTGAGAGCGAAGTAGGACTCTCTTCCGTTCGTCTTCTGCGTTCACTGGATATAAGGTACGGATTTCCCGTCCTTCAATAAGAACAATCTCTTCCTTCATTAGGATTTTCCGTATGCAGCCAACTGTTTTCGCCAGTATTACAGATTAAATGCTTATGTTTTATTATTTACCTTAGCCATATACATGCATGACCAGTTCACCTAGTTATGGAGGTACCATAACCATAACACTAGAGGCACTAGTGTTATGACTTCACCACTGTAGAGTGATAGCTCGTGGCGTCCCTTTCAGCTTTTCTCCATATTATTATGTTATCATGTATGGCGTATGGGTGCATCCTAGTTACATGTTTCAGTCAGGATTTCATGGTGAATGTGGTGTGTGCCTTGCATCCTTCACAAGGAGCTGATCCCTCCTACCCACTTACCAGTTATTTAGAGGCAACCCCTCTAATTGCAATATGAGGTCTCCCCTCCAAGTATTCATGCATGTTGTTGACCACATGACCTATATTGGCTTTTGGTACATTAACTAATACAAATATTCATAAGTAACATAAGCTATGTTTTAAGAACTAAAACTAGTTAATATGACAGACAACTAGGTTTCCAGGACTTACACATTTCCGCTGCTATTAGTCTTATTTATGATTCAACCATTCATACTATGTCATATATTCATGCATTGAGCGTTATGCTCAGCCGTTACTTTCCTTTCCATGTCCCAAAACGGCTGGTACCCAAGGACAGACTCGAGCATTTGAACGACGTGCATAGGATGGAAGCTGCCATAGACTTCATCTCCTTTTGCCTTCTGTTCTTGTGTAGTCTTTCATTCATTTCATTTACTTTACTTATGTTTTGGCTTATGTTTGGGAACCGATGTTTGGTTCCGGTTATCCCCATGGTCATGTATGTTTTACTACATATTACCTTGCATGCTTTGATGACACGCCATAATTTCGCGTAACGGTCCACTTATCAAAGTGGGGTGTTACACTAACGGTACTTGACACTTACAAATAATTCCCAACACCTACTTATGCTAAATCATGATTAAGGGCCTGTTTGGTTAATGGGCTTTAGAGGTCATATTTAACTTTAACTTTTAATTTAAGTGTTTGGTTGTCATCATAAAGAAAAAATATGGGGCTCAAGTCTACTGACACCAATCCGGTGAATTTGATGGGTTTATCAAATTAAAGTGGTCCCATTATATTCATGTGTCTAGCTTTTTAAAATAAAATTTATAATAGTACATTTTATTAATATATTATAATGTAAAAGAATAAACATTGTAGACCCCGTATCATTTAATGCAAGCTTAAACCATATCCTAAATCTAAGCTTTGTATTTAAGATCTTAAACCCATGAATATACCAAACAGACCCTAAGTTTGCACTAGTGATTAAATTAAAACACAATAGTCACAAGTTTATATCAGATTCGCATAACAAAAACAACTCACCCCTAACTAAAAGCAACATCTCAGATTTTACCTATTAATAATCTTATTTTGAAAACTAGCTTACAGATTCAATTTTTAGTTTCACACTTATAAATTTAAAACAAGAGATCATTCAGATACAAAAGCAGCAGTAAATTAATTATATCCAAACCCCTAACATAACGGTACTCAACAGGTAACAAATCGAAACATTCAGAACCAAAATACCCCAATACAGTTTCAAAAGTTGTGATACAAGCACTAGAGTCATTTTAACTGATTACTTCAAAGACTTAACATCATAATCTACCCTTATTATAACTCAGATTTAATCAGTTTCTAACAATGGACAGAGTACAAATCCAAAACGCAACAGATAAATCAAATCGACATTAATAAGATAAAACTAATCAGTCCAATAATCTAAACCACATCTCAATATTATCAAAACAATCATCTCTAACAATCAATAACAGATCCCTAAAAGAATTATTTCATTACTAAAAAACCAAAAATCAACTCAAAACAAAGTACAGCAGGATATCAATTTCAACAGATTCACAAATAGTAAAATTAACTAAATAACAGATTATACTAAACATTTATAAAATTAAACGAGCTTAACCAGATTTTGAAGAAATCCGTTGAAGAAGAAAGTAGCGCTGAGCTACCTTAGATTGACACCAAAATGGTCAAACCACCTTATTATCATAAACCACGAATATGAATCGAACCAGCATCAAGATATTTTATGTTTATCAGTTGGATAAACATTATATCCCTTTTCTAACTTTATCATTCAAACAAGCTATAGATTTAAGCTTATTCAAACAAGTTTTCACTTATAATTATTTTCATAGATTTAAATTTCAAACACTCTTAAAAGTAAAAAAACGCAGAGTAAAAGATTTAAAAACGGAAATCAACTTTTATTTAATCTCATCAAACATTACAATACTAATAAAATTCCTATCTATAAAAATACATTATAACAATAAATTTAAGAAGGGATGATTACATGATTATTTTGAGGGGCTATTTATAGGCTAGGTGAGGTGAGGTGGTGTTGGTGATGAATAATTGTAGGCCTTTGGATCTTCTCTTCCTTCTTCTCTCTCTTTTTAGTTATCATCTAAGGGCTGTAATTGGCCCTCTTTCACTCGGATTGCCAACCTGGCACACCTTGTGTTAGTTTGGTGATGAGTTGGAAAATTCTTATTGGCTCTCTGACAAGTTTTTAGTTAATCCACCAATGAGAGAAAGGCTGTGATTAATTTAAACGCCACGTCACAGCCTTATACTAAGCATCTGAGTGTAGTCTACGCTCCAATCTTGCATTGAATTATCTGAATAATAGGCGCGTGTAATCACTCAAGAATTTAATTGGAAACCGCCAAATGTTAGGGTTCTTCACCTGGTGGTGTTCTTCCCCTTTTTCTTCTTTTCTCTCTCTCTCTCGTTTTCTTTTTTTCTTTTATTTTGTTCTTTGAACGAGTAAGTTTTGACCACAAAAGTTTATATAAAACTTTGCACCGTCTCATTTGTTTTGGTCTTGATGGGCTTAGACCATTGACTTGACCAAATATATTCAACTTCAAACCGTCTCTTTTTCTTTGCTAATATGGGCCTATGACCCAAAGTTTGTAAAAAATCCATCCATTCCTTATTTATTTTGATGTTGGGCTCTTGTTGGGCTTTTCCAAACTAAATTATTCCATGTAACTATATTAATGGGCTTCTAGGCCTATTAAGTATATGTGGGTCCCACAAAGGCCTAATAACTTTATAAACTTGAATCTCGTCTTAAATCGAATTGTCTTTTGGCTCTTGATAAAATCTTTAAATCCCATGTCGGATTTGCCGGTTTTTGTGATTTTGGTACCTACACACATGAAACAAGAAAACAAGCATATACAATACAAAATTCATGTGTTTAATGCATTTTATGTTTTTTTATGATATAAATGATATGAGTAATTACACGCATATTAGTAACCTTAACCAACCAGTCTTGCCCTATTTCTGATCACAATGCCTCTCTCATCTCTATTATTCCTTAAATCCCAACGTTCTCCAATTGGTCTCACATGCTTGGAACAGTCTACAAGCTCCCGAACATCCTGTATTACAAACTGATGAAGTGTACCTTGCATTGCTTCAACCCAGCTTGGTTCTTGAAGAGCATAAAAAATCTTCTCGGGCTCATTCTATGACAGAAAGCAAGCAAATAAACATTCTTGAACTAAAGGGGTATCATCCTTTTTGTGAATGTTGGCAATGGATCCTCTTTGAGGATTCTTCTTCCTTATTCCTTGAACTAGTGAATTGATGGGACCAATTATTTGAGTAGGAGGATGAATTTTGGATACTTTAGTAACAATTCTTCCCCTAAACAAAGTGTTATCATGCACTGTAGACTCCAAGGGGCTATGATCCCCATTATCATGATTTCCATACCTACTTGAACTAGAAAACATGTTGTTAGCATCTGGATTGATGACACTAACATCTTCATTAGGTATGGAATCTTCAACAAGTTCAAGTACTTCCTTGTCAGCGGATGAAAGCAAGCTGTCAGCGGCTGGATCAGGCGTGTCGGCGGCTGAAATACTTTTGTCAGCGGATGGAATAGTTTCACTGACTTTCTCTTCTTGTTGTTTTCTCTCCACTTCTCTTTCAGCAGCAGATGTGACAATCCGTCAATTTATGGTTTGTATTTTATTCTCAAATATTATTTAAAAACATTATTTTAATGTTATATTTTGAACTCACTTATTTTGGGAACAAATTTGGATTTACGTCTTGAAGTAGCATCGACTACGTCTAAACCGGAGGATTCTACATTACGTGCTTACGTTTACATACACCGTTTTGGTGACAGTCCGACATTTCAGGAAATAAATTTATCCGTGAATATTATTTTGGAATTTTAAATTTGTGTTGGTTCATAAACTCACAAATTTACGAGAAGAAATTAGGACTTACGATTATAATTTAACGTCCTTTAAGACTAAACCAAAAACCTTAGGATTACGTATTTACGTTTTCGAACTCCATTTTTTATGAGACAATTTTTATTAGATTCGTTTTGTGCCGTTGATTCATAATTTATAAAAACATTTTTCGTAAGACGACCCGAGGGCACGCAAATAGAGGAAACTAGAATCGAGAAATACCCGTAAATTAGTGGGATGAGACAAAACAAGTTTTGCCTCACCCCACTATAAGGGACGGCAACATCTATCCACAACACCCTTAGGTGTCAACTTGTAAACAACAAGTAGTAAACTTGTTAACTTAAGCTTACAAAGTAAGCTACTCTTACACCAAAAACCACTAACTAGCTAAACACATACCACTAGCTTCATTTCCTCCATGCAAACAACTCTCATTCTCTCCCCCCCTCTCTCTAAAATTTGTCCACCACCACCCCTAAACACCCTCATTTGATCAAATTTAACCATGAAATCCTATGTTATTCACACATATGATGAAGCCCTTTTCAAGCTCTATTGATTTGTGGTGATTTTAACATCGAAAGAGAAGTTTGCAAGATGAAGTAGGGCTGATTTTCAAAGACCAACATCTCCCTTGGTGATCTTGAAGATTTCATACAAGTTTTCATAAGATTTGGTGACCCGAAACTAAGTCTTGATCCTTCAAACTACTTAATCTTGGTGGTTTCCGTGATTGAAGCACGTACCGTACATCCAAATCTCCGATAACCGCCTTTCCCAATCAAAGTGAGTTCATAGCCTCACACTCTTTTAAATGTTTTTAAAAAATGTTTTATAAACCGCGAGGGAGATAACATGTTAGTTTTTATGAAATAAGACACTAGTTGTTCCGATTGTTTGTTTATTGATTTGGACCCGAATGTATGTATGACCCGATGAATGATTAAATGACCCGATAGATGAAATGAAATGGATTATTAAAGTTAGGTTATGTCACTAAAAGTCCCATTAGCATGAATTGTGAACTACCGGGATTTGTTAGACGCTTATGCATATAATAGTACTATTTGGGGACAATCACCCCAGTTCGCGCCTTGACGGTTGATCCCCGTCGTGCCACATTGATTGGTAAGCGAATTTATGTATGAGAAGATTTACACAAGCGTGATTATTGTGACGACACGCTAATTTAGATGGGCAAATTGAGTTTCGGGCTAGCTACCCGTTGTTTGTTGTAGTAAGGTAACAATGTCATGCGACTTATAATAGTCCAATAACGAAATACTGCTATACGCACTAAATTACGTTATATTGCCTGACTAGCAATACGGGGTCTTACTATTGATATTATGTACGTGTTTTGTTTTTTTCATAACCATATTCATATAACGGTTTTTATTTAACTCTACACGACGTTATAAAACTTATTGTATGATATTTTTACGACATTGGTTCGTATAATGGTTTTGAAGGCGAAAGCCTATATTATGATTTTGACAAGGATTTGTTTAAAATGTTTTTGGCCTATTTTATGGCCAATTACAAAGATTTGTACAAAATGATTTTCGGTAATAGTTATATAACGATGATATATTGATGGTTTATTAAACTCTATTAATTCACTTGGCATTATCGCTGACCTTTTCTTTTAACATGTTTTGTCTCAGGTACTTGAAGGTAATTCTCGGGAAGACAACAAGAATTCATGGCCCGTACTTAAATAATAATTTCCATTCAAATGCTTTGTAAAATTTGTATGAAATAATATGACTTGGGACCTATGTAAATTTGATATTTATGAATGGAAATGCTTTATTATTAAACGACGCGATTTTTAAGCGTTGTCTATGATATGAGTAATGTGCTATCCCGTAACACCAACGAGTCTTCCGCTGTGTTGAATTGTATAAATTTGGGGGTGTTACAGTTTGGTACCAGAGCTCTCGTTATAGAGAACGAAATATTTTTAAAACTAAGGTTTTGAATAAAACATTTCAAAATCTTTTAACTATAAACATTTTTCTAAAAATGTCTACAAATCTTTTGACTATAACGGTGCCGAAGAATTCCCGAGTTACCGATAAGGCCAGACTGAGAAGTGTTATTTTAATATATATATAACTTGGATTATATATATATATATGTTGTAATTTGATTACATGATAGTTTGATTATTATTTTAATATTTATACGAGATATTTATACGATGTAGATTGTCACAAGGAACCCTAACTCCCCTAGCAAATCAATCGAAGCTATTCCCGTAGGAAATTCTAGCTATTCCAGATCTAAACCAAGTTGTGGATATTTATGATCCCAACAAAATGGTTAATATTCGTAGAAATATAGATATTAGTTGATTGCGATATTAAAGAAGAATTGGCGAGATTATATCTGATATCGATGTCATGACGATCTTTCCTTATAGAGTGGAGTTTGACAAAACCTTACCACCTGGAAAGGTGTCATCTGATTCGGTGTCACCCAATTCTTAAATTTAAGAATCAAAAGGGTGAATGTTGCACTTGAGGCTGTCATTAGAGCCTTTACCCAAAAGCCTCATGCCACTAGTACCTTTCCGAGAAATCTAATTGAATGTGTGAGTCATCTCATGCTAGTGACTCATTTGATAACTATTGTTGTAAGAGCTATAGGATTGGAAATTAATTGTTGATCATATCGAGCTTTTATTACCCTTTCAAGGTCTAAGAATAAAATTGAAAGTATTGGAGAATCAGGTAGGATGTTGCATTGAGTATAAGTTGATTAAAACTTGAATAAAGTAAAAATTTAACCTGTATGGAATAAGAAATTGTTAAGAGGAAGTTGTTGAGTTCTGTGATTAAATTATAAGGTTTTAAATGATTGTTGGTTCGTGTTAAGGGTTGTTCCTAGCCCATTGTCCAATGACGAGGATGCCCAGTGTCCAACCTATAAATTGAAGAAATCTTCTTCTGAATTGGGACCGATGGATCTTCCGGGACAGGTGGGACACCTAATGACTCTTGTAGATTAGTATTCATTGTGGTATCTTTTAAAAATAATCCCTAACTTAACTGAGACATCAGTTGGTAGAATAAGTTCTTGGAATTGTATGACATAGTGACACGTAATGTGTTACGGTACAATTTTGACTTGTTTGTGATTAATGAAAAGACTACCTTTGATTGCTAAATTCTACATGTATCGATGATATCTATCTTTTCTTGTTTCTTCCTAATGCTCGCATTAGTGATGCAACCATTCAACAAGTACTCATCTCGAATTGAGTTACGTTGTGGATTATTCTTTTTGAGTGCCATCGAGGTCATGCACCTCATGATTAATTGGCTAAGCTTATTTCCTATTATATTGTGGTTAGTTCTTGGTAAACAACTTTTCATCACTCTTTTGCAGATCACTCATTGTTTTTATAAGATAAAACAATATCCTTTGAGAAAATTGAATTTTCATCACTATATGGATTATTTAAAGTGAGACTTATAAATAATCATTATTGAAATAAAGTTGATTATGAAATACCTTGGAGAACTTAATTGTTTTCATAACAAAGAAAATCTTTGTAAATTTATTTTTTATTCTTATTTAAGAATTAAGCATGAAAATGTTTTTATTATAAACATGATGATAAAAATTTGACGAACTGAGTATTGCATCGTTAATCTTGAAATTGTATATAGTTGCGCGCCTACATACAATTTGGAATGGACCATGCAAGGCTGATTAGTAGTCACCATAAAACTGATTAATAAACACTACATTTTCTATGAAAATTGTGAAAGATTAAATTTTATGAGATCTGCAAGAAGTGCAAAATAGGGACATATTGTTAAAGACACCTACATACGTGCCCGTAACATTTATTCTTCTGAATCGAATTTACTCATCTATAGATATTGTCTTAATTGACAATTGATATTCCCTTCTTGTCCAATTCTCCCGTGGTGAGATTCTTAGGAAAAGTATCTGATTACCGAGTGTTGATACCCGACCGGATGTATCGACGTTCTTATCATTTCTTTTTGTTAGATTTCATATTTGAATGAACTGGGTAACGATCCGAGGAGCTTTCGAATGCGTACTCAAATTATGAAAACATGGGATATATTCATATTCGTTAAATGTTTTCGTCTGTATCTGATTTGAAATTCTCTCGCGTAGATTATGCGTTGACCTTAATATTTTAATGGTAGTTGTGTCTCCTGATATCCTTAAATTTGTGAAGGATTATGAGTTATTATTAGTCTTTTGAGAAGTTCACATCTGATCGACGGCAATAAAACTAGAAAGTTGATAGTGCCAGTAGAATGGATTGATTGATTATGACATGACGACATTGTCTTAATTGATGAGAACTCGAGTAGAATTCCTCTAAAAGATAAGATGTTTATTATCAAAAGTGATCTAAATAATTCTTGATGGATGACCATATCCTACATTTAGACTTGAAATTATACCATGAATGGTTGTGAATTAGTCATAGATATTATAATCTAGAAAGAACCTAATATGAATTTATTAAAAGATGTTTCCGTTATCTGAAACTTTAGGAGGTATTTGCTGGTAAATTACCTAGACTTTCGCCATTAAGGCAAGTTGAATTTGGTATTGAATATATTCCTGGTGCTGCACCTGTGGCGTGTGCGCTGTTCATCAGCACCGTCTGAATTAAAAGACTTACCGTACAACTAAGAGATTTTTCGGAGAAAGCTTTTATTCTACCAAGCTCGTCATTATGAAGAGCTATGGTGTTATTATTCCTTATATTTGTTGAATTACAGTGAACTAAGTAAATTGAAAATCGAAATCGATATCTATTACCCAAGATGATAGATTTGTTCGATCATTTACAAGGTTCTAGCGTATATTCGAAGATTTGATCCACGGCATGGTTATCATCAACTTCGCGTTCGCGAAAAAGATTATCTATTCCAATCACTACATCTAGAACTTGTAATGAACATTATGAGTTTCACGTGATGACGGTTGGATTGACTAATACACATGTAGCATTCAGGAATTTGTGAATCACGTGTGTAGGCTGTAATTTGATAAATTCATGCTTGTGATCATTAAGGACCATTTGTTTGTTTCTAAGAATAAGAATGAGTTAATGATTATTTATAGACTGCGTTGAATTGGCCGAGTAGTGAAAACATGTACCTTGAATATTTAACATGTGATTAAAGACTAAATCCTTTACATTATTTGACCGTGTGGTTAATAGATAATTGAATCTATATTGACTTTTCAAATATTAGAGCCATTAAGGCTTAAGATTATACCAAAAAGAAAAGTGCAAATATTTTATGACAAATGTTTTATCAAAAAGAATTTTTAAGGAATCATTTCATTAAATCCAGAACATTTAACTAAACTCCTGTTTAGGGGTAAATGTAACCTAAGATTTGAAACGACAACTTTTGCTTTCAACTAAGAAAATTTTGACCAAAATGTAACCTAAGATTTTTCGAACATTTACGGATCTTACTAATTATTTCGGATAAATCAACTAATTCAAATTTATTTTGAACATTTTTATATAATTGGACGGACTAAGAAATTTAAAACTTTTTATGTTTACAATTTCATAAAAATTAAATATTTATTATTTAATTACATGTAATAATTATGGACGCTTTAAACGTTGGATTGAGAAAAACTGATAAAAATAATAGTTGAGACGAGACTAAAACTTAGAAGATATGAAGAAAGAATTTTTAAATAAATACGGTCCTGATAATTATTTCATCAGGAAAAGTGAATGTAGATACTGACACATTATATATAAAGTATAAAGAACCAATTAAGATATATTTCTTAATAATGATTGTGCAAAATAAATTGCCGAGCAATTTGAAATATAGTCGATGCTTGTAAAAAGGATAATATAGATAATAAAAGGGGTTCGCGGCTAATGTGAACCATTAGAATTGAGAAGCCGATGGTGTTAAATGTCTTAAAGGCCGTTCGTGGTTGCCTAAATATGGAGATTTAGAGATTTAGTCATATTGGAATCTCATAAGATTAAGTATTCTATTCATGCCATTTCTGATTAAATGTATCTCTATCTGAAGAAGTTGTACTGATGGCAAATTATGAAGGCATACATTGCCTCATACATTAGTAAACGTCTAGCTATTGCAAAGGTCATCATATGAATTTGATTCGATTTGGGTCATCGTCGACAGACTGACCAAATTTGCTAATATCGTTCCTGTTAATGATAAATTCTCGATGAAGAAATTGACTCATTTGTATTTAAAGGAGTTGTGTAAACATAGTGTGCCTGTATCGATCATCTCTATCGAGATCCTCACATCGATTTTCTAGAGATTTGCTCAGAAGTCATTGAGAACGAATCTTGATGAGAGTACTGTGTACCACCCCAATCGAAGGGATGAGGTTAAGTAACGATACAAAATACTATAAGTGCTGTTTTATGTTTGAATGATTGACCTTTGGTAATAAACTGTAAAATCGTTTTCCTTTGGGGAGATTATCATTGATAATTATTGTATTAGGATCAAGATCGAATCTTGTGAGGATATATATTAGAGCATCTGTAAGCAGGAGTTGGGATGAAGACCCCCGACATACACCCATTGTGAGTTGGACATGTCTTTTAGGTTTAAGGTTTCCTATGATGGCGAACCTAACCTAACAAAATACTCGACCCGCGAGACCTGAAATGCTTGTTGAAATTAGGATCTGATTATTGACTGCCGGTAGTGGGCAGGAGGTTATGTGAATATGAAATGTAGATCTTTAAGTGCCAGATGTGTAGCGAAGTTAGGCCAAAAATTTTAACCATGGAAAAATGAATTGATGATCTGAAAGATCATGGGATATAAGTCCCCGTTGTATGGGACCATTGAGATGATGTAAAAGATTGGTTTGAAAGGCATATAAGCTGGATCTACCCTAGGACTTCTAGAGCTACGTGAATTATGTTTCGTATATCGAACTTGATAAAATGCCTATCAAGTGAAAATCTGACTATTCCTTAATGAAGTTTAGATCGGCGAAAAGTTGCATTCATCAAAAACCCGTGAAAATCATGGATAGAGAAAGTAAGTCAACAATAAGCCTGATCTTATTCCCGTAGTTATGTTTGATGAAACTCGCGTATTGTAATGAAATACAATTGTGAGAAAAGACCGAATGTGGAGGAAATACCCACATGGCTTTAACTCTATAAGAAGGGAGTAGTAAGATAAGATGATCTTTGAGGACAAAGATCCAGTTTAGGGTTAAATGCTGTGACAATCCGTCAATTTATGGTTTATATTTTATTCTCAGATATTATTTAAAAACATTATTTTAATGTTATATTATGAACTCACTTATTTTTGGGAAGAAATTTGGATTTACGTCTTGAAGTAGCATTGACTACGTCTAAACCGGAGGATTCTACGTTACGTGCTTACGTTTACATACACCGTTTTGGTGACAGTCCGACATTTCAGGAAATAAATTTATCCGTGAATATTATTTGGAATTTTAAATTTGTGTTGGTTCATAAACTCACAAATTTACGAGAAAAGATTAGGACTTACGATTATAATTTAACGTCCTTTACGACTAAACCGGAAACCTTAGGATTACGTATTTACGTTTGCGAACTCCGTTTTTGATGAGACAATTTTTATTAGATTCGTTTTGTGCCGTTGATTCATAATTTATAAAAACTTTTTTCGTAAAACGACCCGAGGGCACGTAAATCGAGGAAACTAGAATCGAGGAATACCCGTAAATTAGTGGGATGAGACAATACAAGTTTTGCCTCATCCCACTATAAGGGACGGCAACATCTATCCACAACACCTTTAGGTGTCAACTTGTTAACAACAAGTAGTACACTTGTTAACTTAAGCTTACAAAGTAAGTTACTCTTACACCAAAAACCACTAACTAGCTAAACACATACCACTAGCTTCATTTCCTCCATGCAAACCACTCTCATTCTCTCCTCCCTCTCTCTAAAATTCGTCCACCACCACCCCTAAACACCCTCATTTGATCAAATTTAACCCTGAAATCCTATGTTATTCACACATATGATGAAGACCTTTTCAAGCTCTATTGATTGGTGGTGATTTTAACATCCAAAGAGAAGTTTGCAAGATGAAGTAGGGCTGATTTTCAAAGACCAACATCTCCCATGGTGATCTTGAAGATTTCATACAAGAGTTCATAAGATTTGGTGACCCAAAACCAAGTCTTGATCCTTCAAACTACTTAATCTTGGTGGTTTCCGTGATTGAAGCACGTACCGTACATCCAAATTGTCGATAACCGCCTTTCCCAATCAAAGTGAATTCATAGCCTCGCACTCTTTTAAATGTTTTTATAAAATGTTTTATAAACCCGCGAGGGAGATAACATGTTAGTTTTTATGAAATAGGACACTAGTTGTCCCGATTGTTTGTTTATTGATTTGGACCCGAATGATTGTATGACCCGATGAATGATTAAATGACCCGATAGATGAAATGAAATGTGTTAAGTTATCGTAATCCTTGGATTATCTAACTATGGAGATGATTATTAGAGAGAGAGATAGATGAAGATGTAGAGAGAGAAACTAGAGAGGGGATGGAGAGAAAAATGAAAGATTGGATTAAGTGTATGAAAAGTGAATGACCAACCCCTCCTAACATGCTAGGAGGTGGTTTATATAGCCCACCCTACATGTGGGCTATATGGGCTATATTGGATCACGAGCCCAATATCATTGGAGTGACCGATCCTTTCTAAATACGTAAAAACGTATTTCCAACAATCTCCCCCAAAGGGAGGTCACTCCAAGTTACGATGTCCTAAATAGTCTATTGCTCGTGATCTATGCTAATAATGATGTGACCGAGACTTTCCTTGGAAAAACGTATTTCCAACAATCTCCCCTTAAGGGAGGTCACACCATTTTACAAAATCTTAAACCTAGCATACCATGCTTGAGTCTTCGATCTTGTTCTTGTGAATATGCTGATGAGATCTTTGACTTTAGTCTTGAGCATGTTTCCTTGCCTTGACCTTGCGCATTCATCACTTGTGATATTTGCCTCCTCGTGACTTCATGTTCCACATACTTATACTTTTATAAATTCTTGAAAGCTTCATAGTTTGATACAGCGGAAGACTTGACTTTTAGACTTTCTTGAATTTGTTGAAGTATTAAGTGCATACAGTATAAGCATGTGGTGACAACTTCTTCTGGATTGTGCACCGCAATGCCACCTTCTTGTTACGCTGGATAAGACAGTTAGCAACAAAACCTATATACACGGATGCAATGGCCTTGAACATTTCATTCTAATTCAGTAGCATTTTACCTCCGGTCGGTGAAGAGCGTTGGACGATATAAAATATCGTACTTGTAATAGGTGCTCTAATTAAAGATCTCCTAGACAAGATTTCGCGGGTAAACCCGTTCTCTTTATTCGATCGTCCAAAGCTGACTGCGAACATAAAGAGTGAATCATTTAGATAATAATATTCGCATGATTTGAAGTCGTCAATTCATGTTCCTGGAACAAGGGAAATTCAATTAAGAACCGCACCATCGTTGCTTTACAGTTGTCGCGAGCTTGATTCGTATAGAATCTTGCAAGTTACCTACCAAGTGCTGTTTGAGGTTAACACTAGAAGGATTTCCACTCATCACTTTGAACACTATAGTGTGTCACTCTGAGTGTTCTGGCAAGATCACTAAGATATTGCGTAGAGGCCTGGAACGTGTTTAAGTTCAGTTAAGAATTAAACAACTGTTGCTTTCCAGTTATCACAAGTTTGACTCATAAAGATCGCACAAGTCACCTACCATGAGCTTTTTGATATTCCCTCAAGAAGGATTTCCATCTTCATTGTAAATACTTTCGTATTACTCGGATGTTCAGGCAAGATCATGAAGATTTTGCGTAGGACTCTTAAGATCTTTCTTACTTTTCACAGTGTGTGAAGAAGCAAGGAATTATGAAAGTGTGTCCTAATGAGATATATGATGATCTCAAATGGCTCTAGACTCGATCGTGCATTTTGGATTTTAGTGATCGGAGGCTGGAGAGGAGTGCCTCCTTTTCAATACCAATTTATTCGGAGTGAATAAATCAATAGATAATGCGTTGTCTCCGTGTGATTAAAACAAATATCTTTTGAGAGATATCTGAGGTAGCTGGGATGGGTTGTGCCTTGCATCACTGGGTCCATGATGTCTATCTTCAATATCAAGAATCATTAAAAATGATCTCAATAGCATATGAATTGACCCGGTTTCTGCCTAAGGTTGTAAGGAAGGCTTCTTTCTTTACACCCTTTATCTTTACAATTATTTTTCATTCTTCAACCCCTTTAATGCTTACCAATACGTCATCACTAGCACCTTGTTGTGATTGTTCCAGTGCTAACTTAAGTACTTGGTCGGCATTCAGCTACGTTTACAATCTTTCTCCATCTTTTCTAAGGACTACTATTTCCAGCTATGGAATGTCCTTGGGAAGATTCCTCTGGTTCTAGAGAAATCATTGGACTTTAACCTATCCTACCATCCTTATATCACCACAATCTTCACCGTCGTGAATAGAGATGTTTTGGGTAAGTGTATGTCACCATGAAATCCATTTTGAAGTGCAAATCCATTTTGCTCCCCCTTAACATATGCCACGATATCCGAGAAACATTTCGCACATGTCGGGACGAGCTAGCACGTTAAGTTAAACCATTTGTGATTAATCATTTCTCATATTAAATCATATTTTCTCTCCCATATTAAAATTATTAACCCAATCGATGTTTTTAATATCAATTGATTTAATAGCATTTTAAGAAAATTTTGTGAAGAAAAATGCAAATCTAATTATCTTCATGAATTACACAAGCTCCCCCTCAAATTAATGAGGGTGTACTTGAAACGTAAATTAAATACCTTTTAAACACAAGTGTAAGGTATTTATCACGTGCAAAGATCATATATGATAATGTATTCACAAGATTAGCGATTTACGAGGTTGGACCTGAATGATGGAGAACATCATATGATAGAATCACATGGTTCTTGTTCACGAATGCTGGTCGCCTCGTCAGGTCTGAAGTTATCTCTTGACTCCATGTGTATGATTGATATCTTTGTCTTGACACCAATATGTGAACTTGGCATTCTCGGCATCAAGGATTCTGAATGCTGGACAATTGCTCCCCCTCAATTGTTGACCCGTGTTCTATTGAAAGAGCTGTAGTCACCATTTGAGTAGTCGCCTTGTCGAGTATGTAGATATCAATTCTAAATTGCTACAGTTGGTGGAGATGATAACTTCATAAAAACAAGATTTCTCTTGTTTTAACAAATAAATGCACTGACACGTACATATATTCGTGTTAGATTGTGTTGTTACGTAAACACAATCCCTTACATGGTCATAAAGTAAACCATGCCCGAGAAAATTAATTCCCGTTGTTGAGTCTAAGCTTTCCGGTTAAATGCTTGACTTAAATGTGAAAAGCGGGTTACTATCAGAAATAATAGCAAGCCATTTTGAGCATGTTTTAAAAGTTTGAACTTCTGCTCGAACTTTATTTACAACCCCGTGTCATTATTGAATGACATTTCTAGTATCGTAAATATTATCGATTCCAGAAGACATGCTCTTTTTATCAAAACATTTTTGAACACACAATTTTGAAAGATTTAGAAAAACATTTTGAGAAATTCTCGAAAAATTGTGTTCAAAGTTTTGAAAACAAATTACTTGAGCTTAAGATGTTGAATATATTACAAAACAAGCTCAAGTCCGAGAAGTTGTAAGCTTCCTGTTGTTAAGGATATGTTACCATCGGCGATAAACTTTCCTTTTAGCTGAAGAACTAGTCCTAAGTTGACATGTACTTAGAAGTCATTTTCATGAGCTTGAAAAATTTGATTGTTTTAATGGAAAGATCATGACCGGGAAAGGTGAATTTCTCGTTATGAGGAAAAGTTCTCTTATTTAAAAGATTCACTTTCCTTTCTGAGCTTAAAACTTGGAATGTTTTAATACAAGCTCATGACCGAGAAAATTTAATTTCACGTTACGAGGATAAGCTATCTTTAAAGATAAGCTCTCCTAAAATAGAAGTCCGAGTTACAGTTTGATATTTAACTGTAAGTCATTGTGCATGAGCTTAAAAACATCGAATGTTTTTATTATTAGCTCACGCCCGAGAAAATTTAATTTCTCGTTGTTAAGATAAGTTTATCATCGGCGATAAACTTTCCTTTCTTTGAAGATCGATTTATAGTCTGTGATATGACTATAAGTCCTATACACGAGCTTAAAACCTTTGAATAGTTTTAATCGGAAGCTCGTGTCCGAGAAAATTTAATTTCTCGTTTTGAGGGTAAGTTATCGTTGCGAGATAAACTTCCCTTTCTTTGAAGAACGGGTTACAGACTGTGATTTGAATGTAAGCTTTTACACGAGCTTAAAACCTTTGAATAGTTTTAACTGAAGCTCGTGTCCGAGAAAATTTAATTTCTCGTTTTGAGGATAAGTCATCATCGGGATGAATTTTCCTGTCTTTTGAGAGCGAGTTACAGTCTGTTATGTGACTGTAAGTCATTTTACACGAGCTTAAAACCTTTGAATAGTTTTAACTGAAGCTCGTGTCCGAGAAAATTTAATTTCTCGTTTTGAGGATAAGTCATCATCGGGATGAACTTTCCTGTCTTTTGAGAGCGAGTTACAGTCTGTTATGTGACTGTAAGTCATTTGAACACTGTTAGCTTAACTGCAAATCCCCTGAGACACTTGTTTCTTAGATATCAGCTTCTTCAGCAACCAAACTCTGAGAGTGTCCTTAATTGAATGGTATACAATGATTGGACCGCTTCGTTCTTTTGGAACATCCTCTTTGGTACCTGCATTCTCATTTGGAATTTGCATGCTTTGATATGGGTTAGCGATATCTATCTTAGAAGCAAGTGGGGGTTCACAATTTTCTTTTCTTGTGCTAGAGGTGACCTGAGGAGAGGATTCACTTGTCTTAGCTGGCAAACATTTCCTTTTATAGAAAACTTTAAGTTCAGGCTTAAGTGATGTATCCTCCTTTTCAATTTCCTCCCTAGTAGTCTTAGTAGAATCAGAGACTATCCTAGTTAAAGGGCACTCGTTTCCTATAAGAGTGAAAGTTCTACCAGTGAGGCGCCACATTTTACCCATGGGTTTTATTTTAGCCACCCACTGGGATTTAAGTCTAGCACGGGAGTTCACCTCATTAAGTAATTTTTTGACACAAGAATCATGATTGGCTTTAAAGACACATTTCCTACATGTTTTACAAGTAGCATATTTAATGTCCGAGTAAGATCTAGAATTCCTAGATGATTGATTGATGCTCCTAGGATATGATATGCTACGGTTAGCAGTGTTGGGTAATCTAGAAGGCATCTGACTAGGTTTAAAATTCCTATCTCTTACTTGTGTCTTCAGAATATCTTCCCTTAGACCAAATTTATGGCGAACATCATTTGAACTAGTTCGAGACGTGTTCTTTAGACTATTTCTAGGGAGGCTAGATGGAATCATGTGATTAGGTCTTGCAAAAGCTGTTTTAGTCACATTGGGCCTAGATAGTGGAGTGACTGGTCTAGAAAGATGAACCATATCAACATGGGAGGCAAACTGCGGTCTCGAGGATTTTGGTCGCTCATATCTAAATGCAGTCGGTTGTCTAACATACTGAATTTGAGGTGGTTTCCCCAAGATTGATGATTTTTCAAGCTTAGTATCCACACTAGATCCTTTAGTTTTTCTCAATTCGTTTTTCAACGCAGCTATAGCAAAGACCTTTTCTTGTACTTGAGCCTTTAAAGTCTCATTCTCTTTGAGCATATCATCTTGGGATGCCAACTTAGATTCAAGCGACTTAATTTGTCTCACAAAATTATCCTTTTCAGCTTTAGAATCTTGAATTATTTGATTTAATTTTCTTTCTAGAACAACGTTTGAATTTTCAAGTTTTTCAAAATAATTTTCAAATTTATCCGTTTTCTTCGAAAATTCAATTTTGGCATCCTCAAGAGCTTTAGATTGTTGAGCTAAAATCGTTTCAAGCTCTTTATTCTTGGAATCAGAATCGGTTAGAGAAGCAGTCATAAAGCATTTATCATGATGAACTATAGCATTCTAAACAATTTCTCCCCTATTTTGACTCACATCGGATGAATCTGAAGTGGTAAAACTATCACCCTTTTCCATCCCATGTTTGTCATAATTAGGTTCGGAATGTGCAACATGCGGTAGTTCATCGGCATAGACATCATATACCACATTCCTTTGTACCGTATTTGTGGACTCTTCGTCAGATACGGGTATGGTGTCATCAATCCCTGACATGCTGCTTGTATCATGCTTTCCTCCCGAATCCTTGCTCTTGCAATCTTTAGGCTCCAAGTTGTCAACCGTATGATCATTCTCCTCTTGCATCTGCATCGTAGATTCTTGCACTCCATTATCATACTCTTTCTGAAGTCGAGATCTTTCATAAATCGAAGACGAGACTGATATCATTAATTTCAACAATGTACCACGAAACTCTTTAATTTCCGTTTGTGTGTACTAAAGAAATGATTGACATATCCTTGAATTGTCAGACTTAAGAATTTTGAATTTGAAGAAGTGCGTAAGTTGTGTCACTAGAGCTTGATATGCACATGCTGATGCAGAGTGATTAAAGTCTTCTTTGTGAAGTTTCTTAGCTAGTTGGTTCAAGTTGAGGAATATGGAATCGATGAATATATAACGATCTTGAACGAAGAGTGTCAGAAATTCGCTTCCTCCTTGAAACCAAGAAATGGTCACTAGATAAGACTGGAGTAGTCGAAAGAACGTTATACCACTTTCTCTAGCTGTGTTTTGTATGAGATGCAAGTCTCCCTCTCGAGATGTCGAATTCGAAGAATCCATTGAAAATCGATGATAAATGAAAGTAAGGATTACTTGTCGATCGATCAATGAAAGAAAGTAATTGTGTTTGTTGTTGTGAGTAGAAGTCGAGAAATAATGTTAAAATCCCCTAATAATTGTTCTCGATAAACCAAAAATTCCGAGACAAAATTACACAAAATTTTCAAAAACACGTTTTTTAAAAAATCTTGGAAATCTTGTCACTCTATCGGAATGCACAAACAAGTTCTGTCACAAAGTCTATCGGAATACCTATCGCAATGCCTGTCGGAATGCCTGATCGCAATACCTATCTGAATGTGTTGATCGCAATATCTGTCGGAATGTGTTGATCGCAATACCTGTCAGAATGTGTTGATCGCAATACCTGTCGGAATATGTTGATCGCAATACCTGTCGGAATGTGTTGATCGCAATACCTGTCGGAATGTTGTGATCGCAATACCTGTCAGAATGTCAGATCGCAATACCTGTCGGAATGTCAGATCGCAATACCTGTCGGAATGTGGCTAAAGAAATTTTGGCAGAGTAACGTTTCAAAGTGGCCTTATACCCAATCGCAATATACGAAGCAAGGAGCTATCGCAATGTTTGATCGGAATAAGTGTCGAAATATCTTTTGATCGCAATGTAGAGACCCTAGGTCTTTGCGACCCGAATGCAGAACCTTACTCACTTTGCGATGGAGACAACTTTGCGATGGAGACAAGTTTACCACTATTCTCGGAAAGTACACAACAAATCCGCAATTTTAATCCTAAAAACGAATCAAACACCCAAAAATTTGTGTTTTTAACCCATAATACCAATACCAAATCACTATAGCAAGTAACTAGATAACGTATATCAAGATTAAAGCATAAAAACACAAAAAAGAATTGGTACTTTTGAAATCGGATCAAAATAGACGAAATGATTCAAGAACACAAACACAAAAACCAAGCAATCATCCCACGGCTCTTGATACCAATTGTTAAGTTATCGTAATCCTTGGATTATCTAACTATGGAGATGATTATTAGAGAGAGAGATAGATGAAGATGTAGAGAGAGAAACTAGAGAGGGGTTGGAGAGAAAAATGAAAGATTAGAGTAAGTGTATGAAAAGTGAATGACCAACCCCTCCTAACATGCTAGGAGGGGGGTTTATATAGCCCACCCTACATGTGGGATATATGGGCTATATTGGATCACGAGCCCAATATCATTGGAGTGACCGATCCTTTCTAAATACGTAAAAACGTATTTCCAACAAAATGGATTATTAAAGTTAAGTTATGTCACTAAAAGTCCCATTAGCATGAATTGTGAACTACCGGGATTTGGTAGACGCTTATGCATATAATAGTACTATTTGGGGACGATCACCCCAGTTCGCGCCTTGACGGTTGATCCCCGTCATGCCACACTGATTGGTAAGCGAATTTATGTATGAGAAGATTTACACAAGCATGATTATTGTCACGACACGCTAATTTAGTTGGTCAATTTGAGTTTCGGGCTAGATACCCGTTGTTTGTTGTAGTAAGGTAACAATGTCATGCGCCTTATAATAATCGAATAACGAAATACTGCTATACGCACTAAATTACGATATATTACCTGACTAGCAATACGGGGTCTTACAATTGATATTATGTTCGTGTTTTGGTTTTTCATAACCATATTCATATAACGGTTTTTATTTAACTCTACACGACGTTATAAAACGTATTGTATGATATTTCTACGACATTGGTTCGTATAATGGGTTTGAAGGCGAAAGCCTATATTATGATTTTGACAAGGATTTGTTTAAAATGTTTTTGGCCTATTTTATGGTCTATTACAAAGATTTGTACAAAATGATTTTCGGTAATAATTATATACCGATGATATATTGATGGTTTATTAAACTCTATGAATTCATTCGGCGTTATCGCTGACCTTTTCTTTTAACATGTATTGTCTCAGGTACATGAAGGTAATTCTCGGGAAGACAACAAGAATTCATGGCCCGCACTTAAATAATAATTTCCATTCAAATGCTTTGTAAAATTTGTATGAAATAATATGACTTGGGACCTATGTAAATTTGATATTTATGAATGGAAATGCTTTATTATTAAACGACGCGATTTTTAAGCGTTGTCTATGATGTGAGTAATGTGCTATCCCGTAACACCAACGAGTCTTCCGCTGTATTGAATTTTATAAATTTGGGGGTGTTACAGCAGATGCCTTAATGAATTCTTCACTCCAAACGGGTAAGTCTACAAAGGAAAACGTGGGAGTGAACTCATCTGCTTGTGATCCTGTCACCTTTGTAGCTTGTGTACCTGCATTATCAACTATAGATTCTTCCACGATCTTTTGAGAGTTCTCCAAGACAACTGGATTATTAACATGCAAATAATTCATGGATCTAGACAATGGCTCTAAATCAAAATCCAATCTGGTCCATTTGCAGGATCACTAGGTTTACTCTCCAAAAAGTCAACATGCACATTTTCTGTTATGAGTTTATCCCTTTTGTGGTAAACCATATATCCTTTGTTGTTCATAGAATAACCCACAAAATATCCCTCATTACCTTTTGAATTAAACTTACCTAGGTTGTCACTAGTATTAAGAATCACTACATGACATCCAAAGGGTCTAAGAAAATATATATTAGGTTTTCTATTCTAAAAGTGCTCATAGGGGTCTTATTGTGAATTTTGATGACCAAGGCTGTATTATGAACATAACATGCAATATTCACAACCTCAGCCCAAAAAGCAATGGGTAACTTAGCATCTGCTAACATGGTTCTAGCTGCTTCAATAAGGGTTCTATTCCTCCTCTCAGCTACACCATTTTGCTGTGGAGTTTTAGCTATGCTAAACTCCCTAGTAATCCCCTTATCAACACAGAAGGCATCTAATAGGTCATCCTAAACACACCATCATTATCACTTCTAAGAATTTTATCTGTAAACCCTGATTTCTTTTCCATTTGATTAGTAAATTTGATTAAGGTTTTGGTAGTATCACTTTTCTTGACTAAAAAGAAAGTCCACGTAAACCTAGAATGGTCATTAGTGACCACAAAGAAATAAGACTTACCATTTAAACTCTCTATATTGGTAGGTCCAAATAAGTACATGTGAAGCAAGTGTAGGGGTTAAGAATTAGAATGAACACTCTTAGACTTAAATGAGGCCTTGTGTTTTTGCCCTTAAGATATTGAACATAATTATGATCACTATGGAATGCTTTTGAAGGCAATCCTGTAACAAGATAATGCCTTACAAGTCTATTCATGGTCTTAAAGTTAATGTACCCTAACCTTTTATGCCATAAGTTACTCTCATCTGCAGAAGCTTTAGCATACAGACATGACAAGTTATTACTTATTTTAATCTCTTGTAAATTGACATAATAAATGTTCTTATGTAGAGGTATTCTAAATTCAATGAACTTATCAGCAGGTAACACATAGTCTTTACTCAAAACTAAGCATTCGGTATCAGTAAAAAGAACTTTATTTTTGTTGTCACAAACTTGCGACACACTAAACAAGTTATAGTCGAGTTCTTTTACCAAAAAAAACTTCATCAAACCTGAAGTTGTTAGTAATAAGAGTGCATTTTCCTGATATTGTCCTGCATCCTCCTCCAAAGTACACTTTATCACCATCTGGGATAGGAGTAAAGTTTGTCAAATAATCTTCCTTTCCAGTCATGTGCCTTGAGCATCCACTATCCTAATATCCATGGTCATTAACCTGCTTTGGAATGCCCTGCACATAAAGAAAACAAATCAGTTTTCATTGGGAACCCAAGCCTTAGTAGACTTGGATCAATTTGGTTGTTCAACAAGAATGGACTTGTTTCTTGTAACAACCCACTGTTCATCCCTTTTAACCTTAAACACATAGTTCATCCTAACATACTTTTCAAGATATTTAAACCTATTAAAAGTCATAGAGACACCATTAAAAGTTGATGATTATTCTTGTTTTGGTCTCCATGTTAAGTTGGATGATGCCTTAGATCCCTGTCCCTTAGGTGGTAAATACCTATTATTACTAGGTCTAACAATGGGTATGTCAGCTGCTAATTATGGCATTTTTATACCAAACCTAGTTCTGTCAGCGACTGGTTTTGCCCTATCAGTGGATGAATTGTTCTTGTCAGTGGGTGATTAGGGTTTGCTATAGGAACCCACTGTTTGTTAGACCAAGTATTGGTATTTTGGAAGGGTCGTTGGCCTTGGGAATTAGCTGTCTGATGCGTTCTTTGTGAGTATACACAAGTTTTAAATTTATAACACGGATTTCAAAATAAGCTAAGAACACACGGGCAAGTATGACCCTTTCGTTTGTAGCTATCTTGTTGTGGTCAGCCAAGGTCGTTCACTAGGATTTGGGTGTTTTCGGTTGTAAAGAGTCTTTGTAACAATGTAACGTTGGTGGTAAAAATGGTTGTTACTCCCACAATTACCATATAAGTAACAACTAAGCAAATAAATAACAAGTAAAACTTAAGATGATGATTAAGTTAATAAGATGAGATAACAATAATAATAAAAGATACTTGATTGGAACTAGTATTCATTTCAATGGAGTGAATAGATTATCGGGTAGATAGTTAAGCAATAGCACACAAATTATAAGTATACAATTCCAAGTAAATGGGTAATGTCATGGAATTGCACATGACACGGTTTAGAATAAAGAACCATTTCGACCTATGATCAATATTACAAACCGATAATTAAATCCATTTGTGAGAAGTATGATTTTAGAAACTTGTTCATTAGAGCCCTTTCGACCTATACTCTATATTAAATCTTTATAAATCCTTTTAACTTGTTTACCCATGGTTGTCAATCATGATACACCAAACACATACGCGCGCTAGCATTTAGAACAAAACATAACTAGGAACCCTTTCGACCTTTAGACCGAGTTATGGTTTACCAACAAGTTATCAAGACAAATATTAATTTAACAAAACTTATAAACAAAATCATAACTCAACATTGCAAAATAATAAACACTTCATATCCATGTTTACATTATTCCAAACAAGTATAAGAAAACTACTCCCTAATTATTTCAACAAAACTTATACGAACAATATTCATAACATTCATAATCATTCTTGAAATAATAAAAAAAGTTTTACCAAATTTCTAATCCAATAAGTAAATGAAGGAATTAGAGAAATCCTTAGGCCTCCAATTGACTACAAGTTATGTGGTCTTTTAGTTTATGTATTTGAAATTCGTATTTGATATTTGAGGCAGGTTTTGGAGAGGTTTGGTGAAGATTGGTGGTGATTTAGGTATCAAGAAACACTACCAATGATAAGGGTAATGATCCGTTAGAGTTTCGCAAGGTTATTTCGATGACTGGAGCTCCAAAATGTCACTTTTTGGCACACCAATATTAAATCCGGGAATTGGGGTCTTCACCAAGGTTGGGAGAATTCCCTTGATGAATAATGGAGTTGGTTATGAAAGATATTAAGTGATATTTTACAATGACCCCATGGGTCTTATTTATAGATGAATTAAGGACATGTCTTCAATGCATGAACTTGGAGCCAATGAAATAAACTTGGAGCCAAAGCAAATATCTTGGAGCCAAAGTTGTTCTAGAATGCTCCAAAGAAGCTTGCATGAATGTGGACACAATTTTGTCTAGACAAATGTTGGTGCCAACTTCACTCATGATGGAGGAAACTTGAACTATGTTGGATGCAAATCACCTACAATGTGATGGTGGCAAGTTGGATGTGTTTTGATGGTGGCAACTTGTATTCCGCCAGTGGCAACTTCCATGTTGAGTGACTTGTACACTTCTTGAAAACACTTGTTCTTGCACCCGAAATTGATCTTCAATGGCTTGTAGCTAGTCAGGATTCCTTCGTATATGCATGAATCATCATTTATTCTTTCTTTCTTTGTCTTTTCTTCACTTTTCTTGTTCTTGGCTAACTAAACACAAAACACAATTTTACACATATATGAGATATAAAGCCCGTTAGTATAACCAAATACCATGCAAAATATACGGATAACGCTCAAGAAAATATGTTAGATTTGGGCGTTATCAAATCTCTTCACGCTTAAGTTTTGCTCGTCCTCGAGCAAGGAAAATAAAAACTTTTCTTACCCTCAAGCAAATAAAATAATAATAAAATTAGAAACTAAATACCTAGATTCTAAAAGAAAAGAAAATTTTTAAAAATTTTATGAAAATTTGAAAAATCTATGAAAATCTGAAAATATTTTTAGTTCTTATAAGAAATGGCTAAAGGTGAAAACCCCCTCACACTTAAGAGTATGCTTGTCCTCAAGCAAGTAAAAGAAATTTTTTCCCACACGATGCATAGAAATGGTTTATTGAAAAATAAGATGAAAATCTACCAAGTACAAACAAAACTAAATGAAATGGCGTGAGCACCAAAAGTGTACACATCTAAAGAGGACTTTTATTGAGTTATAAGGCTAAGGGTTAATGGGTATGGATAAGACATGGGGTATTTTATGAGAGGTGTCACGAATTAACAAATTAAAAGTCTATGTACCATGTTGCTAGTTACCGAATAAATCACAAGCCAAAAATGATCATAGCTACGAGCTTTATTCAACATATATCACGTCTTATCACATTGGATAATAGATATCTAAATATACTTCCTCTTCCTTCATCTTCATAATATAGCTCATTGGATATTTTTGTCATCATTCTTTTTACCTTTTTTTTCGATGACTTATTTTCTTTTTCTTTGTTTTTCTCATCCTCCTCTTTTTTTTTTCTTTTTTTTTCAACATACATCACATGCTCCCCTCACACTTCGCTTGAGCATACACCACAAAAAATACAAATATAAAGGTGATCAATCTCCATCTTTGTCGGAATGACACATACACATGCGAAGTGTCACATAACTAATAATCATAAAAAACGATCCACCATACCATGCAACTAGCAACCCACCATTTGGACTTCGACAAGGGTTAGGATAAGGTTTAAGGTTAAATATATTTTTTTCTTTTTAGTCGATTTAACAAAAACGAAATGAACGGCTCAACGGGTGTTCTAAGGGTATCTAACACTAACGAGAGTGCTAACAAAAGGGTTAATATGAATGGTTAGCAAATCGATGCAACTAGCTAAAAAGAAAATGGAAAAGGCTATTTGGGTTTATTCCTAAGGATGCCTCTTTGTCACGCATATACACTTACATCCCACAAGTGTCATCTCACTAAAACTTATTTTATTTATTTTATTTTTTATTATTAGTTTTTTATCATGTGGATGATTATTGAAATATATTTACAAACAAACGTGTGAGAAAAAAAACCTAAGGTCAAACAAGTGTACAAGTCTCCCCCTTTTTTTTCTTTTTTTACTTATTAATTTTTTTATAACAAAAATTTGTTTCGTTTTCCGATTTATTTCCCCTCACACTTATGTTTTGGATTGGACTCAGTGTTAAAAATAAACTTCAAAGCATGAAAAGTGAGGAAATAAATAAATAATATAAGAGAAACGAAACTCCCCGGGCTAAGAAATTGCAATTGATCTCCATGTGATGCAATGCTACACCATTTCAAACATAAGCTTGTGATATCAATCGATTTCTTGATACTTCATCCTCTCCATGTATGCATCCTCCTCCATTACCTATTGTTGTATTTATTCAAACAAAACAATACAAACAAACACACAAGCAAGCACGCAAGCACACATAGATATATAAAATCACTACTAGCAATATACACCCCCTCACACTTAAGATTTTCCAAGTTAGAAAAATACTTTTGGGGTGTATGCATTTATTTAACGCACACAAAATTAAACACACAAAAATTAAAGCACGGGTGCCTCCCGAGAAGCGATTAATTTATTATTGAGTCGTTAGCTAGACTCTTCCCCTCAATGTTAGGATTCTTTGATGATATGGTTAAGATGGGGAACTTTGGTTGGGTGCCATTGATTTTGATAATTATCAACATTGAAAGGAAGCAATTCGTCATTCATATTCCAAACTTGAAAGGCTTCTTTGGCACATCGTTGTCGTCCCTCTTTATCATCCTTCTACTTCCAACGCCATTCATTGATTTCAACTCCGCGTCATGAATTGACATTACATCATGTTCAAACGTTTTCTCCTTTTTGTATGGGATATGCATGGTGCAATCCTTGGGAAAAGTTGAGTTAGAAATGATGGGTTTCGGTTTTGGCACGGTTTGAATAGGTTCTTCTTCTTCCTCGATGAATACAACATCACCCTTAACACTATCGTTTCGGATAGAGGGTACATTGTATCTTGATTTGGTGTAGGTGATTTGAGGACGGGACTTGGTACGTTGGATATGCTTTTCGACACGATCGGTTTTTGTCTTCAAGTCTTCGATAATGGCTATATGGTTCCAGAAGTTTAGATTGATTTGAAACTCCAAGTCAACCAAATTGTTCTTAACACGCTCGTTTTCTTGCGTTTACCAAGCCATAAATTCTCTCATCATCTCCTCCGTTGAGGCTTCGTGTTTTAGGCGATATTATGATGATTATGTCGTCACATCTCAAGGTCGAGATTGAGGAAGGGGACGGTTCGGGTTTAGGGTAAGACAGGAATGTGAATTCCTCGAATTTTGGTCATGATATCCTTCGTGATATTCTTCGACATAATTCACTTCATGAGGTTGACACATCGGCGTATCATCCTTCATGGTGGTTTTTGGATCGTGGTCGTTTCTACGATTATCTCACATATCTTTTAGTTCATTCCTTATGATTAGGAATTCAGAATCCATAAGTTTAGCGAGAGCTTCGAATTTCTCCATCAACACGATGTGATCGGAGATGAGGTTGTTTCCACTGGCGGAAACAACGGTTTTAGGATAAGGTTCGACATAGGAATCCTTCGGATAATCGAGTTTGAGAAAGACCTTGTCCTCGAGGATTTGGAAAGCTTCGTTTGGAGTATTGTAGAGAAAGATTCTTCCGGCATCGAGTGATACTTGAGTTGGATCGTCTAAGCCACGATAAAATGTTTCAATTATCGTTCTCTTGGTTAGATCAGGTCCATAACAAGCGCGAAGCATTTCTTTCATTCGGAGCCAAGCTTCAACGAGAGTCTCGTCATCGAGTTGGTGAAAGTTATGAATGTCGTTTAGGAGACGTTTAAACTTTGCGGATGAAAAGAATCGGCTTATGAAAGCTTCTCTTAATTCATTCCACGAAGTAATTGTTCCTTCGTTTAGTTCATTCAACCATATCTTAGCTTCTCCGGTTAATGAGAATGGGAATATCCTCAAGTTAATCGCTTCCTCTTGATTTTCAACATATTGGAAAAGGCTACTAATCTCAAGAAAATCGAATACATGTTGGTGAGGATCGGATAGGGATTCTCCATCAAATTGGTTTTCCCGAATCATTTGTATGTGGTTACTTTTGATAGTGAAATTGTTCAAAACAGGGATTTGAACAATAGAGGAACTAGGTGTTGGAGCAACGATCCTAGTGTTTGACCACATTGGTTGATCATCGGGATCAATGATAAGAACGGTTGAGGAATCAGATTCGGTTTCATAGGTGAAGATTCCTTCGGTATGGAATGGGTTTTCGAATTTCGATTCGAGTATGTCGATTATGACAACACGTTCCTCGGTGAACGGTTCGGGTGACTCGATATCAAATTTGGTTTTATCGGGTTCACGAGTCTTCTTCTTGAAATTACGTTTAAGTTCATAGAATTTATGAACGATGCATTTACCTCTAATACGTAGGTTTATGAAAAATATAAATACTTCGAAAAATTTATTAATAACCACAAAATAAAAACGAAAAGATAAATAAAATATAAAGGAACTCAAATAGAAAATATTTTTGCATTTTTTTAAATTTTGTTATTTTTTTTAAATATATATTTTAGCTAAAGAAAACAAATAAAGAAACAAAAGAAAAAAATATTAAAGTTAAAAAAATTATTGTACCAAATCAATCAAACCGGATGGTTCGAATGACTTCGGGTTCTATCCATGGGGTTTGGAAATAAACCGGTGGCGAATAGAAATACAAAATAGGCACAACATATTAGAACAGGGTGGTTTGGTGGGTTATGATAAAACAAGGATAATTGGTTCTTAAACTCGAAGAACGGATGTTAAACAAGTTAAAACACAATTAGGAACGGGTTTGAGTAAGGCTCGGTTTAAATAAAAAAATAAAAAGAATATTATTATTATTTTTTTAGGTTGCCGGCAGCAGAAAGGAGTTGCCGGGCGGCAAAAACTGATCTGTTTGAAGTTGCCGACGGCAGAAGTACTTTGCTGGGCGGAAAAAGTGCTTCTGTGATGAACTTGCCGGCGGAAAGTCTGTTTTGCCGGCGGCAAAACTGACTTGGCTGCAAAAAAAATATATATATATATATATATATATATTTTGATTTTGGCAACTAAAAACTAAGAAAACTTAAAAAAACTTTTTGTGGGGTTGATGAAATAAGGACTAAAAAGCTTAATCTAAACACACTTTAATTATTAAACACAATAAGCACGAATTATATGAAAGAAACACTAGACGAAACAAAGATTCTAATACACGAAAAACACAAAACACAAATCCCCGACAACGGCGCCAAAAACTTGATGCGGTCTTTGTGAGTATACACAAGTTTTAAATTTATAACACGGATTTCCAAATAAGCTAAGAACACACGGGCAAGTATGACCCTTTCGTTTGTAGCTAGCTTGTTGTGGTAAGCCGAGGTTATTCACTAGGATTTGGGTGTTTTCGTTTGTAAAGAGTCTTTGTAACAATGTACCGTTGGTGGTAATAATGGTTGTCACTCCCACAATTACCATATAAGTAACAACTAAGCAAATAAATAACAAGTAACACTTAAGATGATGATTAAGCTAATAAGATGAGATAACAATAATAATAAAAGATACTTGTTTGGAACAAGTATTCATTTCAATGGAGTGAATAGATTATCGGGTAGATAGTTAAGCAATAGCACACAAATTATAAGTATACAATTCCAAGTAAATGGGTAATATCATGGAATTGCACATGACACGGTTTAGAGTAAAGAACCCTTTCGACCTATGATCAATATTACAAACCGGTAATTAAATCCATTTGTGAGAAGTATGATTTTAACAAACTTGTTCATTAGAGCCCTTTCGACCTATACCCTAGATTAAATCTTTATAGATCCTTTTAACTTGTTTACTCATGGTTGTTAATCATGATACACCAAACACATACGCGCGTTAGCATTTAGAACAAAACATAACTAGGAATCCTTTCGACCTTTAGACCGAGTTATGGTTTACCAACAAGTTATCAAGACAAATATTAATTTAACCAAACTTATAAACAAAATCATAACTCAACATTGCAAAATAATAAACACTCCATATCCATGTTTACATTATTCCAAACAAGTTTAAGAAAACTACTCCCTTATTATTTCAACAAAACTTAAACGAACAATATTCATAACATTCATAATCATTCTTGAAATAATAAAAAGAGTTTTACCAAATTGCTAATACAATAAGTAAATGAAGGAATTAGAGCAATCCTTAGGCCTCCAATTGACTACAAGTTATGTGGTCTATCGGGTTATGTATTTGAAATTCGTATTTGATATTTGAGGCAGGTTTTGGAGAGGTTTGGTGAAGGTTAGTGGTGATTTAGGTATCAAGAAACACTACCAATGATAAGGGTAATGATCCCTTAGAGTTTGGCAAGGTTATTTTTATGATTGGAGCTCCAAAAATGTCACTTTTTGGAACACCAATATTAAATCCGGGAATTAGGGTCTTCACCAAGGTTGGGAGAATTCCCTTGATGAATAATGAAGTTGGTTATGAAAGAGATTAAGTGATATGTTACAATGACCCCATGGGTCTTATTTATAGATGAATTAAGGACATGTCTTCAATGCATGAACTTGGAGCCAAAGAAAATATCTTGGAGCCAAAGTTGTTCTAGAATGCTCCAAAGAAGCTTGCATAAATGTGGACACAATTTTGTCTAGACAAATGTTGGTGGAAACTTCACTCATGATGGAGGCAACTTGAACTATGTTGGAGGCAAATCAGTTCCAATGTGATGGTGGCAAGTTGGATGTGTTTTGATGGTGGCAACTTGTATTCCGCCAGTGGCAACTTCCATGCTGAGTGACTTGTACACTTCTTGAAAACACTTGTTCTTTCACCCGAAATTGATCTTCAATGGTTTTAGCTAGTCGGGACTCCTTCGTATATGCATGAATCATCATTTATTCTTTCTTTCTTTGTCTTTTCTTCACTTTTCTTGTTCTTGGCTAACTAACAACACAAAACACAACTTTACATATACATGAGCTATAAAGCCCGTTAGTATAACCAAATACCATGCAAAATATACGGATAACGGTCAAGAAAATATGTTGGATTTGGGTGTTATCACTGTCATAGAAAAGTAAGGAGATGGTTTGGTGGCCTGAGATCTAGTATGAACATAATGCTTGGGGTTGACCAGAGTTGACCTATTGTCAGCGGCTGGTTTATCTCCGTTGACACACTTATAGGCCAGATGTGAGAAGCTCCCACATGAATAACCAGCCCTTCTAGACATAACCTTAGGTATAGGTTCATAAAATTCAGTCCTATTAACACTAGCTTGACTCTTTGGTTATCTAGGTTTTCTATACATTTTAGCATACTTAACACTAGATTTGTTTTTAGACTCTGAGCCAAGGTTAACAGGTTTGTCAGTAGTAGGATTAGCGATAACAATGGGTTTAGGTTTAGTATGTTCATTACTAAGAAGTCCTCCTTTAACAAAGAGAGTAGGGTTGGCTTTCTTCCATAGGTCAAGGTCAGTCACCCTTTGCTTGTATTCCTCAACTGGTGAGAGCACACGTGGTAGAGAAGTAAATTCCTTCACTTGGAACTCTGGAATACTTGTCCATGACAAGTCTTTCTTAGAAACCCCATAGAAGTCACTTGTTAGGGGTGGAACAGCAGCATACTCCTTTGCATGCATCCCCATCCCAGACATGTCTTTAGGGTTTCTATGTTCACTTATAACCTTTTCTAGGGTTTGACTAGCTTTTTCAAACAATTCAATTTTAAGCCCTACATTCTATTTAGCTTGAATAGCCTCATCTAGATTATGTTTCAATTCAGTGTTAGCTTCTATGTAAGAAGCTTTGGCCTCATAACTAAGTGCTAGATCTCTTTTTAGAACAATTATTTGATCTTTTAGATTAAATTCCATGTCTATATTTTCTTGCACCATCTTATATGATTGTGAAAGTCCCCTTTTGTGGTTTGAAATAGTGATATTTCACCCAAGAATATCAGATTGTAACTTTAAAATTTCTTTGTTAAGTTTATGAGTGTTAATTCTACAACTCTTACTACAAAAAACAATGTTGAAGCATAGTTTGGCTGGGCCGGTGTGACGACTCTCCTGGATCGTTAGTCGTCTTCCTGGGTGCTGAGTAATGCTGCAAACAAAGAAGCACTGGTTAGACGTGGACCTGAGGCCGCGGCCCAAGGGTCCACCTCCGACGGTCAAGTTAGTATCGTGATGATATATTGTAGAGGGGTATGTTTAAAAGAGATAACCTGATGGAATATTGAGCCCTCCCCTTGCATTTATAGGATTAGGGTGTCTTGAAGGGTAAGTAAGGTGTATGGCCACGGGCCTTTTGGGTCGCGGGCCTCTTGTGTCGCAGGCCTGTTAGGTCGGGCCTTATACCGACTATACGTCGACATGTCCTCCAGTCTAGTATGATATGGTTCATGACCATGTTATGCTAGACTCATTCATGTGTCACGCTTCCTAAGTAACCATGCGCGACCTGTTGTTAGGACATCCTCGTGGGTCGTGCGTAACATATGGCCCCACTCGTGGTGAGCTACCTTTAGCGAAAAGATGATGGAAAACTATGTGAATAGTGAGCGCAACCACTATACGTCATCATGTCCCCCCAGTCTAGTATGTGAGGTGTTCACCAAGGTTACTATAATTTACACCATATCCGTTACTTGGAAGCGTATCCACGTCAAAAGAAATGGGGAACCCGTATGTTGCATCGTGAATACTTTGAAGGCGTACTTCTTGTACCCACTGATGATGCAACATAGTGTGAATATTGCATTCGACTTAAGTCCAACAAAAGACGCACTTATGTGACAAGGTGATGCGAATATGATATCCAACTTATGGCCAACTAAAGACGTACTTCTGTGGACGGATTATGTAAATATTCATATGGCATAGCGCAAGGCTTTATAGTAATCAACTTAACACAGGTCTCGCGATACTTCTTACGTGATAAGTGTGAATACGGTATCCGAATTTAGCACACAATAGGTTAGCAAGACCTCTTGCATGCTAAGTGCAAAAACGAAGTTTAGTGTATAATGTAATACCATTGATACCGCATGCGGTATCATTTGTACACGTACGGGACGTGCATGCTCCGGAGAGTCTTGTGGTGGCGGTTAACCGCACAAGATACCTGATCTTGTAGTAACATAGTAGTTACGGTGCCCCTGCAGTGCGTCTTAATGCTCGCGTGGAGACTTAGATACTTGTATCATTGAGAACGCTGGGGTTGCAACCCCTTTACGGGAGAGGCATGTTTATGACCTGCACGAACCTGCGACGGATACTTGATCCGTCATTTTGCGAACGCTTGATTCGGCTTAGTATCGTGCTTGCAATGCCTCTTACATACATGGTGTGAATACCTGATCCACAGTCGTTGGGGTCGCAACCCTCTTACGCGACAACAGGTTCCTGACCTGACGGATACCTGATCCGCGCAATAATATTTACCCTGAATAAAGTAGTATTTTACATGCTTCAAAATATAAGTGCTAAATTACAGTCAAATAAGATCATATCAATGGTATTATGATAAGTTTAATGGTGCTATATCTACTTAGCAGTATTAAACTTGCATGTAAAGTATCTGAAAAAACTGAAGAATTTCTAACACTTAACCCTATGGGACATGGCCCACGTCGCTTAGACATACTAGAAAGGTGGTGGATCCCACCTTAATACAAGAAAGATTTATTATAAAATAAAACACAAGGCATGTGTGTATTATAAATATTAAACTCTGCACATCAATAAGGCGAATATGTATGAAATACAACGAATGTAGAAATATGTAAGTTATAACCATGACCGAGGTACGGTTGTCTAGGATGAACGTTCAGACGGGAAGTCCAACAAAATAAGTCGTTTGAATGCGTGGATCACCGCGACAAAACTAAATAAAATAATACGCTTGATCCCGCAGATCGTCGTGACCAAACTAAATAAATAATACGTTCGATCGCGCAGATCACCGTGACCAAACTAAATAAAATAATACGTTTGGCGCGCGGATCGCAGCGACCAAACTAAATAAAATAATACGTTTGGCACGCAGATCGCAGCGAGCAAACTAAATAAAATAAGAAGTTTGGCGCGCGGATCGTAGCGACCAAACTAAATAAAATAATAAGTTTGGCGCGCGGATCGCTGCGACCAAACTAAATAAAATAATACGTTTGGCGCGCGGATCGCAGCGACCAAACTAATTAAAATAAGAAGTTTGGCGCGCGGATCGCAGCGACCAAACTAACAAAAATAAGACGTTTGGCGCGCAGATCGCAGCGACCAGACTAAATAAAATAAGAGGTTTGGTCGCGCGGATCGCAACGACCAAACTAAATAAAACAAGACGTTTGGTCGCGTGGATCGCAACAACCAAACTAAATAATACGTCCGGACGGATGGATAGCCGTGATCGAACTAAATAAAATAATATGTTTGATCGCGCATATTGCAACGACCAAAATAAAATATTATTTTTAATAGGGCGGACTAACATGAAAGGACGCGACTAATAGTTCCAGTTTTCTTTTTTAAAAAATAAAATATTCCAAAAATTTTCGGATGAGCGCGGATGGACGTACCATGGTCGCGGATAATAACGTTGGGTCACGACACAATATTAATAGGCCGGGTCGCGATTTATATGAAAATTTTCAAATCAATAATTTATGTAAGTCTTCAATTTAAAAGATATAGCTATATGGATAGATCCTTATCATTCGGCTTAAATCATTGAGTCATGAAAGTGTACCTTACGTTTTAAATCATCAGAGTTCTACGGAAGAACATTGATCCGTGACAATATGGCCCAACATATATGATACTGATTAAAGCAATTAATTAAAAGGAAAAAAGTTAGGACCCGTTGTCCTGCCCTTTTTTGGAAACAAATTAAATAATGTGATTGTTTTTTTATAAACATCGAATATTTTATTGGCTTGTAGTATCTGTTAACCGAATTTGGATATGGGTACATTGATAAATTAGAAGATATTTTCTAACGTAGAGATAACAGCGTATATCTACTTGCTAAATTTAAAAAACGCATATACTGGCATGAGACAAACAGGAAAGTATCATGGGGCGTATACTAAGTACGTTCTATATTTTATAAAAAAAATTACCCTTAATTAGAATAAAAATGATAAACATGTCAGAGATTACAAAGGTTATGCGTAGCAGTAGAATATAAATCTTGCCATCGTAGAATACGGTATCTTCAACAAAATTATGTTTTATTTTATATGACTTCGAAATTCGTTTTTTTTTTCTTGCGAACTGTTATTCTTGCGCGTAGTATATAGCTAGAATACTTTACATCTCCAAAACATGTATAGTGGTATACGTATGATTTTTTTTATATATAAATTTACTCAACTGCGCAATGTGATACAGCAGACCACCTATTTAATAACCATTAATAGTTTCATGCATTGATCAAGTTAATGTATGCATATCAAAGATTCAATGAATATGATAATGCGAAAATATAATATAGCCAACATTTTACGCATAGTAGAGTGCGCTGAGTGAAAAACAAAAACACACAAGTTTTAGAGTTACCGAATTCTGAGAATGATTTTCGTTTTTTGATAGTTTGAGACCATGAAACATAATATGTTCAAGGCCCCACGGATGGTTCCAACATTTTGAAGCATAGTTTGGTTGGACTGGTCTGACGACTCTCATGGGTCGTTAATCGTCTTCCCGGGTGCTGAGTAATACTGCAAACAAAGAAGAACCGGTTAGACGTAGACCCGAGGCCGGGGCCCCGGGGTCTACCTCCGACGGTCAAGTTAGTATCGTGATGATATATTGTATAGGGGTGTGCTTAGAAGAGATAACCTGATGGAAGAATGAGCCCTCCCCTTGCATTTATAGGATTAGGGTGTCTTGAAGGGTAAGCAAGGTGTATGGGCCGCGGGCCTTTTGAGTCGCGGGCCTCTTGGGTCGCGGGCATGTTAGGTCAGGCCTTATACCGACTATATGTCGACAAGCAACATCATATACCTCATTTTCTGATGAAGAAGAAGATCTGTACATTAGAGCATATTGAACATGCTCTTCATCCTTTTCAGCAACCAAAGCTTGATTCTCCACCTCATTCTTGTCCAGAAAGCTCCAGTTAAATCCAACGCCATCAATTCCTTGCATATCCACCATAGCTTTAGGTTCAGCATCTTCAACCTTGATGGTCTGTCTAAGATTCTGTCCTCCATCATTCCTCTTGGGAGATCTACATTCTCTATCAAAGTGTCCCATTCTATGGCAATTGAAACACTCAACTTTGGATTTACCAAATCCAGTAGTTTCTTTGCTATTGAAGGTCATCTTCCTTCCAAACCTCTTGTTCCACTTACTGGCTCTTATACTGCTAAGAGCCATATTCCACTTGATATCCATCTCCTCAAGATCAATGTTACTAATTTGCTGAAGATCTTCAAAAGAAATTGATGATCCATTGGGCAAAGAAGCAATATAAGCAAATACAGTATCTAAATCAATTCTTGTTGGCTTAAGAATTGGTGAACCATAGTTGTATGTGTCAATGTGTGCTAAGCCGCTGTCATGAGAAGTTTGGCCGCTGACAAAACAAGAGTTTTCAGCGTCTGAGGAATCATTGTGAGAGATAAAGGCCATGTTTTCAGAAGGTGTTTTACTTCCTTGTTTGAGCAAAACTTCAGATTCCACGAATTTCAATTGACTATAGATGTCATCAAAAGTCATGTTCTTGTAGGCTTGAGTGGCAATCATTGACTTGGCTTGAATTTCACACCCATCTCCAAGATCTCCAAGGAAAGCAACATTAATGTCATCATCTTCAAATTCAGTCTCCATGAATGCCAGCTTGCTAGTGATGTCTTGAAGACGACTTCTTAACACACTTAGCTTTTCATTAGGTCGATCTTTGAAGAGAATAAACTCCATAACCAACTGCTTCTTCCTTTGATTGAGAGTGTCTTCATTACGACCATAGGTGATCTCAAGGGCTTCCCAAAGCTCTCTAGCAGATTCATACTTTCTGAATTTGTGTTGATTTTTTCTTCTTTAATACCCCCAAATTACATTGCGCAACGGAAATACACATTTGGGGTGCTAAACTCAAACCTCATTACTAAAAACACTTGTTACGATCTCAAAATGAGACATTTAAAATATAAGATAAAATAATACTACCTTTTAGTCCAAAACTTTTAATCCCAATAAATTAATTTCCTAAATATCAGAGTAGCGTTTCGGTCCCCCAAAAATACCAACCCAATAACAAACTTTTTTATCAACTATAAGATTACTCAATAATTATTTTCATAGTTTCATGAAGTCAAAAGATAATATTCTATAATGATAGGGAAAGAAAACTGTTTCAGACTGAACAACTATAAAAGCGACACCGCAACCTTCCCAAGCAAGCTCCTTGACCAACACTTCAGATTACCTGAAATATATGCTTAAACAAATCAACAAATAATGCTGAGTGAATCTATAGGTTTAACAAAACACATTTGAACACATGATAAAAACAATCATAATTTTTTAATAGCATTGTGGCCATACAATCTATTAATCAGGTATTTCGTCTTATAGTAATTTCTATTGAATTGTATTAAGCTCATGATACCGACCCCTTAACTTAGTCACCTACGCCAAATGCCAACATGACTATATGAATTCCACTGCCCCTACTTGGGTATTAGTTGCAAGTCATACCACTAATTCTCATTCTCATAAATTATCCTTCCGAGAGGTTACTCAGCGTAAAGCCCTGGTCTCCGATAGGGTCGTCAACCCAATAGTACTATTATTTGAATAGGCGCCTATTCCCAAATCACAACAAAGAGTTAGAACATAGTTAATGGTTCATAAATTTAGGGACTTTTACAACTTAGGTACTTATACAATTCAAGGCAACGTCAGACAACAATAGGCAACATTCAGCAACATTCCTGACATGTGTTCACTTTATTTCAAATAGCATGTATCCCCCTCATGGGTTTTAAAATCATTCAAAACAAGTATATAGCGAGGCTATAGACTCACCTTGAGTAATAGCAATAGTAACATGACTTTCAACGATTGACGATGCCCGACGAACACGAAATTCACAATCTATCAAATAAAACACGCTCCTTTAATAATACATTCAAATAATAATTTATACTTATTAAAAGAAAATAAATGATTCAAAACCAAAGTTAAAGTCACACAATTCTCATTCAAGTTATTCCTATATATATATATATATATATATATATCTTTTACACTTTTACTTTATTATTTATTTCTTTTATTAAAAATCTGCCGGTATATACTAAATGTCCAAACTATTTTCCCATACATAGAAACATCAAATGCTTATGATACTACTTGAGCAACTCACTTACTATATACAGAAAGTAATCAAAAAATGTTATCAACAGTTTTTACTCCTAAGACCTTCTGCCCGACTCATCTTTAAATTACAAAATCCGGACAATTTTACGTATTTAACTTACAACATCATTTTGACCTTTATAGACTATTGCATTTATAAAATCGACACACAGGTTTAAAAATAGATTCAACCTCCTATGTTTAAAACACAAGAACAACCTTTAACCATTTTCAACAACTCATTCTATAGTCCCCGAGATTTGATCCAAATATCGACAACAATTTCGTATTTTGTCGATACTCGCCTCCCGGTACACGAATAATCAATATATCATAACTTCTTTCTCGTTGGGAGTTAGAAGCTCTAATTTATATCGAATCGAAGCTTATGAAATCCTCTACAAGAATATCTAATCATCTCATCTCATTTTCAAAATTAAGTTTTCCAAAATTAGTATTAAAGCTGCTGGTCTAAATTACCTTCTTAAAAATCATATCAGACCATATTTCTAACCCACTTTATCACCATTTTTACATCTAATATCATCCTAATATCCCTTTCAATCCTTACACCCTATTTTCACTTAGATGATCGAAATCAATAAAAACCCAATTCAAAAATTTTACATGCAACAAGTAAAATCACATATAACACCATAAACACCTATATACAACCAACAAAATAGACCAAAAGATTTTTCATGAAAAATGGGTTTTTAGAAAAAGTGCTTGCATGTTATAGATTTTCATACCAAAATGAAGAGGAGATCAAAACTAAGATGGGTCTTGTCTTAGTTTTGATAGATTCAAACCCAAAATCAAAATCCAAGGGTGTGATTGTGTTGTGTGGGTGATGACAAAGAAAGAACAAGAGGGAGAGAGAGAGAATTTTTCTAGTGGAGATGTTAAGTATGTGTTTTTAGTGTTAAAGTTTCCTTTTATATGGTGGAAGTATAGGGTAGTTTTTGCCAATTGTTGATTCTTTTGGACCAAAGTACAAATACTTGTTTAAAGAGCGGAAAATGACTATTAGTAAATTTTTAAAATATTTACGGGTCTCGGGTTTCATAAAAATACTTCTCAAAACTTAAAACCCACACAAAATATGATATTATATAGTCCCGACACGACTTAATACGCGATTAAAAATAAAAACGTCAAAATATCAAACATCGACATGATTAAAAATAAAACGTAAAATTTCGGGCATCCGTTGATATCGTGATCACTAGTAATCCTTGTATTATTTGTCTTTTTATAGTTCGTTTTTCTCGGTATCGATTCGAATTGATATAACAATTTTAAGCTTGACTTGATTGTTTTTGGTGTATAATAGCGTATTTGGTATTTAAGCTACTTTTACAATTTTGACAAATAAAACTCCTAAAAATGTAAAATAATATCTATACTATATATACGTACTACCTAAAAACATATTGCACATACGTCAATTAAATGCACAAAATATAAAATGAAAAATACAAATTTATACTACAAATTTAAAATGCAAAATTCAAAATTTATAAAACTAAAACAAATTTATAAAACTACAAATACAAACTTGTAAAATCACAAATTCAACCTTAAACTAATTATCCACTAATAAAATGGACAGTCTACTTCTACCACTGCCAAGCCCAACAAGATTCTAAGTCCAACAAGCTAGAAATATCTAGTTAACCAAAAAGGACTAGTAGTGCAAAACAGTTTCAACCTAAGGACTAACTAGCTAACCAAACTTAACAGACTTGGACCGTGACTGTAATAGCTAGTATCAAAGTGGAGGATTAAAATTGTACAAAAATCAAACTTTATCAAAATAACAAAAACTCTTCTACTGATTGACTAGAAATTCTACCACCAGTTTTATGAAAAATCCTGAAAATCAAAACGAAATCATAACAGGTTTGAATCAAAATTACTTACTAATATGACTGTCGACCTTAATCTCAATCTTACACTATAGCTATTATTCAACTATTTACAGTTCTATTCTGACAGTTACTAGTCAAACACTTAAAACCTTAAAGCTTATATCTGCTATGGCTATCTGTGACGATTACAAGCTAAAAAATTGACTGATACTAACTAGTCCAGCTCATTATACTTTCACCAAACACAGGTTACGAAAAATGAGCAGAAATATCAAAAGCCTACTGTTAAAGGTATATAGAAATACGCAATACAACTAACAACCAATCCGAAACAACACAGCAAATCAAATAAGCAGATCAAGCGTCTAGAGAACAAAGGTTACACTAACAAATTCTACTATTATGCAGAAAATCATAAACGTAAAACAAGCTTGACCTGTGCATCCGAAATCAGCCCGTTGTTGTCGAAGCTTAGCGCTGAGCTAGCTTAAATCAAACACACCAATACTCTTCTGATCTCGATTTCAACTATTCTGACCAAACGTAATCGACAAAGCTGCATAACTCACTTGGCTTCAAAAGGTCAGTAACTTGTGATCCTGCAAAATCAAGCCAAAACAGAATACAAGATTTGTTCTATCTATATTAACAGCTTAATCAGAAATATCTATCAGTAACTACCTTAGCTGATACCAAATCCAAAGAAACATAAGCTGATAGTAAACTGATTGAATCATCAAATCCAAACAGACAGTCTGAAAAGTGTGAATGAACAACTATCCGGTTCACCAGCTTGAATCAAAAGCTTTACCAGCTGATATCTAACTTTAACTCAAGATTCGCAGAAAGTTAGAATTGAACTATAATGCTCAAAACTGATTTTCAGAAAACTTATCTATATTATCTAAAATGATAAGAATCTGATACTCAAAAAAAACTGATAAGCTTTAACTGCTCCAAAATCTTTACCGAAAAATCTACAAAATCGACTCTTTTAAAACAATCACAAGCTTTTAGAAATACGAATATTCAATTTCAAAATCATCATCAGACTACTCTATAACGTGAACCAGATCTAATATTCAAACTAACTCTTAACTGAATCAATGGAAACACAAAACTGATCTTATGGACTTTATCAATGTCTGAGAGTAAAACTAATACTCGAATCCATAACAATCACATCAAGTAGTTAGAAAACATAAAATCATATCATCATTTTTAAAACCCTACGATCAAGCAGAAAAACAATAGAAAAATGGAAGAGTTGAGAAAGCTCAAAGATTTCATTAATGGAAGAATGTATACATTCTGTTATAATAGAAAAGCATTCGGTTACAAGATTTTTAAACAAGAAACTGATCAAACTAACTTAATGATTAACTAAAGATCATAAAGCTTTGAGAGAAAATTAAACTAATTCCTAACTAACTATGTGTAATCTACACCTAAGCTAACCGAACTCAAATGAAGGTCTTCTCTTCTTTTTATAGCCGTCGAGAGGAGGAAGTGACGTGTCTTGTCCAATCAGGTTTCGACACGTGGAAAATACGAGGATTAAATCGTTCTTCATATTCAATCTAATTTGGACGTTTCTTCTCCATTGACTTTTGATCTAATTCATTTGTATCTTCATGTAGAGGAGATCAAAAGGAGTATTTCTCTAGTTATAATCTTCGATTGAATCTTTATGTAGCTCCCTTGAATTTCAGTTGCAGGTTTAGGGTGGATAGAATATGGAATGTCGTCTTTCTCTCTTTTTCTTAACGTTGGAGAAGACGCGTCTTTTGTGTTTGTGTATTTGACCGGTGTGGTCAATGACCAAGTAGTTAATACTAACTTTCCACTTAATTTCCTTTTAGTCCCTCCATCTTTTATTTCTTTTCAAATGGTTATAAAAGCTTTTAAGTAATCTCTGTTTAATCCTTCATCTTTGTCAAAATTCAAACTTAAGCCCTTGCTCTTGGTAAATGATGGCAAGTATGGTCCTTGAAAGCTCTTTCGTCTTTTTCTTTGTCTTTTGATAATATAAGTCCTTGAAAACGCGTCTTTGTTCCAAAATTGTATCTTCTTACCTGCAAACACATGAAACGCAAATACACGCGTAATTATGATATTTTAAAGTTAAATATTATGTATTTGACAGTGTTTTGAGTGGTTTTTGGATCATTATTGATGAGTGTTTTCACACTTATCAACTCCCCTCCACTTGACCATTGCCATGACCTCATGCAATGAAGCAATTTAAAGCACCAAGTTACACTTTTCTCATAATTAACCATCCTTGGCCATTTTATGATTTAATAAACTAAACTATACTACATGATGAATGGTTTTGAATATTTACAATGCAATGCAAAGAAAACAATTCCATTTATATATTTTTGAATTTATAAATGGTTTTGATGGAAATAACTCATAAAGAAATCAATGACTTAGATTAGGGCTTTGGTACCATGGACACTTATCACCCTCAAGTTTCACTTTCCCCATACCAAGCTTAAAAATGGGATCATTGTATTCACAAGTAAAAAGTGCATCAACTTATTCATGACAATTAAATGTGAAACCGGTTATTTATTTGAGCAAATTGCTTGAAGGCAAATTTGTCATTATTTGAAGCGTGAAATATAAGAAATGTAAAATCCAAAAATAAGGAAGCACGGTTTTAATCCTAAGTAATCCTCTCATCCATTACTTGAAAAACCGCTCACAATTAATAAAAGTCCGTTTCAAGAGTAATAAGTCATTCGCCTTATGTGTAAAATCCTCATGTCATGCTTTCATAAGTAGCTACACACTCGCTAAGGAAAGAAAAATAAAACTCACGCAATAATTTACTTCCGCCATCTTTTTGAGACTTTGGATCTTCAACCCCGCAACCCGTCAAGGTAATATTGGAACTGGAGCAATCTATTGAATCCCCGCAACCCGTCAAGGTAATATTGGAACTCAATAGTCACTATAATTAACACCACACTGCCCCTCTTGGGAGTCTTGTATATATATTTTTTTTCTTTTCTTTTCTTTTTCTTTTTTTTTACTAGCCACTCATTTTTTTTCATAAGCCGCTCTTATTTTTCTTTATTCCTCACTAAGAAAGTAGAAAAGAGTAAAAGGAAAAACACCCGCTAAGTATTAAGCATGACATAAGTCAAGTACACATAAAACGTTCTAACTTAGAATCTTAAGACGTACTTATATCAACCATGAATGATTAGACAAAAATGCATAAGTGATTACAAACCGATTTAAACCGTTATTGATTATTTATTAACAATTATATACATGCGAAGAAAATAGAGGCAAAGAAGAGAATGGTTTAACCACAAGTAATTATCATGAAGTTTATCTAGCCCTTTTATACTTGCTTCAACTCTATCATTTCCCATTCTCCACAAATTTAAAATCTCAAATAATGAGATTGGTAGATGCTTAGCCTAATAGACCAATGAAGGACTATATTTGGTAAGGATACTAGCTAGAGAATGCTAAGATAAGCAAACTCGGGTTGAGTCAAAATATCCATGGCGGGCCTAATATGTCAAAGAAGTCTAAATTTGTTAAACCATGCCTTTATTATATTTTTTTTTCTTTTTATATATTTTTGATGAAAAACAAAAGAAGAAATATATACAATGCAAATATGTTATGCAAATGAAAAATGATTGATGCAAAAATTATGAATGCATATTTTTGGTGGCCAAAGTAGATCAAAAATTTGAAAAATGTTTGAAAATCCAATTTTCCAAGTTATCATGAAATTAAGGCAATGGTCTAGGTAAGGTCACTTCGATAGAAGTCTCTCCTACACTTAAGCTAAACATTGTCCTCAATGTTTAAGAGTGTTGGACTAAACTCCCCTACACTTATGACATTGATAACTTTGCTTAACCCAAGTTAAGGAAGAGACAACTAAAGTGAATTCATTTTAAGCACAAGTGTTTTGAATATCACAATAGCAAAAACAAATCGAAGTGAACCAGATACACGGGCCTCCTCCATAATCTCCAAGCATGAAATGAAAGAGAGCAACCCTTGAAACAAACACCAAAAGACGAAGAAAGGCACCCCTCCACTTCAACTCCACTATAACATTCTTTTAATTACACCTAACCTATTTAAAATCTACTCTACGTTTTCTAACCTAGTTATTCAATGCTTGAGTTTTTTTAACCCTAAGTCGCTAGCTCGACTCGGCCCCGAATTAGGTTGTCCTTGGGGAAACCATCATGGAGAATAAAGGATATCACTTTGAATCACGTCTCACATGATACACTCAAACTTAGCACGTTGCCATTTACTATAAGATTTACAAAATCCGCCTCGATAAATGGAACGGTCCAACGTGTCTCAAGTTTGTCCAACATACGAAATCTCTCAAATATGAAGCACACCAGGATCAAATACATAGTTTACATCTCGACAAGTGAACAACTCCAAAGTAGGTAGCATCACCAACGTAAGCTCATACAAGAATTCCATCTCAATAGAAATCACACTCTTAAGTGGAGTAGATGAAAACCAATATTTCCCAAATATACGTATCCCAGGATCAAAAACCTTTCCCTTCATGGGAAAATAAGAAGATGAACTCGTATCAACCATATAAGATTACCCCTTAGATATCAAAGCATTATGAGACAATGAAGGTGTAGGTATCAAAACATTCATAACAATTATGTCCATGTTGGGCTCCTCATCGTCATCAAAAAGTGGGTAATCTTCCATATAAGGCATAGAAAAAGAAGGATCAAGATGAATAGTGTCTTGTGAAGGAGGTGTAGGTTCTATGGTCCCAAAAAGCAAGTTCTCACTAAGACGTATATCTTCTTCCCAATTAGAATCACTATCATCGACCTCAATATCAATATTAGCAAGATAAGCCTCTATGGTGTCATCAATATCCATATGAGAATCGATATCAAAGGTTTTGGGTTCTAAAGGTGCCTTAGGTGAAAAGGGATCAATCTCTAAAAGTATAGGATCTTCATCAATAACCAACTTCAAGGGTGGGAGGGTGGGAATAGAAGGCTCAAAAGAAGGTGTATTGAGAGAATCACTCAAAGGGATGATATCATCATGAAAGTTAATAGGTGCAACCTCAAAAACCGGTGAAGAAATATCAATGAAATGTTCTTATTCTATGGAATCATCATTATGGTTTGTGTTCAATGCTTCAATCAAGGAGATAAGATTATAAACGTTTGATAAAACCTCACGAATATGAACATCTTCCACTTCTTCTATATGATCAACATCATCATCCAAATTAGGAATGTCATCTTGACATGAAAAGTCATCGGATGATATATCATAAGATGCCTCACTAGAATCACAATCATCATCCTCTATTCGTGACAAATCTTGCATAAACTTTTCCTCAAACTCATTACCCCTTTCTTTAAACAATTCATCAAGATTGAAATCACCAAAATCACTAGTAGTAGCATGAAGGTCAACATGTGATGAAATCTCAATGTGATCATGAGGAGAAGAGGTATCAATACAAAACTCGTCACATGGTTCATTGGAAACACACTCAAGCTCTCTTTGGATTGGGATAAGGTTCTCAACACTAGAAACGGTTAATTCATCCAAATCGGTGTTTGTATTAGTTTTAAGAGGCTCGTCCCCCATGGTTAAATAGTCGGTGGGTTCCACGTGATGTAAGGGTGATGAAGGTGTGTCATCATTTAGTGTCATACAAATCGAAGGTTCCTCATCATCTTCATCTAATAAGCATTGTTTAAGCAAACGAGCACGATTAGCAATGAATTGTTCTTCTTTTTCCTTTGTAGCAATCTTAAAGAGGAAATTATCTAAATTTTCCTTGAGGCGACAAGAACTTTTTTTCAACGATTCACGACACATTGCACCGATCTCCTTGTCATAAATTTGCCAAGTCATAATTTCCACTTCCTCAAAAGACTTAATTGGTTCCTCTAACAACGGGCATGTGTTTTTCATTTCCTCAAGGCTCATGTCTTTCATACTATCAAGCATCTTATAAACGTCATCGTTCGACTTGCTCATTCTCTCAAGTAAAGAATAAAACTTCTTGACATTATTAAGGACATAGGATGGCGGATCCTTTGGTCTATAATCATAACCATAATGGGGAGCGTTTCCACAAAACTCACATGAATAAGTTGAATAATAGGGTGGAGGTGGATTTCCATAATTAGGTGGATTATAGTTTTGAAAAGAGTCATGATTATGAAAGTTCTCATGATTGTAACCTTGAAAATTTCCTTCATTTTGCAAACCCTCATAATGTGAAAATCCTTGATTTTGAAAAGTATCTTGATTATAGCATGGGAAATTTTCATCATTTTGAAAGCCTTCATTGTTTGAAAATCCTTGATTATGAAAGGTTTCTTGATTATAGCCTTGAAAATTATCATTATTTTGAAAACCTCCATAATTGGAAAATCCTTGGTTTTGGTATGGCTCATTAAAGGTTTGATCATGAAATGATGGTGGATTTTGTGATGAAAAACCGGAATATCCCATATAGTCATTACAAGTATAGTCCATTTGAGTGTTAGGTTGAAAATTAGGGTTCTCGGTTCCATTATAAGCATATCCCTCCCCATAATAGCCATTGTTTTGATCACATACATAAGTATCGTGTGGACCACCACAAGTCGAACAAGGCGAATAATTAGCGTTGGCGGATCGTTGTTGCAAAATCTCCAACATGGAACGAGTATCCATGTTTAACAAGGTGGCCGAATGTATATACAAGTATAATGACGTTTTAAAAGCTTCCTCAGGGAAGGAAGTAATGCACCAAAGGTGGTATGTTTACACGTGTCCGAGTACACGTATAAGTAAACACGAGGAATGAGGGAGTAGCCCTCGGTCGACTTTTGAAGAAGAAGAGATTATCTCCCTCAAGGTTCAATATGAAATATCCACAAGAAAGTATAATATATATAATTACTACTTGGGTGCAAGACCCCCAATAAAGCCTTCCTTCTTAGAATACGCACTAGTAAACGGGGGGTTAGGTGGCGCGAAGCACTTAAGTACCTATTGACCCTTAGATGGCATTTTATAGCACATCGCCTTTCTATTCACTTTGTAGTTTGTATTCTTCGAATTATTGCCTATTGGAAGTATTTATCTATTCTTGCTTAATTAAATTGGATCGATACACGTGTCAAGGACCGGAACGCCCCTCAACACGGTGTATTGCCTCGACAATACTTATGGAAGATATGTGTATTGGTTGTTCTTATACGTATACGTATTTACATATAATAATATAGAAAAAATATTTTTGTATTTATTTGATTTTTTTAAGAAAATTACTATATGTACGTAAAAAGCGATGAAAACCAATAATATATATTTTTGGGTGTAATCTTTTAGGAAAAAGATTACTTTTTGGATTTTTTATTTTTTTGGTTCAATTCTTTAGGAAAAGAATTGATTTTTTTGATTTTTTATTTTTTTGTATTTTTATCTTTTTGATTTTTTTTTATATTTTTGATTTATAATACGTAAAAATAACATTCACAAAGTGAACGGATCCCAAAATCCAATCGTCTCACACGAAACCGTTAATCTTCAAGAAAAGAACCGGCAGCGGCGCCATTTATTATTTGTCTTTTTATAGTTCGTTTTTCTCGGTATCGATTCGAATTGATATAACAATTTTAAGCTTGACTTGATTGTTTTTGGTGTATAATAGTGTATTTGGTATTTAAGCTACTTTAACAATTTTGACAAATAAAACTCCTAAAAATGTAAAATAATATCTATACTATATATACGTACTACCTAAAAACATATTGCACATATGTCAATCAAATGCACAAAATATAAAATGAAAAATACAAATTTATACTACAAATTTAAAATGCAAAATTCAAAATTTATAAAACTAAAACGAATTTATAAAACTACAAATACAAACTTGTAAAATCACAAATTCAAGCTTAAACTAATTATCCACTAATAAAATGGACAGACTTCTACCACTGCCAAGCCCAACAAGATTCTAAGTCCAACAAGCTAGAAATATCCAGTTAACCAAAAAGGACTAGTAGTGCAAAATAGTTTCAACCTAAGGACTAACTAGCTAACCAAACTTAACAGACTTAGACCGTGACTGTAATAGCTAGTATCAAAGTAGAGGATTAAAATTGTACAAAAATCAAACTTTATCAAAATAACAAAAACTCTTCTACTGATTGACTAGAAATTCTACCACCAGTTTTATGAAAATTCCTGAAAATCAAAACAAAATCATAACAGTTCTGAATCAAAATTACTTACTAATATGACTATCGACCTTAATCTCAATCTTACACTATAGCTATTATTCAATTATTTACACTTCTATTCTGACAGTCACTAGTCAAACACTTAAAACCTTAAAGCTTATATATGCTATGGCTATCTGTGACGATTACAAGCTAAAAAATTGACTGATACTAACTAGTCCAGCTCATTATACTTTCACCAAACACAGGTTACAGAAAATGAGCAGAAATATCAAAAGCCTACTATTAAAGGTATATAGAAATACGCAATACAACTAACAACCAATCCGAAACAACACAGCAAATCAAATAAGCAGATCAAGCGTCTAGAGAACAAAGGTTACACTAAAAAAATTACACTAACAAATTCTACTATTATGCAGAAAATCATAAACGTAAAACAAGCTTGACCTGTGCATCCGAAATCAGCCTGTTGTTGTCGAAGCTTAGCGCTGAGCTAGCTTAAATCAAACACACCTATACTCTTCTGATCTCGATTTCAACTATTCTGACCAAACGTAATCGACAAAGCTGCATAACTCACTCGGCTTCAAAAGGTCAGTAACTTGTGATCCTGCAAAATCAAGCCGAAACAGAATACAAGATTTGTTCTGTCTATATTAACAGCTTAATCAGAAATATCTATCACTAACTACCTAAGCTGATACCAAATCCAAAGAAACATAAGCTGATAGTAAACTGATTGAATCATCAAATCCAAACAGACAGTCTGAAAATTATGAATGAACAACTATCCGGTTCACCAGCTCGAATCAAAAGCTTTACCAGCTGATATCTAACTTTTACTCAAGATTCGCAGAAAGTTAGAATTGAACTATAATGCTCAAAACTGATTTTCAGAAAACTTATCTATATTATCTAAACTGATAAGAATCTGATACTAAAAAAAAACTGATAAGCTTTAACTGCTCCAAAATCTTTACCGAAAAATCTACAAAATCGACTCTTTTAACACAATCACAAGCTTTTAGAAATACGAATATTCAATTTCAAAATCATCATCAGACTACTCTATAACGTGAATCAGATCTAATATTCAAACTAACTCTTAACTGAATCAATGAAAACACAAAACTGATCTTATGGACTTTATCAATGGCTGAGAGTAAAACTAATACTCGAATCCATAACAATCACATCAAGTAGTTAGAAAACTTAATATCATATCATCATTTTTAAAACCCTACGATCAAGCAGAAAAACAATAGAAAAATGGAAGAGTTGAGAAAGCTCAGAGATTTCATTAATGGAAGAATGTATACATTCTGTTATAACAGAAAAGCATTCGGTTACAAGATTTTTAAACAAGAAACTGATCAAACTAACTGAATGATTAACTAAAGATCATAAAGCTTTGAGAGAAAATTAAACTAATTCCTAACTAACTATGTGTAATCTACACCTAAGCTAACCGAACTCAAATGAAGGTCTTCTCTTCTTTTTATAGCCGTCGAGAGGAGGAAGTGACGTGTCTTGTCCAATCAGGTTTCGACACGTGGAAAATACGAGGATTAAATCGTTCTTCATCTTTAATCCGATTTGGGCGTTTCTTCTCCGTTGACTTTTGATCTAATTCATTTGTATCTTCATGTAGAGGAGATCAAAAGGAGTATTTCTCTAGTTATAATCTTCCATTGAATCTTTATGTAGCTCCCTTGAATTTCAGTTGCAGGTTTAGGGTGGATAGAATATGGAATGTCGTCTTTCTCTCTCTTTCTTAACGTTGGAGAAGACGCGTCTTTTGTGTTTGTGTATTTGACCGGTGTGGTCAATGACCAAGTAGTTAATACTAACTTTCCACTTAATTTCCTTTTAGTCCCTCCATCTTTTATTTCTTTTCAAATGGTTATAAAAGCTTTTAAGTAATCTCTTTTTAATCCTTCATCTTTGTCAAAATTCCAACTTAAGCCCTTCCTCTTGGTAAATGATGGCAAGTATGGTCCTTGAAAGCTCTTTCGTCTTTTTCTTTGTCTTTTGATAAAATAAGTCCTTGAAAACGCGTCTTTGTTCCAAAATTGTATCTTCTTACCTGAAAACACATGAAACGCAAATACACGTGTAATTCTGATATTTTAAAGTTAAATATTATGTATTTGACAGTGTTTTGAGTGGTTTTTGGATCATTATTGATGAGTGTTTTCACACTTATCACCTTGTAACTCGTCAAAATGTAAAAATATAACTTTCAACATTCGTTCAACTCAAATCACCAAACATCATGATATCCAATCTCGTCAAAAATTCCAAAAATATTCGTAAAATATAATTAAATAATAACCTGGGGTTCGGGTTATCACATCCTACCCTCCTTAAAAAGAGCGACGTCCTAGCGCTCGACCCGTCTCATACTCGCAATTTCGAACCTCTAGAATCAATGAGATCTCTTTTCCTTAAGAAATCCTCAAGTCTTTCACACCAGTTCAACTAAATTCCTATAATATTACCATAGTAAAGAATACTATTATATTTCAACCTCTAAATTTCACATTCCAATAATTTCAATCTTTCATCATTCATAATTCTTCTGCATCATTTCCTCAGTTCCGTTCCCTCCCTCAATACCCCAAAAACCTAGCTTATAATCGTCTAAAACCTCAAATTGTACATCCTAATTACTGATATGACGCCTATCATCGTATAAATACTCCATCATCAATTGATATCGTTTGGATTCGTAGTAAAAGAATTAAAAATAACATCATCCCAAGTTTCAATGCATCTACACAAGTTCAATTTCCATTGTTCAAATTATCCTCTCACCCTGTTCATTGGTTTCTGAAAAATAAGCGATATTCATTCTTGACTCGATTCCTCTCGCTTTCTGTAAAGGTCTCTATAACTTAAAAGTAAACTTCAGTCTCTGGATTATGTATATTATGTTTAAATCTTTATTCCATTCTCATTTCTCTTTACAGTGTTTTCTAAAAATTCAAAAATACTGACACTACGACCCGGGGTTATCGATAATTTCCTCACTAAATCCTTAATGATTTCTTTCTTTTCCATTCACAGATTGCATCTTGTACCAGTCACCTATATAATTTCCTATGCTCATATTCCACCTTTATCCAATCAAACATTTACTAACACACTGAACCACTAAACCGTTCATATTACATCATTACATCTTTCTTATATCATATATTGTTTAGATAACTCCATTGATTTCCTATACTCAAATCTGACCATTAGTACATCTCACCAATGTCGTTATACATCTTATCCCAAACAGAATGTATCAATACTTTAACTTGTGATATTCCTTTAATACTAAATATATCACTTTCAGCACTCTTTGGAAGAATTGAATTCTCTCTAATCTGAAAAATTTATTCACCACCAGCTCTCGTATTCCTGACAGATCCTTTTTAAAGAGATAATTACGATAATCAGTTTCGTTCCTCCAAAATATTTCTTCTCAACCATTCTTACTATCAATCCATTTCAACTTTTTTGACAACATGTTGATCTACTTTTCTTGACATTCCTTTCCATTAATTCATTAATTCAATCTTTAAAATTTATTCCATTCCATCCAGAATCCTTGTTATTACCAAGACTTAAAATCTCAAAAATCAAGATTTAACTCTCAAATACTTTAGAACTTTATAAGACTTTTTCCTTCTCCATCCTACTGAGTACTTTTACTACCACACTTGTCCTACATAACTATAAAACATCTCGTGATCAAAATTACTTTCGATTATAATTACTGATTATCATCTTTCATTTAACACTAAGTAATCTGTTAATGCAAAGCAATGCCTAAAAATGTTGTTAGTATCAATTAATCTTTCTTAGTATTGATCACGACAAATTACAAAGATATTTATTCTCAAACACAATCATAAAACGAATTATCTAACAAATACTATCATCAAGGTAATAATCATTACACTGACATATCTTAATCATTCTTAGTGATCATATAAGTGATTAGCCTTAAAACTCACTTTTGTCAAATGTAACAAAAGATTTTTAATAAACTTTATTTTTAAGAAAATGTTTTATTAAAATGAAAATTTAAATTTGAATATGGCATATTCCAAATGCGATAAGAATATCCTTTGAAGGTTTAAACAGCCTCAGATATTTCAAATTCACTAAAAGACAAAAAGGAGCAGAGTCTACACTACGCGGTTCCTTAAGTGCCTACGCGGTTCCCTAACGATAAAGAGCCGCCTGGGTAGTTAAGGAACCGCCCCCAGATAGCCGTTGGCATTTGTCTTGTATAAATAGTGGATCAAATCTGCATTTTCATTAACCCTTTTTGGACATCTCTTTCAGCCTTCTTACTCCTATATAATCCTAGTCATTTGTAAATGATCACTTAATGTGTTAAGTATGTTTACTTATGATTATCCTCTTTATCTCCTTCTTTACCTTGTCCAAAGAGAAGATCACTCACACACTTGTGATGTGATTAAAGATGAATCATTGATGAAGATCATCCTTTCCTAAAGATCTAGTCATGTTCATCATTTGTTTATTTGTGTCTTGTGTAGATCCAATGTATTTGTGAATACGTGGACTAGTTGTGTTCATCCAACCTATGTGTAAATACTTGGATTAGAGTTGTGCAAATCATTTGCATATGTATGTGCTTGGATTTGTGTTGTGTAGATCCAAGCTACATGTGTGTACCTAGATATGTTTACTTGAGTTGTAGTAAGTTGTGTTAGTTCTCACTAAACTATAAAGTGATGTGGTTGTGTCTTGTGATTTCTCACTAAACTATAAAGGGTTGTGTAGTTATGTTGTGTGAAGTTCTCACTCAGCTTCAAAGAAGAAGAGTCGTGAAGATTGGTTGTAGCTTTGGATTAGAACTTGACATCTAACCTTGTGTCAGAAAATGGTGAAGTAGGCAACGTTAAAAAGATTGGTTCTAGCTTTGGATTAGAACTCGACATCTAGCCTTGTGTCGTAAAATGGTGAAGTGGGCGACGTTATGTAGATTGGTCCTAGCTAATATTAGGTCTCGACATTTAGCTTAGTGTCGGAAAATAATGTAAGCGACGTTATAAGGTTTTCTCCGCCAAGAAGGGAGATTGTGGATATAGTGGAAATCTCGAGTAAGGTGTACTCGAGGAGTGGAGTAGGAACGAGGATAGAGCCTCGTTGCCGAACAACTATAAATCTTAGTGTATTCCTAATAGGTTGTTTCTTTCCTTACTCATTACTTACACTCAAAATCATTACACTTATTACTTATTGTTAATGCATTAGAATTGAACCTAATCATTATGCAACTAGCTTTCAAGTAAAAGATAGTTTTGGCACTCACCTAACTGAAAGGAACTTTAATTAGGAGATAAATCAATAAGAAATTATTCACCCCCCACCCCTTCTAGTTTCTACAATTGGTATCAGAGTGATGGTGACACAAGATCTTTAAAGTATATTGTACTTTAAAACTTGGATCGATCCATTGTCTCCTCAAATTAGATGGTTAAGTTCTACTAATGTTTTTCTTTGGTCAAAACTATTTTTTGTTGAAAATAAGTCTTTTAAATTGATAATATTGCATCTCATTTAGATTAGTAGTATTTATGCATTTTAGATTTACACTTGAAATGTATCTACTAGTTTGCATCTTGTTGTGTGTAGGTACTCTTGAAGATAAATTATTCAATTGATTGTGGATTGAGTTACTTAAACTTGTAGAAGACTCATTTTCATTGATTTCCAACATCATTGAATGATGATATCAAGATGGATAGGAGTGATACTAGTCCTCGAAGATTTAGTAGTCACTATTAGTCATAGTTGGGCTTTGTATTGGTTCCTTGAAAGCTTGGAATGCAATTTGTGGCCAAGGTACGTTTTCGTTCTTCCACACGCCATACTGATCATTCTTTTGATCATTATTTGACTATATGTTTGTTCTTGGCATCCTTGCCTTGATATTTATTTGTGGTTTTTGATTCTTTCCTTTTTCCCTCTCAAACCTTCATCGCTTAGATACTTGACTCACTATGGAGATGTAGAGTGAGTTAGTAGAAGCTTAAAGTATCAAGCATGTTTTTATGGTTTGCACTCTTATGGTTAGTAGGCCTAGTATCATGTGTAACTTTTCCAATTAAGCTCATCTCTAGGATGATTGATGAATCCCTTGAGATACCAAACTACTTCATTAAGTTGTAGGTGGATTTTACACATTTGGAATTGAAATATTCCAAGGATATTGTTATTATTAATCCTAGTAATAATTATCCGATCATGTGGGAGATAAAGTGAATCTATACTTTGCTCATATTTTGAAATAGAATAAGACTAGTCTTGCAAATGATCTTATTCTATGCATCAAAATTGTTTGGTATAATTCATTACCAAAGCCGTTTAGACTTTCGCCGGAAAGGAACGTCTTAAACCACTATATATGACACAAGCTCTTCGTATCCTCTATTTGAAGAATTTCATTTGTCTCTTGAGTAATGTTCTTGGTCTTGATTCACATCCCTTGATTCCTCTCCCCTTAGCTTCTTTGCTACGAGTAGTCGTTTGTCCATTTCGGCCTTTTCCTATCTCGATTCAACTCGTAATCCTTAAATAAAGCATTATTACCTAGTGTTGTGGTGGTCCAATGATTTTCTAAAGGCTTAAGACATATTTTAAGGTTTTTAAAATAAATTGGTTTTGAAAATTTCTTTGATTTTCCTGGTTAAGAACACGCCACTGTAGGCGGTTCGTTATAAACACGGTTCAAACCGGCGGTTCCTTATCGATTAGGAACCGCGTCCAGTACCCCCGACTAATGAGTCAGTTTTTAATAAATATTACTTTTTCAAAAACTCTTTCTCTGTCTTCTCCAACATAGTGACGAGAATATCCAGTTTTCCACCATTGTTGTTTTTCCAAAACTTTCAATTACTCAAGATTAATTGATTTCGACTTGTGAGTTTCACTCATCCTTCATCCAAGATCAATTATCTGTAAGTCATTTCTTTTAATTTCATCTAATTTGTTCTAGGGTTCATACATTCATAATTGGGGATTTTTAAAATTGACATTGAATTAGAACCTTACTAGGAATAAGAGTAGGCATAATATTGTTACTATGATTCCTTAGGTTTATATTCATTGAGATTTCACTAAAACCCACTTGTAGAAAAAATCCGAATTTTGACTAAATAGTTTTGGTTAATTGATGATATTGATATGAACCCATGAACGAGTTGGTAATGAAATTGTTAAATGCTTACCTAAAAACCTTGTTTTGAAAAACCAATGTTCAAGTTCATTATTGATCTTACTTGGTCAATGTATCATTATTAATGATGAACTAGGTTCATTGTGAATATGAGAATGATAAGGATTAAACCTTGGTTTGTCAAGAGATAGATGAAACACATTCTTATTTTCTTTGATTCTTGGTTTATATGTAGCATATGAGTAATTAGAGAAATATGTTTGTATGTAATTTTTAGGTACTGTGATGACTTCAGGATATCAAAATAACTACCAACGTACTAGAGAATACATACATAATCTTTATTTGTAGAATCAAACTCGCTCTACCCAAAACACTTATCATAGTCTTGAATGTCGTTGTTTCCATGAAGGACATATTGTTCCTTCTAACTTTCTTGGACTTGACTTCATTCGATTCATGTTAAATACCATTGGCTTTGATTATTTGCTTGATATAGATGAGCCAATCTTTCCTTCTTTCCTCATGAAATTCTTTAACTTGTACACACTAATGTGCATCAATAATGGTCTATCTATAAGATTTTCCATCGAGGGGAAAACCTTTGTGTACACTCTTGAGGAATTTGGTAAGATTCTCAGAGTTCCATACGAAGGTAAATGTAGGTTCACTGATGCTTGTGGTTTAAACCACTTAGAATCGGCCCCTATTGATGTGCATTATGTGACCGAGATACCTTCAGCTTCGTCCATCTCTTGTGCCATTGCTAAACCTCGTGAACATCATATTCTTGGTAATTTTGAAGGAGAATTTCGTGCTCTCACTCCTTGGGAGTTACTAACTAGCGATCTTAGTGATTTTATGATCCCTTGGGCCGAAATCATTAGGGAAAATGCAATGTGATTGGATGGTAATCGCAACCATGTGCCCGCTTTTCTTACACATATGTTTTATTGTGTTGCTACCACCACTCCATAAAACCTTGCATTTTTCATAGCTAGAAGAATAAGATTTGTTCTCAGTAGATCTCGTTCTACTCTTCCATATGCCATGATTCTCTCACGACTTCTTAAGAGACTTCTTCTTAACTTTCCACCTCTAAATGCTTCATCATTTCACTCCATGGATCGAGTCATAGTTCCTATTGAAGGGAATGTCTCTTCTGTACCCACGCATGATTCAAATGAAGATGAAAATGTCTCTCAAGACAACTCTCTCAATTCCTGTTATGACTTGTCATCATCTATCTCTCAATTGTCTTCTCTAGACATTGATTCAGACTATTAGTATTGTCTCAATCTTCATCTTCAAGATCAAATAAGCAGTGAATCAAGGCAAAGAGGAAATGCTCATAGATGAATGATATATCCCACTCTTGAAGGCTTACATGTTTGTAAACATGTTTGAATTGTTGAACAAGTTGTTATTATTATTCTCCTTTTTATTTTTAGGTTATTATGTGTTCATTAACTAAAACTTTGTGATTGGATTTTCTAGTATTTTAATCCTAATTATAGATGCTATCGATCTTTCGATTTGCATCGTTCTGTGCATCTTGTGTGTTAGTTAGCTTCCTAGACCTTGATTTATAGTCCATTTTGGCTTGATAAACATTTATATTAAATATGGGCTAGCTATAGTTAATGGAAGTGCCTTTTATCAAACCCACTGGGGGCAAATCCTTATCTACTACGTGGTTCCTTAGCGATAACGAACCGCGCCTCTCTATAAGGAACCGCCTCTGAATTCCGAGAAGAATCTTTTCTTTACACTATTCTCCCTTCATCTATGTAAACATTGATAAAATTTTTGCAAAAAACTGCACTTTCCTAAACTATGCTACCTAATTTCATTTTTCACTTAAAAAACTTTTAACCCATTACTAGTTTGGATCATCCCTTCCTCTTCTTAAACACTTTCTTGTTCAATGTTTTCCTCATCCCTTCAACTCTTCTCTAAACCTTAACACACAACCATGGTATCCACTAGAACATCCAATTCCTCCAAAACTTCCTCATCCAAAAGAAACCTTTAGATGAATGTCAAGTTTCCTAAACTTGGCTCTCCATCTTCTCACAAACCAAAAAGTGAAGCCTCACCTATTTTCATCTCTTCATCGCTTTCACCACCACTTATGTTACGGAAGCCAAAATCAACTCATGGTACTAACCATTCACATGCTTCTACCTCCTCTTCATTCCTATCAAGAATGAATGAGTTTTCCTCACCATTCACTTCTAGTCCTCCTTTAAATGTGAATGCTCAACCTCAACCTCATCAAAGAATTCCCTTTGTTTTTAGCCTCTTTTTTTCACTCCACCAAATTCAGCCATCTCACCCATATCACCCTTGGATACCATGCCTTCTTCACATCCTCCTCCCTCTAACAATCCACTCTTAGGCGTTCCTATTTCCTGATTCTTGGGTGATCCACACTTGTTTGATTTTTTCATACACAATGGAACCAATTGTGCTTGTTGCTTGAACAACTTTAACCTCATTGATATGCTTAGGTTGGAAATGATTGGGGCTCACATCAAGTTGCAAAGCTTCTTGTTGAACCTATTTGCTAATCCTCATCCTCCTAGGAAATGAATGATTTTTTTAATCAATTACTTTTAGAGAAGGTCAAGCCTAAGAGGACTATGCATTCAAGACCTAGTTTTAGCTAACTTTGTATTAGTTAGTTGTTATTTTATTTCTTGTATTCCCTTTCTGTTCCTTCATGATTTTTTCATGAGGATGATCTATGGATTTAGTTTTATGTGTTTTAACCTATGTGGTCACATAAATTAACTTCAATTTATTTAAAATTGAACCTAAATCTATCACAACCTCTAAAAACATGACTTAAAATTGGATAAAAATGTTATCTAAATATTTTGTCACCCTTTTTCGTGACATTCTTTGTGAATGTGTTGCTTTTATGCAACCCTAGCATACTCTAGTGCTAAAAGAGGTAAAAATCCAAGATTTGCAAAATTTGAAAAAGTCTTATTTTTCTCCAAAACTTTTGAAAATCATGGTCTCTGTTCCACCGGACGCGGCTCCTTAGCCACTAGGCGGCTCCATATCGATATGTAACCGCGGGCTCCCATAAGGAACCGCGTACAGGAAAGCTACTTTTAGCTTATTTTTGGTCTTTTTTCTTCGACCACTGTCTTGGTTAAGATTATTTGTTTATCCAATTTGGCTAAACATTCCCTAAAACCTTTTGTTTTCATTTCATATCTTTGCCTTGTCTATTTTCATTAAATTCTTCTCTTTTGGGAGTTCTTCTCTTCATCCCTCATAATGCCTAACTCTTCCATTCCTATCCTTGACATTTCTTTGTCACAATCTTCTCAACCTAAAGCTTCTTCTTCTAAGCTTTCAAAGAAACCGAAAATCTCGGTTCGACCCGTTTGGATCAAAAAGAACAAGAATCCTCGTGATTCTTCTTCTCCAAAATCCTCCAAGAATTCTTCTTTCTCTGCGATTAAATATTGGAATGAGACTTACTCTATAAATCTAATTACCGGAGAAAAGGAAATTCTTCCACCACCACCTAAACCTTTCAACTCTCCTCAAGTCAATGACCTATCTTCCTTCCCTAATCTCACTAGGCATTGTGAAAACATATCTTATCCATTATCACCCTCTCCACCAAACTCTCATTTTGATGGACCTCCCCATCTCACGACTTTGTTTTGCATCATGGTTCCTCGTGTGCTTGTTGTCATTTTCAACAATTTGAACTTGCTCATATCAATGACAAATTAAATTTCCTTGAATTTCTCCTCACTCGACCTCCTCTCAAAGTTTTCGTTCCCGTGAACAAAACTTTGAATGATGCTTCGTCGTCTTTCTTTTCCAACTAAGGCACATTTTGTACTTTAGTTGTTTGAGTCAATAAAACTTAAGCAATCTTGGAAGATTATCACTATTAGATTAGTTTATGCTTTGTGGTTTATTTTCTATATTTTTTGCTTTAAATATTCATATTGTGTGTATGAATATTTCTCTTGTATGTTATTTCATATTTGTGTAAGATGAATGTTATGTGTGTTATCTTTCTTGCTAATTCTTTTTCACACATTTGTTAAAAAGTTGATAATGGTTAAGACTTACAATTAATAATGGGTGATTCCATAAATTCTAAATTTTTTAACCCCTTGACATTTTAATCATCTTTGATTGGTTTGGATGTTTCTTTTCTTTCTTTACTCCACCAATTGAACTATGATGTTGCCAACATACACAATTTGGACATACTTAGCAAATACTTGCTTCTAATTTGAGATTTCTTTTCCTTTTCCCACTCAAGTTAGTTAGTAGGTAGTGCACATATATACATTGGTGTTTCTTTTCTTTCTTCTAACTGTTGATACAAAAGTTGGATGATCCTTGCTAGACCCGAATTAGGCTTAATTCAGGTAGGCTGGGCTCCGGCTCATGCACCAAGTGAATAACTTGCTGAGATCCTGCACACTAAAGCAACACGCATTAGGCTTACCGTGGGAGCGTATCCCACGATTAGACTCCAACGTGAGAGTAAGTAATCGGCTAGGGTTAGAAATCGATTGTGAGTTAAGATTATGGAGAATGTAATACCTTTATGGAACCTTTGGGCGTTCCTTATATAGGCAGTGAAACCCTATTGGGCTCACCGTTACTTCGGCGCCAAGTATAAGATAATCACCATAATTAGCTTAATTGTTATCTTCTAATTATGGTGAGTGTATAACCTATTCTTTTAGGAAAATCCGAATACTGGTAGGATTGTGATTCTGTCTAACCCTGTTCCGGCCGTGTCGGGTCGTAGGTCGCACACATCTTATGCGGCCACTATTCATTCAAGCCCATAAGCTGAAATAACATTGATCCAACCCATTCTTGATGGGCTGGATACGGGTAGTTCCCGGGCCGAGTTCATGACCCGGTTGGGGACTATACGTCATCATGTCCCCCCAGTCTAGTTGTTACAGCCGCAGGCGTAACCTCTAGACTAATTAATGTCCTGTAGATATTGCTGTCGCAAACATAGCCGCAATCCAAAAAGGTCGGCGGGGACAATATTAGTGAATGCATTAATGGTAGTCATTAGTCGGACGTTATGTCTGCAAAAGTGCACCAAAAAGGCCCACTCTTAAGCTACGCAAAATTGTCGTGAAGTCACCATTGGGTCCATTCTGACGTTTCAGAATTGTCAGACATCCCCACCGTTAGATAGGCGTAGTGGGTTACACGTGTCAAACATCCATGGTACCTCGTAACTCGAGGCAACCCTATAAAAGAGTTGGTGTGTGTAACTGTGTAAACACACAATTTACATCTCCATTTCCGCCATTGTTATACATGTGCTCAATCCTCCATTTACACCAGGTTAGACAACCACGCCTTTCTAATCCTTTTTATAAATCATGGTGAAAGATAATCCCGTGATCACGGACGTCCTCAATGTGATGTCCGCGGAGAGATATACAGACTTCTTGTCTGAATGTTATATTCTTGAGAGCGTACACCCCACCTATCCAGGTGATGGTGAAGCTATCACAGACGCCCCTAGGGGGAAAATAGGCGTGTATATGCGCCTATTTGACTCGGCTAACTACAGCATCCCCTTATCTAGGTTCCTCGTAGATGTGCTATTGTATTATGACTTCCACATAACGTGACTTCATTCCATAGGGGCGTGCAAGGTTAACCAATTTGAGGTTACCTACCACGCCTGCGAAGTAACCCCCATTGTTAATCTGTTTAGGGTATTCTACTCCCCCAAATGGTAAATGGGTGGTTGTCGTTTAAAAAACGATCCGCAACAGCCCCTATGTCGTATAGGAAACCCCTAGATTCCCTAAAAAAGTGGTACGGACACTACTTTTTCGTAGACGCCAAGGTATTCCCCACCCGGTTTGTTATGAAGTACAAAGTAAGATTCGACCCCCACCCTCATCCAAGGATTATTGCAGCCAGGATGTGAAAATATTAGACACCCATCGCACTGATTTCCATAGGGGCCTGCCGGAGCACTTCCTATGTTTAATAGGGATCAACCGCAACTATTTTGGGAGGGAGGATAGATATCCATGCTTTCTGACCGAGCGTAGACAGGGTAGGTATTTTTTGAATATGCGTATGAACATGCCAAAAATACTTGTAAACTTGCTAATACTTATGCGTGTCTATGTCCGTAGAGATGAAGTTGTTTGGTCTTCTAGGCCAAGGTTATCCAAGTAAGGTGCCGCAGGGATTCCGACCCCTGAAAGAGGACGAGCCCCCACTACTAGTTGCTACCGCGAACATGACCATCGCGTTGGAAGAAACAACCGAGTAGCGGTCGGATGAGCAGGAGCCCGTGATCCAAAAGTCACCCTGGATATCTTTACTGAAGACGGTGGTGAGTTGTTGATGGAGAATGCCACTTCCATCCAAGGTGAAGAACAACTCACAGATCCATCTATCAACCGTTTAGTTGATGATGACGAAGGATAATAAGAAGAAGTAGCACAGGATGTCGGATCCCCCCAACAATCGAAACCTGCATCCAAGAAGCGAAAAACCACCAGGAAGGTGGTGAAGAATGTGGAGAATGAGGCGGGGGAAGACAATGCTCCTCCCAAGAAACTGAGGAAAGACCACCCGCAGTTCCAAGAAGGAAGAAGAACCACAATGTCTCAAGGAAACCCCCCGCCGCAAGTAGATGCCCATGTTTGGAAGGCGACACCTATTAGTGTCGTGGCTCCTACTATCACGGAACCAATGATAGGCGTGACGTATGTACTGACAATACTCCATAATATCTGATCCCCCAACAAAAACTCATAACTGTTTGTTTTAATAACATGGCGGATCCGTCGATAGCAGCACAAGAGAAGGAAGTGGAAAGAGAACCTTCTCCCATGATATCCATGAGGCCCCCATCTCCTCCCCTGACTCATGAAGAAGAGCCCCGTGCTGAGGGTCTGGACACCAACCTCCGCCCGGCATGGAACTTGTCCAGCCTCACAAGACTAGAGGCGGAGTCTGAGTATAAAGAGTTCATGGACAACCTAACCCCTCCAGCACTGGCACAATATTTAGATGAACTGGAGCATTGGACTCTTCTGGAGTAGTATGATGTGGCAACGACGCACCAAGTAACAGTTGGTGCGGCCATACGGCACCGTTTGGAGGAACCCTTAGCTAACGCGAGCAGTGCTGACAAGAGAATCGCTCGTAGGGAAGAAATGGTGGAGAAGCATGAGAAGACCATAGCCTCCTTGCAGGAAGCCTTGGGTGTGGCGGAATCAACAATAAAAGAACAAACAAATCATGCCAATGCCCGCGAGGAGCGCATTGCTGAGTTAGAAGTTCTCCTAGCGGCATCCAATGATAAGGTACGTATCCTTACTTATTTATACCCATTGTTCGCATAAGACCTATCTTCCTTTGTAGTAACCCCAAGTGTTATTCACAAGTATCCGCAGCCGAAGACGCCGCCAGAGCCGCAACAGATTTAGTAACCCGAACTTTAAATAAACATTTAGACCGAGTTCTAATTTTATTTCTAATATTCGGATCAATATTTATTAATCGACTTTTATTTGTCATGTTTGTTCTACGAATAATATTGAATCCTCGACTAATCGGCATGGAAAATACTTTAACGTATCGAGTACGTGTCAACTATTATTTATCGACACAGTCTACATCGGTCATCGACTGTGAATATTCTTGTTATGACATAAAAATATTTTCTATTCTCGTCGCTTCAATTTCTCGTTTTACGAGTATTCCTCGTAATTTACGTTAAGCCTTTAAGTGTCGTTCATATAACGCGTAATGTTTTATATAAGTTATAAGCCCTTGTTTATCTATCAAAATATTAACGTTTGCCGAATGCCGACGTTTTTATTTTATATTGAGCGTTTAATTTTCGTGTTTTACGTGTAATTTTCAAATCGCGTAACTTTTAAAATATCGGGCTTTGATAATACCCGCTTTACCAAATTGTGAGAAAAAAATCTATTATACACCTCACCCCATTCTAATGCTACACGTCTCTAGTACTCATTCCATTTCACTCCATACGTGTCACTTTAAAAACACTTGTGCTATTCAAACTTAATGGATAAACAAAAGAAAAACAAAACAAGCACATCTCCATTTTTATCACCAACATATTATTTTACTCTCTTTAGTCTTGACATCAAGACCATACCACAAAGAAACTACTTATAAATTTCTTAAAGTATATTGGTGAGTTTATAAAGGTTATGACATATTAATGCTATTTTTGGCTACTCATTTCATCATAACCAAAATAATTATATTTATAAGATATTGGGGCTGAAGATATAAAGATTTTGCAAGGATTTAGCATGAGTCTAAAGCTTGGTTAAAGCATGGGTGAAATGGTTGCATGATGGGTTTATAAGATAAGATGGATAAATGAATTTTCATCCTTGTAAGATTCAAGTTACTATCTTCTTTGTATTGATTTGTATTTTTTTTTTATTGAAAATGTATTTATCATTTTCTTGCTGATTATAAACTTTTAATAGTTGGTGAGTATATTTAGACATTGTATATAAAATTTTGACACTAAAGTTCAAGCTAAACTAGCCTAAAATGATTGTCGTGCCTTCAAGTTTAGGTCAGTGGCAAAACGTTATCTTTGAGAAAAGGCAGTAGGTTGAGACTTTGGAAAATAATATAGAGTGATAGGTATCTATTTTGTAGCAATTTGGCCGGGTGACTCGTCTCGTGACGATACCCGATGAATTAAATATGGTCAAAATACTGAAAAGTGTCGAATCTGATCTACCAGTTTTGCACGGCCAAAAACTCTTAAAAATTATATACCGACCTCTAAATATGTAAAACCAAAAGTTGTAGCTAAATTTATTTAGAATCTCCACGATTCGAATGGTTTTCTACGGATAAACAGTTTGTAAATGGCGGGCAAAACGGTGGAACTGAAGTTAGCTGCGAAAAACAGCCAACTCTTCTAAGTAATAGAATGGGTCAATGAGCCATGGTAAGTATAAATTAGGAGTAATTGGACTAATAATAAGTAAACTATATAAGTTAAGAATGATTTTGGTAAAAATAACTCATGTAAATTATTTATGGTTTAAGAGAAACGATCAAATTTATGGGGTATGTCGAAAATTTGTAAAAATTGAACCATATTAATATAACGTAAAACTTGACCATTTTTATATAACACGAGGTGGTAGGACCCACTTGTCGAGAAATATAGACTCATCTATATACTGAGATTTATGAAACCCGAGACTCAACCAACGTGAAATATTAAGTGGACATCGTTTGGAGGCGTTTTAGAACCGAAAAACCATATAAAGTGGATTTGGGCCACAAAAGCCCAGCATACACTTATAATGGCTATTGAGCCATTATTGGACTTAAGATTTATAATAAATTTAATATTGATATTGATATGGACTTAACTCACATGAACATGTAAAGGGGGTAACTAATGAGCTTTAATGGGTTTAATGGTCATAATGGGTAATACATGAAAATTATTATCAAAAGTCTTGTGAAAATTTTTATAAACTTATACAATGTCCAAACTTACTAAAGTGAACTATTTACATATATGTATGGCATACGTATAGACTCGAGCCTAAGACGCGTCTCGTCATTATAGGTCTCGTCCAGTCATATGTCGACCGCTGTGCATCTCATTCTTGATCAATGAGCGACTGATATCTCGTGAAGTCGTGTATCGACTATTGGATGTTTGTTCCTCGATAAACGTTGATAGCTATATCAGGTGAGTTCATAGCCTCGCTTTTACTGTTTTATATATGTTTATAAACCCGCGAGGGGGAATACATGCTCTTGGTATAAAAATATATGATGTTTATATATATATATATATGGTTTTGAGAGAATACATGTTTATGAATAAACATGTGGATTGCTATATGCTTTGAACGAATACATGTTGTTGTAAATGAATGTAAGATGGTTGATTATATGCTTTTGAAAGATGAACACAAGCGTTGATTGTATTGATTGTGAACCGCTATTTGCTAAGTACTGCATTGCCAAAATTTGAAAGTCCCTAAAACCCATGAACCGTTAACTACCTGTTATGGGTAGGCGCTGGTACAGACGGATGGATCCATCGGGGATGGCCTCCACCTGGGCAGGTCGCACCTGTGGGTTGGAGGCTCAGCCAGGTGTGTTGTATTAGAAGTAAGAGGGTATTCGGCAAAATACCTGACTAGGGCATTATTATACTTAAGGCTTCGGTGTCATGGCTTAGTAGAATAGCGTGGACTTTGGGTATTGCATGTGTTGCACTATCGACAGTGGATGAGATTCTTGTGTTCAAAAGCTTTATGGTTTATTTAAAATCCCATTATTGTTTATTTAAAAACCTATGAATTCACTCAACCGTTGTGTTGACATGTTAGCATGTATTCTCAGGTGTGTAGGTTTAAGAGCAGCTGGAGCATGGAGTCGCACAGGATAAAGTAAAGGCAAAACAAACAATTTCCATTCGATACATTTTGACAAACTTTTATTATTTCTTAAGGTTTTTATAAATTTGTGGGACTTTTTTTTTAGTTAACTCTGATTTAATAAAATTTTCGAATCGTTTATTTTATAAAACGTCTCTTTTGAGGTCGTTTTCTATGACTATGTGTGATGTGCTATGAAGTAACACCCAATGTTGATATTCTGCTGCCTTGTGAAATTGGGGGTGTTACAGATTGGTATCAGAGCACTAGTTATAGCGAACTAGGTCATTTTTACAACCTAGACTATAACTGCTCTTTCGTAAAATTGTTTTATTGCCTTACAAAGTATCCGCGCGCTCATGGCTCCTAGAAACTAATGCTTGGTTTTGATTGTGTGATCCTATGTGTATATAGGAATGATTGTATGTATATGTAGGTACATACTATGGTATTTAAAGGCATTACGCGTGAAGCAACGGTCCTTGCGTGATTATCGTACATTTTATGATACGGTTTTATAGAGAGTTTGGCCTCGCCACCAATCACTTTTCTTGATAATTAATTTATTATCCGAATACGAGTATGGACCTCGTTTGATATTTTGGGTACATATATATTGTTTCATAATCTATCGCATGTCGACTAATTTAAGCTCGATTTTTGTCATCGTATCGTGATGTGCCAATTTAGGACATCTCCTTTTGAAACGTAATTGATAAGCGTATTATTATATTTCTGCACTCCTTATGATTTTGGAGAATCATTTCTTCAAGGAGAGATCTTCTACGTAATATAACGTTTAATTTAATTGTGTTTGATTACGTTTTGTGGCGAAAAGGAGGATGCCAATGTTGGACCTAAAATATATATACCCAAATCATTATATAATTTGGGTACAACAAAGATATGCTCATAGTAGTCATTAGTTGAGCAATTTAATACCTTATATTTAAATGGAATGGGACATTTAAATATAGAGATTTTAAATCGCCCAACTATGTGTCGTTTAAGGTTCTCTTATGAAAATGGATTGGGACATTTGAATAAGAAAGTTTTAAACCACTGGACTTTAGATTGTCAATGATTTTTTTTTATTCAAATGGTATGGGACGTTTGAATACAGAAATCATGGAGTAAGTTTGACACCCTATACTTTTCTTGGCATTTAATTTAGTTATGATATCGTGTTATGACGGTATTACCTGAGTAGGATGACTTATAATCATCTTGTTGAAATAAATTGGGACGCCTTTTTAGTTGAACAAAAAAATTATAAGTTCCCGAACCATAAATTTATAATTCTTGTTTAAATGGATTGGGACGCCTTTGGATGTTCAAGATCAATGCAATTAGGTGATTTTGAATGACTAGTACTAATCACCTCGTCTTGATTATTTTGTAACGTTTCGATGGACTTATGTGTGGTCCATGCGATCTTCTTTTACGACGTAATTGTTTTTATCAGACCCGTGGACGATATGTGTTTTAATTTGATCGACGTGATAACTGATTGTTTTAAATTGATTGTCGCATTAGAAAATTTCTCAAAGGCGCCCAATTATTTTAACTCTTCACATTTCATGTGGAATTTTTCTAACTTATATCGACCGTCGCAAATTTGATAAGCTAGTAGTAATGTACCTTGAGACAATTCCAAAAATTGACGGTTTGTTAATTTTTCGCTTTCAATGGCTTCTCCTTCGAGTTATGTATTATTCTTTACTTATAAGGGTTAAAGCTACATTTAAAACGTTCATTCATGGTTGTTATGTATACTCGTTGCTTTGAATTTTGTTCACTTAACATTCGTTAGAAACCTCAGCGATGACTTGTCTTTGTCTCACCTCTTCGCCCTTTAACCGAAGACTATTGAGACGAATTAACCGCTGGGACATCGCTTCCTAAAGGGGTAGATAATTTAGTAACCCGAACTTTAAATAAACATTTAGACCGAGTTCTAATTTTATTTCTAATATTCGGATCAATATTTATTAATCGACTTTTATTTGTCATGTTTGTTCTACGAATAATATTGAATCCTCGACTAATCGGCAAGGAAAAGACTTTAACGTATCGAGTACGTGTCAACTATTATTTATCGACACAGTCTACATCGGTCATCGACTGTGAATATTCTTGTTATGACATAAAAATATTTTCTATTCTCGTCGCTTCAATTTCTCGTTTTACGAGTATTCCTCGTAATTTACGTTAAGCCTTTAAGTGTCGTTCATATAACGCGTAATGTTTTATATAAGTTATAAGCCCTTGTTTATCTATCAAAATATTAACGTTTGCCGAATGCCGACGTTTTTATTTTATATTGAGCGTTTAATTTTCGTGTTTTACGTGTAATTTTTAAATCGCGTAACTTTTAAAATATCGGGCTTTGATAATACCCGCTTTACCAAATTGTGGGAAAAAAATTCTATTATACACCTCACCCCATTCTAATGCTACACGTCTCTAGTACTCATTCCATTTCACTCCATACGTGTCACTTTAAAAACACTTGTGCTATTCAAACTTAATGGATAAACAAAAGAAAAACAAAACAAGCACATCTCCATTTTTATCACCAACATATTATTTTACTCTCTTTAGTCTTGACATCAAGACCATACCACAAAGAAACTACTTATAAATTTCTTAAAGTATATTGGTGAGTTTATAAAGGTTATGACATATTAATGCTATTTTTGGCTACTCATTTCATCATAACCAAAATAATTATATTTATAAGATATTGGGGCTGAAGATATAAAGATTTTGCAAGGATTTAGCATGAGTCTAAAGCTTGGTTAAAGCATGGGTGAAATGGTTGCATGATGGGTTTATAAGATAAGATGGATAAATGAATTTTCATCCTTGTAAGATTCAAGTTACTATCTTCTTTGTATTGATTTGTATTTTTTTTTATTGAAAATGTATTTATCATTTTCTTTCTGATTATAAACTTTTAATAGTTGGTGAGTATATTTAGACATTGTATATAAAATTTTGACACTAAAGTTCAAGCTAAACTAGCCTAAAATGATTGTCGTGCCTTCAAGTTTAGGTCAGTGGCAAAACGTTATCTTTGAGAAAAGGCAGTAGGTTGAGACTTTGGAAAAAAATATAGAGTGATAGGTATCTATTTTGTAGCAATTTGGCCGGGTGACTTGTCTCGTGACGATACCCGATGAATTAAATATGGTCAAAATACTGAAAAGTGTCGAATCTGATCTACCAGTTTTGCACGGCCAAAAACTCTTAAAAATTATATACCGACCTCTAAATATGTAAAACCAAAAGTTGTAGCTAAATTTATGTAGAATCTCCACGAGTCGAATGGTTTTCTACGGATAAACAGTTTGTAAATGGCGGGCAAAACGGTGGAACTGAAGTTGGCTGCGAAAAACAGCCAACTCTTCTAAGTAATAGAATGGGTCAATGAGCCATGGTAAGTATAAATTAGGAGTAATTGGACTAATAATAAGTAAACTATATAAGTTAAGAATGATTTTGGTAAAAATAACTCATGTAAATTATTTATGGTTTAAGAGAAACGATCAAATTTATGGGGTATGTCGAAAATTTGTAAAAATTGAACCATATTAATATAACGTAAAACTTGACCATTTTTATATAACACGAGGTGGTAGGACCCACTTGTCGAGAAATATAGACTCATCTATATACTGAGATTTATGAAACCCGAGACTCAACCAACGTGAAATATTAAGTGGACATCGTTTGGAGGCGTTTTAGAACCGAAAAACCATATAAAGTGGATTTGGGCCACAAAAGCCCAGCATACACTTATAATGGCTATTGAGCCATTATTGGACTTAAGATTTATAATAAATTTAATATTGATATTGATATGGACTTAACTTACATGAACATGTAAAGGGCAACTAATGAGCTTTAATGGGTTTAATGGTCATAATGGGTAATACATGAAAATTATTATCAAAAGTCTTGTGAAAATTTTTATAAACTTATACAATGTCCAAACTTACTAAAGTGAACTATTTACATATATGTATGGCATACGTATAGACTCGAGCCTAAGACGCGTCTCGTCATTATAGGTCTCGTCCAGTCATATGTCGACCGCTGGGCATCTCATTCTTGATCAATGAGCGACTGATATCTCGTGAAGTCGTGTATCGACTATTGGATGTTTGTTCCTCGATAAACGTTGATAGCTATATCAGGTGAGTTCATAGCCTCGCTTTTACTGTTTTATATATGTTTATAAACCCGCGAGGGGGAATACATGCTCTTGGTATAAAAATATATGATGTTTATATATATATATATATGGTTTTGAGAGAATACATGTTTATGAATAAACATGTGGATTGCTATATGCTTTGAACGAATACATGTTGTTGTAAATGAATGTAAGATGGTTGATTATATGCTTTTGAAAGATGAACACAAGCGTTGATTTTATTGATTGTGAACCGCTATTTGCTAAGTACTGCATTGCCAAAATTTGAAAGTCCCTAAAACCCATGAACCGTTAACTACCTGTTATGGGTAGGCGCTGGTACAGACGGATGGATCCATCGGAGATGGCCCCCACCTGGGCAGGTCGCACTTGTGGGTTGGAGGCTCAGCCAGGTGTGTTGTATTAGAAGTAAGGGGGTATTCGGCAAAATACCTGACTAGGGCATTATTATACTTAAGGCTTCGGTGTCATGGCTTAGTAGAATAGCGTGGACTTTGGGTATTGCATGTGTTGCACTATCGACAGTGGATGAGATTCTTGTGTTCAAAAGCTTTATGGTTTATTTAAAATCCCATTATTGTTTATTTAAAAACCTATGAATTCACTCAACCGTTGTGTTGACATGTTAGCATGTATTCTCAGGTGTGTAGGTTTAAGAGCAGCTGGAGCATGGAGTCGCACAGGATAAAGTAAAGGCAAAACAAACAATTTCCATTCGATACATTTTGACAAAATTTTATTATTTCTTAAGATTTTTATAAATTTGTGGGACTTTTTTTTTAGTTAACTCTGATTTAATAAAATTTTCGAATGGTTTATTTTATAAAACGTCTCTTTTGAGGTCGTTTTCTATGACTATGTGTGATGTGCTATGAAGTAACACCCAATGTTGATATTCCGCTGCCTTGTGAAATTGGGGGTGTTACAACAGACGACACCTCCAGCATGGCAAAAGAGCGCGACATGCTAAAGGAAGAACTCACCCAGGAACGGGCTGTCATGGAGGAGCGGGCAGCAGTGGTAGAAGGAGAGCTGAACACGCTGGAGACAGACTGCACCGAAGTGTTGTGCCCTCCACTGCTCACGACCATAGTCGGTCATAGGTGGATGGTGGACCAAGGGATGCGCCTAGCCGTGACAAAGGTAACGGAGGCTCCTTATTTTGTGTAGGCCTTTGTGGATGTTGTATCAGACGGTATTGACCGTGGTAGGCATGAGGGGTTGATCACGGCTGCGGAATTGATAAGCAAAAAAGAGGACATCTCCCAGCATTCCTACTATAAGCCTGAAGCAGAGGACAAGATGACCGCCTCCATGGCCGCCCTTGGGGAAATTCAACACCCCTTCTTAGATGATCTTGAATCTTTAATGGATGCCTCCAACGAGATGTCATGTCCAAGCTCACCACAGACCCAATCCAACTTACCCTACCAACATATGATGCTAGCTTGAAGGTTATGAAGGGTGAGAAGCTGTTGGCCTAGGCATTAGATGCCAATCTGGCCAGGGCGCGGAGTGGAAAGGATGCGCGTGGCGAGGCCCTCCGTGCCCTGATTGCGGAAGGGAAAAGAGAAATAGGAGAGTTTCTGCCTCCTTTGTAATTTAACTTGTAAACATTTGTATCTTGTATTAATTTGTCCGTGCATGTACACGGCTGGAACTTACAATATTGTAAACATATTATATAAAAGTCCGTGATGATCACGGCAATTTTGTTTATGGATTTTTGAAACTTGTTTATTTTCTTTAGATATCGTGTATCTGTGTTGCATGACATGTCATGGCTTATCAAGAATAAAACTAACTCTATATTTTACTAGACGTGCAGCGTGTGTCTTTATCATGTCCGGCACTATGTAAGTACCGCATGCGGAAACTTATTACAACGTCTTGTAAATAAGGTGTCTAGTAAGGATACATGATTCGTGTCACTAGGGTTGCATCCCTCTTATGAGACAAGTTGAATTATTAGGTTCAATTAATCCTCTTACCCCGCCTAGGAGCGAATAGTACATGTACGGTTTGAATGAATGGATATGAATAAGAAGTAGCACATTATGGAAATAACAAATAAATCTAAGACATGAGACAATAATTTGCACAAGAACAGGCCGTGGAGCTAGCTAGGCACCACGACATTTTATTATAACGTTTACGATTTTTTGAAAGAATTAAAAATCCTAAAACAAATAGAACCTAGAAAGCATGAAAACAAAAAATACATGGATCTTCAATGAAGCCAACCACAACGAAGTGTCCATGCAGAGGCCGTAGCCTTTTAGAGATAGCATTTTTAAGGTTGCAAATATTCCATGTACGTTCCAGGTCACGGCCATCCATATTACGCAACTTGCACGCGCCTAGTCCCAAAGCTTCCGTGACCTCATACGGTCCTTCCCACTTTGGACCCAGCTTTCCTGTGCTCTCCACGCGACTTGCCTCGTTAGCAAGATAAACAAAATCCCCCGGTCAGAAGGAAACACCCTTGACCTTGGAATCGTAATAAGCCTTCATCCGTTCCTTGGACTTGGCCTCATTGATGGCCGCTATCTCTCTTTTTTCCTATAAAAAGTCCAGAATAATATGGAGTTGCTCATCGTTCATGACGAAATTAACCTCCGCTGTGTGGATGGTTGGCATACTAATTTCTGCTGGGATAACAGCCTCAGTTCCATAGGCCAACGCGAATGGAGTGTCCCAATAGGCTGTTTTGATCATCGTCCTATGTGCCCATAAAACATGCGGCAGCTCATCTACCCACTTGGCACTTCGTTCATCTAGGCGTGCTTTGATGCCTTCACCTAGCTCCTATTTGCACGTTCCACGACATCGTTAGTCTGCGGGTGCTTAAATGATGCGAAACGCCGCGTGATATTCAATGTCGCGCACCAATCCTTGAATGGATTATCCGCGAACTGCTTCCCGTTATCCAAGATGATTTGCCATGGCAAGCTAAAGCGGCACACAATATTTTCCCAAACAATTTTTTTTGATCTGTTTGCTCTAACGGATTTAACCCCCTTAGCTTTTATCCAGCGTGTAAAATAGTCCATTATGACAATCAAGAACTTAACGTCTCCTGCGGCAACAGGAAAAGATCATGCGATGTCGATGCCCCACTTATAAAATGGCCATGGGGATGTGATGGGTGTTAGTTCTTGCTGTGGATGTCGCAGTATTGGCCTGTGCACTTGGCAATCGCTGCATTTACAAATCATATCTTGTGCATCCCGATGCATAGTCGGCCAATAGTACCTTGTGCGTAAAGCTCGTGCTACTACAGATCTGGGGCCTGCGTGCATGCCACATGACCCTTCATGTAATTCACTAATCACATAGCTAGCCTGGCGCGGTCCGACGCATCACAACCACGGCTGTAAGAAGGAACGCTTGTATAGGATACCATCTTGAAGTGTGCCGCCTTATCATTGTCTGGAAGGGTTTCATCAGTTAAATAGCTGATGATCGGGGTCATCAATGTAGGTCCCTCTTCTTCAACTATAGTTGCGACTTCTCCTCCTGTAATGGATTTTTCCTTGAGTATTTCCACCAACACTTGTTTGGATAAATTGGCGAAGCTTGTAGACGCGATTTTGCTAAGAGCATTCGCCTTCTTGTTTTCAACTCTTAGTACCTGTTTGATAGAAATCTTCCCAAAAGTGGCTATGAGTGACTTGACTTTCTCCAAGTATTGGATCATGTTATCCTCCTTGGCAATGTAACCTCCTAGGATGTGATTCGCGACAAGCTGTGAGTCTACGTAGGCCTCAAGGTTGCGGACTCCCATCCTAGCGGCGATTTTCAAACCCGCAATCAATACTTCATATTCCGCCTCATTATTCGTGGCTGTGAACTCAAAACGCAAGGCGTAGGTAAACTCCATCTCTTCCAGATTCGTGAGGATAAGGCTGGCTCCTGATCCGTCCTTGCACGAAGATCCGTCAGTAACCAAAACCCATGGTTCCGCTGGAATCTCCTCTTTCTGCACCATTGGTTCGTCCTCCTCAGGCTTCTCAATTAGGAAGTTTGCCAAAATTTGGCCCTTAACCGCTATCCTTGGTCTATAGGAGATGTTATGTTCTCCTAATAACACGCTCCACTTATGTAGCCTCCCAGACACGTCTGGTTTAGAGATGATTTGTTTTATTGGTTGATCAGTGATAACCACAATTGGGTGCGCCTGGAAGTACCGGCGCAGCCTTTTCGCGGCGAACACTAATGACAAAACCAACTTCTCCATTGATGAATAGTTCAGCTCCGATCCTTGCAATGCTCTGTGTATAAAGTAAACCGGTGTCTGGACTGAGTCTCGATCGGTCAAAAGGACTGCACTTATTGCTCCGTACGTAGCGGATAGGTACATGATGAGCTCCTCCTTAGGTCGGGGTGAAACTAGCATAGGAAGAGCCGCGAGGTGCTGTTTAAGCTGCTCAAAGGCTTCCTCTGCCTCCTTTGTCCAGCGGAAATCTCCTTTCTTCATGCACTTCTTGAGTGTTTTGAATAGAGGTAGTGATTTCTCCGCGGACTTCGACAAGAACCTGTTTAGCCCGGCCAGCTTTCCATTTAGTGATTGTACCTACTTGAGTGTCCGAGGGGATGGTAACTGTATCACAGCATCCGTCTTCTCCGGACAAGGCTTGATGCCGTTTGGATTAATCATATGCCCAGGGAACGTCCCTTCGGTTTCCCTAAACGTGCACTTTTTTGGATTCAATTTTTTAACACCCCCAAATTACCACGCAGCGGAATACCACTTTGGGCGCTACTCATAGCACATCACACACAATCATAGACAACGACCTCAAAGAGACGTTAAAATATTATACAACATTTTTCTAAAAGTTTCCCATCCAATTATATTAGATCAGAGTAGCGTTTGGTCCCAAAAATCGTTACCAATCACAATACATTCATCGACGACTTAAAAGTCATTTATTCATTTCAAAGGATGGAAAAATAAACAAAGTTTTAGACAAGTAAGCACCAACTCCCTCCTCGCATGCTCCGCTGCTATCCATCTTGATTACCTGAAATACATGCTCAAAATCATCAACATAACGATTTAGTGAATCTATAGGTTTTGCAAATCATCATTTGAACACAAAAATTTTAATCATCTTAACCTTGTCACACAGACAAGTCATATATATATATCGATAAATGCCTTAAGCTCATGCAACTGAACGTTAACCAACACGTCAAACGGAGTCACTTACGGCGCTCCTACAACAGGTAATATTGTCATATACCAACGACCTCTTATACATAATATCCCTTTCAGGTGATCATAAGGATACATACCCTAGGATAAGGCTGTCAAACCAAATAGATCTATCATATGTATTAGCCTTTACCTTACAAGGTAATTAACAGTTCATGAAATTCAGGGACTTCATAAGACAATGGTACTTAGGCATTTATCATCATATTCGGGTCCAGCATACCAAAAACAACTTGTGTTCATTTTATAAAACAACATGTATCCCCCCTCGCGGGTTAAAAATCATTTACAAGATAGTATAAAAGCGAGGCTATAGACTCACCTGATATAGCTATCACACATTTATAGAGGAACAAACATCCAATCGTCGATACAAGACTTCACGAGATATCTGTTGCTCATTGCTCGAGAACGAGATGCCCAACGGTCGTCATATGACCGAACAAGAGCTATAATGATGAGACGTGTCTTAGGCTCGAGACTATACATAATCATATATATATATATATATATATATATATATATATATATATATATATATATATATATATATATATATATATATATATATATATATATATATATATATATATATATATATATATATATATATATATATATATATATATATATATATATATATATATATATATATATATGTATATGTATATATGTATATGTATATGTATATGTATATGTATATGTATATGTATATGTATATGTATATGTATATGTATATGTATATGTATACGTATATATGTATATGTATATGTATATGTATATGTATATGTATATGTATATGTATATGTATATGTATATGTATATGTATATGTATATGTATATGTATATGTATATGTATATGTATATGTATATGTATATGTATATGTATATGTATATGTATATGTATATGTATATGTATATGTATATGTATATGTATATGTATATGTATATATGTATATGTATATGTATATGTATATGTATATGTATATGTATATGTATATGTATATGTATATGTATGTATGTATATATATATATATATATATATATATATATATATATATATATATATACTAGCGTCGTAACCCGCCCAACGGGCGGGGTCGTTTTTTTCTTGTTCCAGAGGATTTATTGTTCGTGTGTTTTTAGTTTTTTAAATTTGTAATTTAACTTTTAGTATATTTTAGTTATAGTTTACGTTTAAGTAACGCTTGTTTGTTGTCAATGGGCGGGGTTGTCCTTTTTCTTGTTCTAGACAAATCGTTAACGATGAACCCATGGTTCCGTAACTCGATTGGGTTGACCCGACGATCAATCTAGTTACCCAGTGACTTGATCGGGTTGACCCTGTAATCAAATCCTAAGCTATAATATGATTCTTAAATATATGTTAAAAATAGATATTTTTGAAAAAAAAATTCAATTGAGTTTAGGAACAAAATCAAAAAAATTGGAACTAAAACTTTTAAAGTCCGAATAATATAGTCTAAAAAATCCGAAACTTTGTTTTAAAAAGTCAAAAAATCCAAAATTTTGTATAATAATTATAAAAAATATCCGAAAATTATAGTATACTTATAATGTTTAAAAGCATATTATCGCTTAATATACTTTCAGAAAAGATACATCTACGTACTAAAATTTATGTAAAGTATGTATAATAAAAAAATAAGAATTTAGGTAAGAATAATGACAAGTGGGAAAAAAATGTAGAATGAGTTTCTTTTCAAGTATTTGCTAATTTTTTTTTCTTTTTAAGTATATTAAGAATAAGTAGAATGGAGTTTTTTTGAAAATATATTAAACATTTATGACTTTTTCTAAAATTTGCAAAATAAGGCCTATATTTGTTGAATAATAAAGTCTAGCGTAAGACATATATAAAATAAATCTTAAAATGGGCAAGATATTTTGTTTAAGATGATATTCACAATGAAAACATTAATATTATAATCTAATAAATAAATCAGATCTTTATGAATACAAATAAGCAATGAGCAAAACATTAACGTTATAGCGTAATAAATAAATCAAATTCTTATGAATACAAATGAACAATATAGCGTAATAAATAAATCAAACATTAACGTTAACACGTATAGCTAATTAAGACGAGTAAAGTCGAGTATTCCCAAGTTCGAGCTCGACTTGACTTGTAATGTTCGAGCTCGGCTTGACTTGTAATACTCGAGCTCGAAACTTGGCTCGAAACTTGACTCGAACTCGACCGAGCCTCAAAGTTCACGCGAGCTCAACCTTCAAGTTGGCTCTAAGTACGCTGCGGTTGAATGCATAAGTTAGATCAGTGACTTTTATAGTTGGATTTTCATGTATATACAGCATTGTGTTATCAAGATCATTAGATAAAGATGAATCAATACTTTAAATCCCTTCATTTTTCATCATAGGAGATGAACGCACGATTTCCTCAAAGTGATACAATCAGAACTTGTAACAAAACTATTGTTATAAGCTCAAGCTTCAAAAACACCTATAAGCTGTGCGCACTTGCATTTATGTACTCTCTCTACAAATCTTGTGCAACCAAGTCGGTTGACCCCTCCTATTGCAAGCAGTCATAGAAAATTCAGGATGGTACCTTGGGCCGGTGTCATATTCAAAGTGTATAGGAGTCATCATTTGGTCCTAACCAAACAGCCTTTGTGATAAATTAAATAAGCAGTATCCTCGCGATCAAAGCTCTGTTGGGGATTTATGTTTCCTAATTTCATTGTCTAGCGTCAAAAATTTATTCTTCACAAATCTATATCTAAGTGCAAATAGAATCAGCAGAAAGATATTGTCATCAATAAGCACAGAATCAGTAGTGTATGCTTTGTGTTCCATTAGTTTACTTTATTAAAACAGACCACAAGCAAACGTATTAGACTGCAACTGAACATCAATCAACTTACAGTAGCACTACAAACGAAAATTGACATTTTTGATGTATTATGTCGAAAGATAACTTATAAGCAAAATAAATACCTTACTTGGTATATAATAATAGATTGTTGTAGGCTGTTTCGCAGCTTCACCTACAACGGAAATGGTCCCATAATATTATGCTCGTGAAGTGATCAGGCCAATCCTGCATCTTCTTAGTGTCGTACACATCACCATATCCTTGCCTTATGTTCCACGTACCTGATGTTCTTGCATTTTACTATCATAGGCAATGTTTGTTTTGCACTTTCATTAAGAAATCCACGTAAATATATAAAACTCATCTAGAAAACATTTATAAAACATCAATAATAGTTGACAAATTCTATAAGAACAACATATAAAGGAAAAATATATAATTAATTTGAAAGCACTGGTCATAGGTTCATAACGTACACAGTTTGAAAGCACTTCATTTCTATTAATTTTATAGCAAAGTCCTAATACCAACAGGCTGAGAAGTCAGATATTATTTACCCCTTTTGTGGCAGAAGGGTTTTCATATTCTTTTACCTGTGTCAGCCTAAAAGGTACAAGTTCGGGCTTCTCAGCTTCTATCAAATAAGCAACTAAAATCAACAATAACACTCACTGGTGGTTGAATAAAAAATAACTTAGGAAAAAGTCTCTTCTTATTTTTATTAACTTGTTGAAAAGATATGTCATGGTAATGATCAATGGACTCGAGTGAGATTTAAGGTTCCATTCATTATATTCGTGAAAGTTGGATAATTTTGATAGACCGCGGATCCGTGTCACAGGAGTTTGTATGTTCCTAGAATGGAAGAATCCTTGAGCCATTTGTACCTTCATTTGCATCAAATGTGTTTGTAAGCATGAAAATACATACATTGTATATAAGCTCCAATAACAAATACCTTGTGGATCGTGGCAACTTGGTGATACATACATTGTATGCATGCTTTCAATTCCTTGAAGAGCTGGTCGATGCACTCTTAGACGCCGCTTGATCAACCTTGCTACTACATTGTTCGCAGGCTGTGTAGCACCATCCATGCTCAAAGTGGGTACAATGGATTTTTGCATATGCTACAAAATCTTTATCCACAAAAAGTAAGTTCATAGATATGAGCACAAATACATTCGGGTTTTCCATTTTTATTTCTTCAAGCGTATGTGAATAAGATAAACACTTTAGCGATGGTCTAGATGTACAGGTAAACAAATTCTGGTTAGCATTAATGGTATCGTCCTATGATCACATCTCGATATAAATGTCAAATAAATGTTTCCAAGGCCTCTTCATGACTCAGAATCCTCCATTTGTATTTGAGAAAAATGAAGTTCAACATCGTATATGTTTCCTTTATTCCCAAGGCCTCTCCCTTATGTTTATGTGGTGATTTACAATGTTTTAGTCGCTATATAGTTTGTAATATGTGGTGACAAACAGATTTTACATGTATGCGTTTCTTTCTGTTCATGTGTTGTACGATATGTCTTAATCCGTGTATAGGATGCGAAAGAATTTAAACTTAAATGAAATTTACCAACTGCAGTACTGATGAAACTTAGCAGTGCATCTTTATCCGGGTTTCTGGGCCCAATATTCGGAGCATCAGATGAGCCAGAACCAATAGCAACTTTGCTGGAATTAGTGGTAGCTGCGAGTACTGCTGCTACAAGTTTTGGTCTCGTAGAAATGTCAATACTTCCAGTTAATGAATCCAATAACCCTCCATAAGAAGGTCCTAGAGTTCAACTACTTCAGGTTCTTTTGAGATCTGATTTAATTATGGTCCAAGTTATGAAAAATAATTTACAGTTATCATCAGCAAATTGGTATGCTATTAAATTTATAGCTTAGACCTATATTGGATCGATATGTAGAGCTTCAAGTATTTGACCAGATGATGGTCTGCAGAAAACATCAAGTCGCTCACCTGAACTATGGTGGAAGCCAAGGTACTCGTTGACGTTGCGGTGCTACAGTCGTCGCCACCACTTTTGATATACGGGACAGAATGAAATCTTTCCTTGTTGCAATCATCTAGAAAAAATCACCCCACATTAGGCTGCCCACTTCAATCTTTATTGCCTAGGTTGTTTTTTGAGCATTTTATTAATGAGTGATTGGGACAGACTCAAATAAAAAAGAATGTATGTATGTTAGGTAGTGTATAGCTTTAAGCTAATTAAAAAAAACAAAGGGAAACAAAGTACCCTGCTAATGGTTTTGGCATTCCTTTCACTATCAGCAGATACACCAGATGCAGGATCGATATGCAGAGCTTCAAGTATTTGACCAGATGATGGTCTGCAGAAAAGCAAAGCATTAGAGGAAAGCTATAAACCAAATTACACACTATATGAAAAACTGAGCTTATTGATCAAGCTTCCTCCCTCTGTCCACAACTAATCCAGTTAAAACCAAAAACACATAATTTCGCCTCATGTAGCTATGCAATAATTAGAATAGTGCTCCGACCAGTTAGAGAAAATAACTTGGGATGGTGGAGATGATGGAGGAGTGTATCCAACATTGACGTATCTGAATCCTTTACAGAAAATAATACGGGCCCATTTCCGCCAACCACTGTGGCTTTGAATAACTGATGACACTCCGGTCGCAAAAAGTATGACAATATATTAGATGACACATTCACAATATTTTGGTAATTCTTTAAGTGACCTAAATTTGCCTTACATAAATGACCCACACCAGCGAAACATCCATCTTGGTTGTTCAGGCCGTTTTGATTCCAATCTGATCTGATAACCAATACTTTCCTAATATATTAGCTATAATCTTGGCGTAATTCTGATATAAATCTTGTTGGTATTTATCCAATGAAAGAGGAGATCAGATTATAAGTTATTACCTTAAGACGCGTTGAATCCAATTGCTTATTATTCTCGATGGTGCACGGTTGATCTCCACATATTTCCTCTTCCTCTTAGGTTTTATGGCAACTTGATTTGCTCCAACTCTGTCCGACTTTGTACAAAACAATACAATAATAATTAATAATAAATAATAGAATTATTATGTAGCAAAAAGAAAGAAAGAAAGAAATTACTTAAATTCAATTGCTGGTGCGTCGTAGAACAAAGACATATTCTATCACCAAATTCACTGCCGCGGTTGAAGCCTCTTCCACAATTACCAAAGTTTCTGTGTCCCCTCGCAACATCGTTCCTAAATCCAGACCCCCTTCCACCTTTGAAGTTTCCACGTCCTACTGAGAGAGAGAAAAAGGAAGAAAAAACATGTCAAAACACAGAACACATCAAAATTCTCAGATCCCCTTTACAAAAAAGATAAAACTTTTATGTGGGCAGTTCACACGATGCTAAAAGCAAAAATTCATATTGCAGGCATGTGAAGTACAATCATCAGTAATCAACGAACGCTAAAATGTCTGATAGGATTATTAAAGATAGAAATTGACCTTGTTTAAGATACTTGATAAGCATGTTAAGAAGCAATGGTCCAGCAAAACCAAGGCAATCCTTTACTAATTGGAATATATATACATATAGATATATAAAATGCTATAAAATAGCAATCAAGAGCCACATATACCATTTCTTTCAGGGTGCGAAGTCCCACGTTACACAATGACAAAATCATTCTCAGACTTACCAACCAGGCTAGCAAGGTCCTATTAAGATCAAATTCCGAATGATCGATTATACAAATCACCTAAATGACCTGAACATGGGATCTAGTAATTTGTATCTTGGTAATGTTTATTAAACCCAAGTCTCTCGTTTCTTAGCAGCTCTGTGATTGCAATATCCTTTCCATTCTAAACTTCGTTCAAACTATCCCAATGTTCATAATTTGACATCCCTGGTTGTTGGAAATTACACATCTGCAAGTAAGGAGATCTATTGTTGCGCAGAGTTTGTTCTCCTAGATCTGTATATCTGTGATTTTGCTTTGTGAAAGATCTTGCATCAATAGTTGAAGCCTGTTATCATTATCAAAAGAAGTATGTCGTGAATGGAAAGTTAATCTCATGTCTAGCCCTAGAGTACGGAGTCCATAGGAACTCTACGACCAACAGCCAAAATTGTAGGATCCATGAATTCAAGGTCACTAACGCCACCATTATATACAGGAGTTGGTGCTTGATTAATTTTTATTAGTAAAGAGGAAGTTTCAAACATTTGATTCCTATAGAATAACTGCTTGAAAGAGACTCATTAATTATCAAAACAAATTACACATTGGTCATCCTCTCATTTGATGAAAATTCCGGAGGTGGTGATCTTCCTGGCCCCAAAAATCCAAGAGGGGCAGAAACTTGGGACTTGGAATACTACACACAATAATAACTGAAAGATGATACAATCAGGGAACTCTATAAAATATAAGAACATATTAATAGTAGAAAACATTTAAAGTATTACCTTAAATCTTATTGGAAAACATAGATGAGTTGTTGCTAGCAGTACGATCAGATTCCACAAAGTTAAAAGAAAAGAAACTATTGCCACAGCACATTTTCGTTCCTGAAAAAAAAAACATTGATGTCATGTTATAGAGCTGGTAATGGTGTATATGACATGTTTGAATTCATACGCTTTAGTAACTTGAACTTACAGTGTTGATTTTATTTTATTATTGGAATGACCATTATTGCAGCTCAAAAAATGACTTACTGAGTCTCATTTCAGTTCACATAGTAGGATAATCAAAAAATGAGATTGTAATTGCATCGGAATTAAGTCGCACTATTGTCTCTCACGTGTCATTTGCTGAAAATAAGTGTACCTTTTTATGACTTCAGATAATAAGTATACGGTTCAACTAAACTTTACCTGTTCCGACATGTATTGAAATGATTTGACATGTTACCCAACACGTCCTAACTGCCGATATTGTCGACTCCTGATTTAAGATTTACATGATGTGCAGTAATATGAAATTGAGACATACCCACCAATGAAACCATGATATGTGTCGCGAGAAACATCAGGAGAAAGTGCTCATCTATAGGATGTGTATCAACAGCCTGAAAAATAAAAATATTGTGCTTCAAAAGTGCAGCATACTGAGACCAATAATGAAGATAGTTACTGCTGTGATATTAAGAGCATGAATTGCTGTGATTTATGAATGCAAATGAGTTGGTGTGGTGTTGGTGTAGAGTTATGGTAACTTCAGAGAAATTGTATAGTGACTCTAGAATACTGGTGGGATTCAAGATGGAACGGCAAGCTCAGCTGCTGCTAAGGTGGTTTATGGTGTGAGCTCAGAAGTGGACCTGGTGTTTGATGTTGCACTGCTATTTCACAGCGACATTGGATGTTCTAAGTTTTCTAGATTCGGTGGTGGGCAGAGTCACATTATCCCTTGAGACCAGTGTTTTTTATTCTCTACCATTTTTTTGTTCCAAACACCCTTATCTGACACAAAAAGGGTGCAGGTGTGATTCTAGTGGCGATATCTGATATGAGTGAAGAAGATGAAGAAAAATTGATCTTCAAATGCAGGTAATTACCCTCCAAAAAAGCTACTCACCTTGACAAAAAAGGATAAATCATTTGCTTATATGCTGCAGCATCATTAAAAAATCATATTTCAAAAGGTTATCAGACCAACGACTGAAAATAAGAAAAAAGGTTGGATTGAGGACCAGGACCTATATATGCACAGTCCAGGCGATGGTCTACAATGCTCGACCCCGTGCCTAAAAGCTTTTGAGTAAGAAGGTTGATACAAAATGGGCCATAAAGAGCTCCTGACTGCACCTAAATGTTTTCCGCTTAACCCATTTACAAATCTCATTTTTAAAAAGTGTACATAGCAACTAAGATGCACAACTTTAATGAGGAAGACTACTTAATGAAAGCTTACCATAGGATTTAGAGCTCAGTATATTCGTAAATGACCTTCTCACAGTCCTTTTATCTCTGTATCCGCAACCGTGTTGCAGAATTATAGTACATAATAAGGATCATGATTCCACTCATGTAGCAACCTTATAATGATATATCATTGTAAGAAACTTAATGATGGATAAAAAGTTAAAATACTAAGATTTTTATAGCCTAGAATTTTAATTGATTATATATTAAAATATTAAATCTTAGATTATGTAGTATAGTACGATGAAGAAGCCTATTTAAGCACTCATTCCAGCACAGAGGAATTTCACTAAAAATATCTCAACGGAAAACATATCTCTTTCTATTGAGAAGAGTTTTTATCTTCTTTTTTGCTGATATTAACACCTTTCTTCCTCTTGTTTATCGCAAAATAGTTTAGCAAAACTAAGAAAAACCTCCCACCAGGGCCACGACCTCTGCCAATCATTGGCAATATACAGCAAATGAGCAACAGGCCACATGTTTCTACCGCCATGATGGGTCAAGAATATGGCCCTCTCAGCTCTCTTTGCTTAGGATCTCGACTTCTTGTGGTAGCCTTGTCCCCAAAGCCAGATATGGAAGTTCTAAGGACACAAGACTGTAATCTTTCAGGTCGATAAATCTTGTAAGACCGTTCCCTTTCAAATTATCTACCGATTTGGTATAAAAGCAAGAATTAGAAGTCTTGTAGCTTTGTCTCAGGGACAATACCTTCATTTATGTACAATGAGAGCATTTTTTAATACTTTTAAACATAGAAAGTTGGATAATTAAGCGTACAAATAAATCAAAAACAAAGCAATTACCTAAATTTCTTCCTCTTCAGGATCACCATTGATGGAAAGAAATTTTGCTAATTCGTCTAGCTTAGTTACCTCTTCATAATGGTGTAACTTATCTTCCACTTCCTCGGATAGCAGTCTCACCAATATCTGGGCTAGCAGTGGAGTGTATTTTCGATGGATAAAAGAAATTATACCATTGGTGCAACTGAAAACAGATCCTGCAATATCATAATGTTTGACACAATATGTGTACTTTAAGTGTGGTAGATAATTTTCCCATTCTGTTCGTTCTTTGTCTGTCCATTGTTTGAGGGTTGCAAGAACCTTTATCTTATATCTAAAATGCTTCTTTTGATCTACAAAATAGAATGTATGAGTCATACATATACAAAATGTGATACGTAAAGGCTTTAATATGGGAAGAGAGAACAAACCCTGGGTCTAAAGTAGATGATTTGTAACTACCAGCTTCCGTCACTGGACCATCTAACCGCCTTGAAATATCTCGCACTTGAGGTTGCATCTTCACTTGGTTGCTGAAGCTGAGTTGGCGCTGGTTTTGTAATTAAAGATGGAGTGTGTCAGAGCGAGCCGGAGATGGAGTTGCAGCAGGAGCTGAATAACATAGAGTGGAGATTTTATATATAACAGGATTATATGCAATGGAAACCTACTTACTTTTCATCCCACAAAAAGTTTTTTTTTCAAAACTACCGTTTGTATTATTTTCATATATTAACATAATATCAAATACTTCTTAAGTATGTTAGTATTACAAATTCAAACGGAAAAATAGCACACAAAGACGATCGTCGAACGCTAAAGAGAAAATCGATCCCCCATTGGCCATGGAGGTTCACTTGCCTTGATCCAAAAGGAAAGTTGGCCTTGGGAATAGTCGGATTGCGATATCAAGTCGGGCACCCAGGTTATCAAATAAAAAAGTCATCTTATTCTGATTATTTAAATTTCAAAATCACCTTTATAGGACATATCCAAATGCACCATGCCTGCGCGTATATGTTTACAGTTCAATAGACATGGGGCATAAACTACGTTGAAACCCGCAAAAGATTTAAAACCTATGCACAATCATTGAATTCATTAGAACGTCTGAGCTATCAAAGATACACATACCTTAATTTGGTGAGAAGACTTTGGACAGGCTTGGTAACTGACGCAGACTGAAGATCCCAAATACCATAACATAAAGTGAGACTATTTAGTATTCATATTGACTCACCAAATTAGCTCCAGCAAGGCCTTGTATGACTCGTTTCCAGTAATCACGGAATCAAGACCGTCATCTAGCGGTTTAGAGGCTATAAAACAATATATTTGCACCTTGAAGAACCATCTCTGGCTGCCTCTGGAAGCCACTGATTCCAGCATATTGTGAAGTTTGCAAGTTGACTATTCAAAAGTTTTAAGCATAATTAAGTTTAAATAAATGATATTAGAAATATATCTGAACTCTGATTCTCATTCCTCCCATGTCAACTGGTAAATACTACTAACAAACTAAACAGAAGCTAAACAATATCTGCATTTACTCTATGTAGTGTCATTGATGCAGAGTATATAAGAACAATTGTAATAGCTTGTTTGGACGTGTTTGAAGGGGTGTCTGGTCATTGTCATTTGTCAGGGGGAGTTTGAATAAGAAGCCATGAGTAGCCTACCAAATAAAATGTAACCAATTAGGGAAAACATATAGATTATTTAATTTCAATCAGCCATACACACTAAAAAATCTCGTATTCAAAGCCATTTATAAAGATCCAGTAGCAATTACTTTTATCCCAAAGCGCAATTTGGCTGATAGTCCAAGGGATTACTTTCACTTTGGCTCCTCCCTTTCTGCAAATAATATACATTAAAAGTGATTAAATTTTGATGTGATACCAACCAAAATACTGCTTTAATTTTACGCATAACAATCTCACATTTCCTGTAATTCATATTTGACTTTTAGCATGTAATGTTCTAACCTCCTTAAATTGTAGGACGTTTTCATATAACTCTTCCTGAAGTCTTTGAGCTTATAGGAAAGTTCAGTCCTTCAATCGAAGTCTAGGTAGTCACCAGGTGTTCTTTTCCTATTATCCTCGGCCAAGTCCAAATAGAATTCCTGCAAGTTGGAATTTATATCAGTACATGAACATCGTTTTTAAAGAAGGTAAAAGAAAGTTTTATTTAGTAATCAGTTGTTGACTCGCTTGTGCTTCAACACCATTTAGAGTTGGAGCTTGTTTTGTCCTTGAAACTTTTGGTTACGTTTAGAGTTGGTGAGGCGGAAATTAGCACAACGGGTTTCCTTCGTAACACCATTGCTAATATCACAAATAGACCCACCTGTCAAGGATTCATAGGAATAAAAAAATAGCTCATGAGTATAGTCAGTCGCTTACTTAACAAAATGAAATGTGAAGATTAAAGCAGGATGCATGCGGCAAGGAAAAGATAACTAAGAACAGAAAAGTCAACCACATCTGGTGACAAAGTCAACCATGGGGCTTCCTCAATCTTTGGGTCAGCCTTAAGGACTGCTCGGAAGATGCCAGACTCCGTGCGGCCGAGAAGGGTCGACTTCCACATAAAAGAATATAAGCAATAACACCAATACTCCACATGTCAGCTTTAGTCCCGTATGATCTATGTAGGAGTTCAGGAGCTACGTAGTATGCACTTCGAACGATATCATTCAGTCTCTCATTTGCACGTAGTTCCCCATCCGTCACCAAGATACCTTTTAAAGTTTGCAATCACAAAAATAATGAAAGAGGGATTCGAGTATAACCTAGCTTTACATGGTCAGAGAGTCCAAATTTAATGCCTTTAAGAAGTGAATGCTCGTTCTTATATGTAAACAAAAAACTGATACACAAACCACATGATTTTACTACTTTGCATGACCCATAAAATAACTAAAATCAGTTAATTAATATAGGATTACCTCTCAATGCTACCGTCATCATTGTTGGTGCTAAAATAGATCATGGAATCATCAAGTAATTTATCCAATTCATCTACGGTAGTGCCTCTAAGAATCAGCCAGGAAAACTATTGTCATAAAAGGGGTATATAGATACAGGTCTTATATAAAACCCCTAAAAAATTCCACTGAAAGTTTCACACTTCCAAACATCTGACTGCTATTTTAATATGCTTGAAACAGGTAAATTTCAAACATCAGCAATGGGTCAAGAAGTGAATAGTTTGTTAAGACTATATTCATTCTAATGAAGATGCAATTTCCAAGGACTTTGTAGTCTTAGTTTGTAACATGTGATGGGTGTCAGCAGAAACAAAAAGTACACAGTAACAGGTGTATATTATATTACTACAGAACCGATACACTCAAGAGATCACAACGACTATTTTCTGGAAGAAGGCAAGTAATTTGTAATTATTCAATAAAGCTTTAAGGTACCAATTTTGTAACTTACTTGCTGAAAATTTCTTGGTTTGTCAGACGGTTAGGATGCTTGAAGCCCTCATCATAATATTTCTTAATTACAGGAATTCTTCAAAATAAAGTTAAAAATCCAACATAAGAGCTCAGGAAAAAAGGGTGAATATGATGGTAAATTGGTTGGTTCAAGATTTCTACAAATCTTACCACAAAAAGATGTTTATGGACAGACGTTGAATAATACATAAGCTTTTGGGTTACCCCAACCTCATACCTGCAAAAAAACAGTAGAAATCATTATAAAACGTGTTATTAGGGTTTTGAGTCTTTGAGACGAGAGAGATGAATTAAGGCCTCATTTTTAGATACGTATGAATATATTAGGGTTTTGTATGAACATAAAATTTATTTAAAAACGATAATTTAGGAATAGATATATATAAATTCCAAAATTATAGATAAAGAGTGATTCCAGTTCAATATCTATAAGCTAATTACGTATATACAAAAAATTATTTAAATTAATATTAGATTTCGAGGAGTTTATTATCTGTGTTTTGTATTGAAAATCACAAATAATTGGTTGGGTTAGTTGGTAAAGGTGCTTGCATTTGAATGAGAGGTCATGAGTTCGAACCTTGCAATACACATGATGTTATTTATAAATAATCTAAATTTAAATTCTTTTTTATTAAAATCCGAAATTAAATAAAAAATTTGATTGAATCCGGTTCAGATTATACCCAGCTCGGCCCAGAGTTGAACCGGACCGGCCCAAAACTTCAAAACGCAATTTCCAAAACAAATTTTTCAAAATTGCGTTTCTAAAACGCGATTTTCATAAAACTGCGATTTCAAACGGGAAATTCGTGGAATTTGGAGATTTTCTAGGGAATACTCAAATACTATTGGTTAAAAGATGTGACTGGGATATGACTGGGATCAAAACTGTGGTTTCAAGTCATAATTATACCTATATATAATATATATATATATATATATATATATATATATATATATATATATATATATATATATATATATATATATATATATATATATATATATATATATATATATATATATATATATATATATATATATATATATATATATATATATATATATATATATATATATATATATATATATATATATATATATATGTAAATAGTTCACTTTAGCAAGTTTTGATATTGCATAAGTTTTATAACTTTTTTATAAAACCTTTGATAACTATTTACCATATATTTTCGTATTTTGACATTAAGCCAATTCTAGCCCATTAGTGGCCCATTACACATTTATATAACCTAAGTTCATTTCAAACTCAAAATTTGACTCCAATTTGGTTATAAATCTCAGGCCTAATAATGGCCCAATTGCCATTACAAGTGTAAGTTGGACTTTTGTGTCCCAAATCCACTTTATATGGTTTTTGGGTTCTAAAACGTCTCAAATGACATCAACTTAATATCTCACGTTGGTCGGGTCTTGGATTCTCTAAATATCAGTATAAACCTGAGTCTAAAACTCCCAACAAGTGGGTCATACCACTTTATTTTTTATAAAAATTGTTAGGTTAAACGTTAATTTAATATAGTCAAATTCTTACAATTTCCCGACGTGCCTCGTTGATTAGATCGTTTCTCCTAAACCATAAATAATCTAGATGAGTTATTTTTACCAAAGTCATTCTTAACATACTTAGTGTACTTATTATAAGTCCAATTACCTCTAATTTATAATAATCATAGCTCATTTACTCCTTTTATCACATAGAAGAGTTGGCTATTTTTGACAGCCAAACTCGGTTCCACCATTTTGGTCGCCATTTCCAAACTGTAAGAAACTGGTAAACTATCCAATTGATTCTAGTTCTTCATGATTTTTTATCAACAACTTTTAGTTTTACATAATCATATGTCGGTATACGATTTTTATGAGAAAACAGCCCATCTTTACAGCAGGTCAGATTTTGACCTAGTTTCGTATTTTGGTCATATCTCACTTTCCGAATAGCGCCAAAGGACGGGCCACCCAGGGAAATACTCACAAAACAATCCTCTATCTTAATATGTAAGTTTTTAGTATACCAACCTAGTGATATCCTTCAAATATCACGTTTTAGCCACTGTTCGAAATTTCAACTATCACAACTTAATCTAAGGCTTGCCTTGGTTTGCTTTTACGGGTTCAAATTCATATACAATGTCCAAAATATTAACAAATCATATATGGTACATATAACTATAGATAAAAATACAAATTTTACATATCAAATATTATAAAATATATTATATGGAAATGAAAATAACAATAAACAAAGTGATTCTTACAAATGATGATGAAGTTGAGAACAAATGATCGAACTTTAACCCGTTTCAAAACATGAAATCAAGTCATCAAGTCTAACTCTTTTGACCAATTTATAAACCCATTAAAATCAGATCACACTCCATGAAAATGATAGAGTTGTTGTTTCAGTGTGTTTTGTTGTACGACAAACCAAGAGCATCCTTAGGAGTTATTTGTAAATAAGATCATAAGAAATATTCAAATCTTTAATCTTTTCATATAAGAGCCTAATAAAAACTAAATATTGATGGAAGATTGGTGTTCTCATACTCGGCAAACACAAAACCATGAAGGTATGAATTGTGATTTTGAATGGATAATTATTGTTAAATATATGTAGTGTAAGACATGGAAAAAAATGTTCTCAACACGTGTATAAGGGAATTTTATAAGAGTACACGTGTGGAATGGTCAAATATGAATGAATTGATTGTGTTTAGTTTGTTATATTAGCCCAACAATTTAGTAAAGCGGGTAATATTAAAGTTCGATATTTTTGAAGTTACGTGATTTGAAAGTTATGCGTTAAACACGGAAAATAAACGCTCAATATAAAATAAAAACATTGACATTCGGATAAAGTTTATATTTTGACAAATAAATGAGGGATTTTGATTTAATAAACGTTAACATATTGTATAAACGAACTACGCCTAAAGACTTAACATAAATTACGAAGAATGCTCATAAAACGAGAAATTAAAATGACGACAATAGAAAATATTTCTATGTCATAACGAGGATATTAACGTTCGATGAATGACATATACTTTACCGATAATTTATAAATGACTCATATTCGATACATTAAAACCCTAACCTTATCGGCTACTCTAGAAATCAATATTATTCGTCGAACAAATATCACAAATAAAAGTTGAGTAATAAATATTGATCCGTATACTAGAAATCAGATTAGATCTCGGTCTATATGTTGATTTTAAAGTACGAGTTATTACATCATCTAACCCTTTAGGAAGCGACGTCCCGACGCTTAATTCGTCTCATTAGTCTTCAGTCTAACAGTGAAGAGTGAAAACAAGCAAGTCATCGTCTAGGTTTCCAAGGAAGGTCAAAAGATATTATATGGTACATGTTCTTAATGATTGGACGTCATTGGACAATGCCGTCTCAAGTTCGCACAAATTACGATCATTCGACTGGATCACATACCATATAAGTACCTAAAAAGCAAAGGTCGAACATAAACATCGAATATAAATCTCCACTGTTGATCATCGAGAAAACCTTGAATGAACCCTTCGATAATAGCAAGTAAAATTAAAAGATCTTCACCTCCACGATAAGTCGCCGTTGATAACTTGATCCTCAGTCAATCCACAAGTACACGAATAAATCCTGGTGACGCTTAAACAAGTCGCCTATTCTCGGAATGGTCAACGGTTCTTAAGGATTAGCTTATAAAGCTCGCGATCATCGAGACACATTAGAAATGGTCCATCTAAATAAATCACAACTCAAGAGAAGTCTAACGGGTTACTCATACATAGATGATAATCAACGATCATCATAATGACGACGACACTAAACGATTCAAACCAACGAAACACATTTGAAGGAAGACGTACGCACACCAAACACTCACAAATCGAGCCAGACATACTTGGGCCCACTCATTTATGACTCCTTGTCTACATCAAAAGGCGTCCCTTTCCATGTATACAAGAATTTATAAATTTACGGTTCAGAAACTTATAACTTTCTTGTTCAAATGAAAAAGCGTCCAAATCCATTTCAACAAGACGATTATAAGTCATCTTACTCAAGTATTACTACCTCTCAACATGATGTCAAATCCAAATTACATAACATAGTAAGTACAAGGTGTTTATAAACTTGCATCATGATTTCCATATTCAAACGTCCCATTTCATTTGAATAAGGAAAACACGACAATCTAAGGTCTAGTGTTTTAAAATTTTCTTATTCAAATGTCCCAACCCATTTCAATAAGACAACCTTAAACGACTCATAGTTGGGCGAGTTAAAATCTCTATATCTAAATGTCCCATTACATTTAGATATAGGGTATTAAGTCACTCAACCGAATGACTACTATGAGCATATCATTGTTGTACCCAACTATATAGTTGGTTTGGACACATATATAATTTGGGTCCAACATTGGCATCCTCATTTTCGCCAATAAAACGTAGTCATATAAAATCAAATCACACTTCGCATTACGTAGAAGATGTCGCATCGGGTAAATGATTCTTAAAAATCAGAAGAAGTACTCGGAACACGAATATCACATCAATCAATTACGTTTCAATAGGAGATGTCGTAAAATGGCACATCACGATACGATGATAACAATCGAACTTAAACAATTCGATATGCGATAGCTTATGAAACAATATATACATACTCAAAGTATCAAATGAGTTTCAACCTCGTATTCAGATAATACATAATCATCAAGATCGGTGATTTGCGATGAGGCTAAATCCTATATAAAACCGTATTATAAAATGTATGAGAATTATTATTCAAGGACAATTGCTTCACGTGCAATGCCTTTAAATACCATAGTATGATCATACACATACATACTACCATTCCTACATACACATAGGATCACATAATCATAATCAATCATAAGTAATGCAAGAATAGCCTTATCAGAGCCATGCGGAGTAGTTGCGTGCTTAGAACTTTTTAGAACACACCAAAGTTATAGTTTAGGTTTTTTAAAATCGACCTAGTTCTCTATTAACTTGTGGCTCTGATTACCATTTTTTAACACCCCCAAATTACCACGCAGTGGAATACCACTTTGGGGCGCTACTCATAGCACATCACACACAATCATAGACAACGACCTCAAAGAGACGTTAAAATATTATACAACATTTGTCTAAAAGTTTCCCATCCAATTATATTAAATCAGAGTAGCGTTTGGTCCCAAAAATCGTTACCAATCACAATACATTCATCAACGACTTAAAAGTCATTTATTAATTTCAAAGGATGGAAAAATAAAGAAAGTTTTAGACAAGTAAGCACCAACTCCCTCCTCGCATGCTCCGCTGCTATCCATCTTGATTACCTGAAATACATGCTCAAAATCATCAACACAACAGTTGAGTGAATCTATAGGTTTTGCAAATCATCATTTGAACACAAGAATTTTAATCATCTCAACCTTGTCACACAGACAAGTCATATATATATCGATAAATGCCTTAAGCTCATGCAACTGAACGTTAACCAACACGTCAAACTGAGTCACTTACGGCGCCCCTACAATAGGTAATATTGTCATATACCAGCGACCTCTTATACATAATATCCCTTTCAGGTGATAACAAGGATACATACCCTAGGATAAGGCTGTCAAACCAAATAGATCTATCATATGTATTAGCGTTTACCTCGTAAGGTAATTAACAGTTCATGAAATTCATGGACTTTATAAGACAATGGTACTTATGCATTTATCATCATATTCGGGTCCAGCATACCAAAAACAACTTGTATTCATTTGATAAAACAACATGTATCCCCCCTCGCGGGTTAAAAATCATTTACAAGATAGTATAAAAGCGAGGCTATAGACTCACCTGATATAGCTATCACACATTTATCAAGGAACAAACATCCAATAGTCGATACAAGACTTCACGAGATATCAGTTGCTCATTGCTCGAGAACGAGATGCCCAACGGTCGTCATATGACCGAACGAGAGCTATAATGAGGAGACGTGTCTTAGGTTCGAGACTATACATAATCATATATATATATATATATATATATATATATATATATATATATATATATATATATATATATATATATATATATATATATATATATATATATATATATATATATATATATATATATATATATATATATATATATATATATATATATATATATATATATATATATATATATATATATATATATATATATATATATATATATATATATGTGTGTGTAAATAGTTCACTTTAGTATGTTTGGACATTGCATAAGTTTTATAAGCTTTTTATAAAACCTTTGATAACAATTTACCATATATTTTCTTATTTTGACATTAAGCCAATTCTAGCCCATTAGTGGCCCATTACATATTTATATAACCTAAGTGCATTTCTAACTCAACATTTGACTCCAATTTGGTTATAAATCTCAGGCCCAATAATGGCCCAATTGCCATTACAAGTGTATGTTGGACTTTTGTGTCCCAAATCTACTTTATATGGTTTTCGGGTTCTAAAACATCTCAAATGACATCAACTTAATATCTCACGTTGGTCGGGTTTTGGGTTCTCTAAATATCAGTATAAATCTGAGTCTAAAACTCCCAACAAGTGGGTCATACCACTTTGGTTTTTATAAAAATTGTCAGGTTAAACGTTAATTTAATATAGTCCAATTCTTACAATTTCCTGACATGCCTCGTTGATTAGATCGTTTCTCCTAAACCATAAATAATCTAGATGAGTTATTTTTACCAAAGTCATTCTTAACTTACTTAGTGTACTTATTATAAGTCCAATTACCTCTAATTTATAATAATCATAGCTCATTTACTCCTTCTATCACTTAGAAGAGTTGGTTGTTTTTGACAGCCAAACTCGTTTCCACCATTTTGGTCGCTATTTCTAAACTGTAAGAAACTGGTAAACTATCCAATTGATTCTAGTTTTTCATGATTTTATCTACAACTTTTAGTTTTACATAATCATATGTCAGTATACGATTTTTATGAGAAAACAACCCATCTTTACAGCAGGTCAGATTTTGACCTAGTTTCGTATTTTGGTCATATCTCACTCTCCAAATATCGCCACGAGACGGGCCACCCGAGGAAATACTCACAAAACAATCCTCTATCTTAATATGTAAGTTTTTAGTATACCAACCTAGTGATATCCTTCAAATATCACGTTTTAGCCACTGTTCGAAATTTGAACTATCACAACTTAATCTAAGGCTTGCCTTGGCTTGCTGTTACGGGTTCAAATTCATATACATTGTCCAAAATATTACCAAAATATATATGGTACATATAACTACAGAGAAAAATACAAATTTTACATATCAAATATTATAAAATATATTATATGGAAATGAAAATAAAAATAAACAAAGTGATCTTTACAAATGATGATGAAGTTGAGAACAAATGATCGAACTTTAACCCATTTCAAAACTTGAAATCAAGTCATCAAGTCTAACTCTTTTGACCAATTTATAAATCCATTAAAATCAGATCACACTCCATGAAAATGATAGAGTTGTTGTTGTTTCAGTGTGTTTTGTTGTACGACAAACCAAGAGCATCCTTAGGAGTTATTTGTAAATAAGATCATATGAAATATTCAAATCTTTAATCTTTTCATATAAGAGCCTAATAAAAACTGAATATTGATGGAAGGTTGGTGTTCTCATGCTCGGAAAATACATAACCATAAAGGTATGAATTGTGATTTTGAATGGATAATTATTGTTAAATCTATGTAGTGTAAGACATGGAAAAAAATGTTCTCAACACGTGTATAAGGGAAGTTTATAAGAGTACACATGTGGAATGGTCAAATTTGAATGAATAGATTGTGTTTAGTTTATTATATTAGCCCAATAATTTAGTAAAGCGGGTATTATTAAAGTCCGATATTTTTGAAGTTACGCGATTTGAATGTTACACTTTAAACAAGAAAAATAAACGCTCAATATAAAATAAAAGCATCGACATTCGTATAACGTTTATATTTTGACAAATAAATGAGGGCTTGTGATTTAATAAACGTTAACATATTGTATAAACGAACGACGCCAAAAGAGTTAACATAAATTACGAAGAATAGAAAATATGTCTATGTCATAACGAGGATATTAACGTTCGATGAAGGACATATACTTTACCGATAATTAATAAATGACACATATTCGATACATTAAAACCCTAACCTTGTCGGCTAGTCGAGAAATCAATATTATTCGTCGAACAAATATCACAAATAAAAGTTGAGTAATAAATATTGATCTGAATACTTGAAATCAGATTAGATCTCGGTCTAAATGCTGATTTTAAAGTATGAGTTATTACAAGTTTCATGTTGATTCTCCTCAACGTGTCAAACGTCTCCTGGATATCATAGAGAAGTGCTTCTTCCGTATGACTCTTGATGACCAGATCGTCAACATATACCTCGAGGTTGCGGCCTATCTAGGAGTCGAAGGCTTTCTCAACAAGTCTCTGATATGTCGCTCCAGCGTTCTTTAGTCCCAACGGCATTTTTGTGTAACAATACACGCCCTGACTAGTGTGAAACGCCGTCTTCTCTTCATCTTCCTCTGCCATCTGGATCTGATGGTACCCTTTGTACGCATCTAAGAAGCACTTGAAAGGGTATCCGCATAAGGATTCTACATTCCAATCAATTTCTGGTAACAGATAGCAGTCTTGTGGACAAGCTTTATTCAAGTCCGTGAAGTCCACATACATGCGCCAACTGCCGTCATGCTTCTTGACCATGACCAGGTTAGATAACCACTCGTGGTAGTATACCTCACGCATAATTCCTACGTCTACTAATTTCGTACCTCATCCAGTATTACCTGGCTGCGTTCTGGTGCTTGACCACGCTTCTTTTGCTTAACAGGAGGATATCCCTGGCGGATTTGAAGTTTATGTTCTACTATCGAACGCGGCACACCTATCATATGCTTGGGCTCCCATGCGAATATATCAAGGTTTGCTTTTAGGAGAGAGCACATGGCCTTCTTCCCGTTATCCGATAGCGTTCCCCCTTTGGCCACCTCTTGCTCCAGGTAATCGGTGTGGATTACCACCTTCCAATTAGGGGGTGGTGATCCTTCCTTAATTGGAACAGGCTGGACTGGTATTGTCACTGCGTGGCATTCAGATGTCGGTACGATCGAGTTATAAATTGTAACAATTCCCCCTTCAACTGGGAATTTAATCATACCATGAGCCGTGGACGGGACAGCCCGTATGGCTAAGATCCCTGGTCATCCGATAATACCATTATACGGAGAATTTGAACGTATCACCATAAATTTCATCCGCGTCGTGGTGGAATGTTCTTTATCCCCAATGGTCACTAGTAGGCGTAGTTATCCTATTGGCCAGATGGTATCTCCACTGAAGCCAATGAGCGGCGACGTGGCCGGCACTAGTTGGCTCTTTATCTCTGGTCATAGTTGTACGAAACAGTGTTCATAGAGAACTTTTGCCGATGATCCTCCGTCCACATACATGCGACGAACGTTGTGTGTTCCAATACTTACCTCAATCATGAGAGGTGCATCGATAACGTTGCTTGACGTAATGGGAGGGAATGAGATCTCTCTGTCGCGTGAATTTTTTTGACTAACTTTCTACTTTGTGCGGCGCTGCCAAGATTGGATCATATATATCGTTGAAGGCTTGTCCTTTTGGGGGTCCTTCTTATCGTGCTTTTTGTTATCCTTCCCATCCTTCCAATCCTTGACCAAATGTTTGAGTTTGCCTGATGTGATTAGTGACTCAATGTGCTTCTTGAGCTGGATGCACTCCTCCGTGTCGTGGCCCTTGTCATTGTGGAACTCGCAGAAGTGATTTCCTAGACGGCGATCCACTGGAGTTTTATTCACTCCGAATAAATTGGTATTAAAAAGGTGGCACTCCTCTCCAGCCTCCGATCACTAAAATCCAAAATGCACGATCGAGTCTAGAGCCATTTGAGATCATCAAATATCTCATTAGGACACACTTTCATATTTCCTTGCTTCTTCACACACTGTGAAAAGTAAGAAAGATTTTAAGAGTCCTACGCAAAATATTCATGATCTTGCCTGAACATCCGAGTAATACGAAAGTATTTACAATGAAGATGGAAATCCTTCTTGAGCGAATATCAAAAAGCTCATGGTAGGTGACTTGTGCGATTCTTTATGAATCAAACTTGTGATAACTGGAAAGCAACAGCTGTTTAATTCTTAACTGAATTTAAACACGTTCCAGGCCTCTACGCAATATCTCAGTGATCTTGCCAGAACACTCAAAGTGATACCTCAGTGTTCACAGTGATGAGTGGAAATCCTTCTAGTGTTAACCTCAAACAGCACTTGGTAGGTAACTTGCAAGATTCTATACGAATCAAGCTCGTGACAACTGGAAAGCAACGATGGTGCGGTTCTTAATTGAATTTCACTTGTTCCAGGAACATGAATTGACGACTTCAAATCATGCGGATAATATTATCCAAATGATTCACTCTTTATGTTCGCAGTCAGCTTTGAACGGTCGAATAAAGAGAACGGGTTTACCCGCGAAATCCTGTCAGGAAGTTACTTAATTGAAACTATCCGTCACGGGTACGATATCTAATATCGTCCAACGGTCTTCACCGACCGGAGGTAAAATGCTACCGATTTAGAATGAAATGTTCAAAGCCATTTCGTTCGTGTCTACTTATGTTGCGGCATTTGAAGACTGTGGCGTTGCGGAATCCAAGAAGAAGTCGTCCCCGCATGCTTATACTTTATGCACTTAATACCTCATCTAATTCAAGAAAGCCTAAAAGTTAAAGTCTTCCGCTGTATCGAACTCTGAAGCTTTCAAGAATTACAAAGGTATAAGTATGTGGGACGTGAGGTCACGAAGAGGCGAAGATCACAAGTGATGGATGCACGAGATCAAGGCAAGAGATTAATTCTCAAGATTGATATCAAAGATCACATCAGCATGTTCACCAGAAAAGAAAAAGAAAAGAAAGACGAAGACTACGAGCTCAAGACAAGCATAGTATGCTAGGTTTATTTCATTATTGTAACTCGGGTAACGCCCTTGTTTGGAGTGACCTCCCTTAGGGGGAGATTGTTGGAAATACGTTTTACGTATTAGAAAGGATCGGTCACTCCAACAATAGTTCATGTTATAGCTCGTAGTTTAGTTATTTACATTTATTAAACAAAGCCCAAAACCGAACCCATGGATTGTATGGGCCGGCGGCCTAATGTAAACCCAAGCCCATCTCATGGGCTTGGGTATATAAACCCTCTCCTTTGATGGAGAGGGTGTGTGGTTATTCACTTTTTCACATAGTTCTCTTAAGTTCTCTCTCTAGAAGTGTGTATAATCCACCATCTCTCTATCTCTTTCTCTCTCTAAAACATAAGCATAGATTTACATTTCCACAGCTTCATTCGGAACATTCTAAGTTCCGAATCAAGGGGTTCTTCCCAGAAGTTCCGAACCAAGCTATTTCATTCGGAACATTCAAACTTCCGAACGAAAAGTTCCGGATCAAGACTTCTGGATCAACAAGTTCCGGATCAAGACTTCCGAATCAAGGGTTACTCAGAAACTTCCGAATCAAGCAACTCATTCGGAAGAGTTCCGAATCAACATCTTCCGAACCAAGAACTTCCGAGTCAAGGATTTGTTCATCCGGAAGTGTTCCGAATCAGGATTGTTTAAAAGTTCCGAATAAAACTTCCGAATCAAAGTCTTCCGAACCAGGAAGTTCCGAACGAAGGGTTGGGATTGAAAACTTCCGAATCAAGCAACTCATTCGGAAGAGTTCCGAATCAACATCTTCCGAACCAAAACTTTCGAATCAAGGATTTCTTTCAGTTGAGTTCCGAATCGGTAAAGTTCCGAATGAAGGATTGTTTTGGATAAGTGACATATTCAAAATAATTTGTTCCGGATCAAGGATTTTGGTAATATTCCGAGCGAAGAAGAATCATTCCGAACGAAGGTGACATTCCGGATGAGTGATTGTTCCGAACGAAGGATTATTCCGAATGAGCTGTATTCAGGTTCTTTTTAGTTTTTGTCTTTGATTTCTATTTTCAAGCTTTATTTTTCCCGCCTTTTTCCTTACTCGCACTTTAAGTTTATTTACCTTAGCTTTATTTTAGCCTTGCCTTAGTTTAAGTTTTAGTTGCATTTTATGTTTGCCTTAGATAGTTTTAATTTCGCGTTATTTACGTTTAGTGCCCTTTAATTTCAGTCAAGTTTTAAATACTTGCACTTACTTTAAATTAGACATTAGATTTACTTTAATTGCACTTTTACTTTAAAGTTTCGCACTTTTATTTTAAAAACAACCAAAATATTCTTTTTCACCAAAAACAATAGAGTCATACTTTAAGCCGGAAATCAATTCGTTAAGATAATGAGAACTTAACTTTCTTACCATACAAAACATCAATATTAAAATGGCGCCGCTGCCGGCTCTTTTCGTGAAGATTAACTGTTTTTTGTGAGAGACGCGTTGGCTTTTGGGATCCGTTCACTCGTGAACGTTATTTTTCGTGTCAAAAATTTTCAAAAATCCCAAAAACATTTGAAAAATCATAAAAAGCATTTCTTTTTCAAAGTTTTTGCACCAAAAATATTCTTCTTGCTCATCTATTTTTCTTTATGGATTTTTATGTCCATTGCGTCGGGTGTGGGAGACGATTATACGGGAACGACTCTTGTCAATGGTGTACATGTGAGCGGTGCAGAAATGATATCGACAATACTCAATTCCACTTCGGATTTTGTCCTTTGTGCAACTCGACTAATTCGTCCTTTTTGAACCCACCTCCTCCTGTTCCCCCGTGCATCTATTGTGGAAGCGATTCTCATTGGCATGTTTCGTGCCCGGTTCGATACCCGTATGGACACGGGCAAGAACCGGGGTACAATTATGAATATGGTAATAGCTATCCACAAGAAGCACCCATTTTCTCTCCACACCCATGGTGCTATATTTGTGGGGGCCCTCACGATGCTTCTTTTTGTGATCCGTCGCAAGTCTTTGAGAAAGTACCGTGCTATCATCCTAGTGTCTATACTTTGAGCCCCCACATCACACTCTCAATCATAAATCCTCTCAGCAAATTAGTCTTGATCAACAACTCACTTCTTTGAATAGCATTCTAGAAAGTATGGCTCAACTTCGAGCTGACTTGCATCAGGAAAGGCAACCGTTGCTTGATGTGGACGAAACCTTGAAAACCATTGACACCTTTTTGAGCCAATTTAGTCGTTTTCCATTCTTTTCTACACCAAAATGTTTAATTACAGCGTGGGATAGAATTGGTGAAATTGAACATACTCGGGGCGATGAACAACAAAAGTTGCTGCATGAGCTTCTTAAAGATGTGGAGGTTATCAAGGAAGAGTTAGCCGACTACGTCACTCCTAACTGGACTCGTCCCATCTATTATGATGATGACGACGACGATGATGTTTACACTTTCAACCAATTTTCTGAAGTGGCTGCTCCTACTCTCGATGTTCCTACTGCATCTACGGATCTAGATTCGTTGAATGAGCTTAGTGATGTTGGTCTCGACAAATTATTGGATGATGAGGTTTGTGACATACCGGCTGCTATGGAGCTTGAGGACGATGTTGCTTTTACAGAAGAGGTCGATCCTAATGATGACGATTTTTCTCCAAGCTATGAGAATTTCACTTTTGAAATTTCTCAATCTCCACCGGGAGATGCGGGTGATGACGATTTATTCTCTCCGGTTTACGAGAAGTTCATCGATGAACATGATCTTGTCGATGAGGTGGAAGACGTGCTTATTCGCGATAGATTACGGAAAGTGCACCTTCTTATTGCTCAAATCGAAGCGTTGACTTCTCCTCCTCTTTCCAAGTCTTTACCTCCATCTATTCCTCCCGTTGAAGATAATGACCCATTGCTGGAAGAAATCGATATCCACTCCATCCCTCCAGGTATTGATGATTCTGATATAGAGGGGGACATTATTTTTGATAATTTGCTGCAGGAAGATATTGTCCCAAGTCCCCCTCCCGAGCACCTTTCATCCTCCCCTTTAGCCACTATCACGGAGGATGAGTGCTTTGACCCGGGAGGTGACATTGATTATGCTATGATTGATAACAATACGGCTTTGCCACTTGCTCAGCATCTATTGTCTTTAGGGGAGGACAATGTGCTTACTTTACCCACCCCACCTCCCGTGGACCTTGATTTCACATACTTTTCGTATGTTGAAAGGACCTTTCTCCCATACAAGACTTATCCCCCCGCCTCTACTTTGTTGATGTCAACCGGGAACGAGGACAAGGTCTTTGATCCCGGTATTACATTCGAGGCTTCCCCATGGACCATTTAATTCGGGGACGAGTCAGGCTCGTGACTCGGTTAATATAAACAAGCGCTTTTTGGGAGGCAACCCAATTATCTATCTATCTTTTTCTTTGTTTTTACCTTAAGTGTAGGGGAGACCCGTTGGTTTGCTTTCCTCTCCTCTCTTCTTAATCAGGGATTCGAGCGCTCAATGATCCACTCTTGATGATTCTTGACGACCCATGATTCCGTGTTCACTTCTTCCCGGTTCTATCCTAAACTCTTTTCGATTCACTATTTTATATTTCTCAATATTAAAATAGGAATCTCTTTAGCTGTCCTTTCCTTAGCAAGATTTAAACAAAGTGCACAATGTCCTAAGTGTAGGGGAGTTTACTCCCACATGCTTAAACATTGAGGACAATGTTTATCTTAAGTGTAGGGGGACTTCTATCGAAGTTAAGTGGCCTTTTCCTTGTATTTGTCCTCATTTTAACCAGAAAATCAATTTTTCTACATTTTTCAAAATTTTTGATCTATTTTGGCCTATTAGTTTTTCCCTTTGTATAGTTATTTTCTTTCTTTTGCTAGAATAAATCTTTAATAAAGTGGTTTTAATTTTCAAACATTGTGAATCTTTTGACTCAACCCGAGTTTACTTATATAAGTTACTCTAGCTAGTATCCTTAACGTGTTTAAGTCAAGTTTTGCTAGGCTTTTATATAGGGATCTATAAAACGCGAAAGTCTTAACTCTCACGGGTTAAGAACAAGAACTTTACGCAAGTTCCTATAATTGATCCTAGAGAGTCGTTTATCAAGGGAACTTTAAAACGCGATTTCTAAACTTTAAAGAGTCTAAGAATTTGCAAGATCCTAAAGGCGACTCGAAAACCCAAAACTTTGATTTAATAGGCTAAGCATCCACGAGTCTCATTCCTTGAGATTTTAAACTGTGGAGAACGAGAGATGATAGAGCCAATTATAATTTCGGTATTATTTCATGAATTTATGTGAGTTAATTATGAGCCTATTCTCCCATCGCTTGCTAATAAATTTATCTGCAATAAATAAGGTTGTACGATTTGAAAAGTTACTTAGCTTCTAGCCCAAGATCGTTTAAAAGTTGCTCGGTATGGATTAGAGTTCATAGCCAAGGCATAACTTATTGAAGCGGGATGCGAAGATTGGCGAGTCCGAAAAGGCCCTAACAAGGCATGAGGACTATATTTTGTTGCTAAAGATCCAAAGTGATGTGAAGAATCATTTATCGAAAATCAATATGAAGGATCGAGACACACGACGAAAAGCAAAAACTCCCCAAAAGTCATGGAGAAGTGAATCCGAAAAGACCCTACCAAGGTATGAGGATAAATAGATCCAAGTCATAAAAGGAGGCGGATCGTTGTACATCAAAGTCCAAAATAAAGATTGGAGAAAAATGAAGAAGGTGTGGTCCAAGTATGAATCTCTCAAAACTTCAAGTGAAGAAATTCCTATTGTGAAGAGAAGACCATTATTTCATGAACGTCTCTCAATGTTTGAAGTATGAAGTCGCTGCCAAATATCGGTCCGAGAAAGGTCTCAAATCGCGAAGCGAGTTATGCCAAGATATGAACTTTATGAGCTCCCGAGAAGCAGTTTTAAAAGATTTTGTCCTTTAGCTAACTATTGATTAAATCGTTCACTTTATTTTTGGCCTAATAAACTATCGAAATAAGTCAAATAATGTATCCTCGTGATCATTCAAGACAACAATAAAATATAAGAGATACACCTAGGAATAAGGGAGTCTAAGTGAATAATTGTCCCACATGAGTTCGTGTTAGTTTACTAACTAATAATAACAATGATCTCGTTTCTAAGCTTGGTTTGGAGAAAGTGAAAACTTGAGGATGATGATTATTCATGACATTTTCAAAACCCAAGGTATGCTTTTGATTTCTTTACTTTGTATGTTTTTAATTTTATATCTCTTTAATAAAGGCCACTATGGATTGACTATGATGAAAAGTGTAAACGTGCTTTGTAACTAAAGCATTGCATGAGGACATTGCAATGGTCAAGTGTAGGGGATTTGATAGGTATGTAAACACCCAGCCTTTTTACCACTTAATTACAATAATAACCGAGCCAAAACGTGTATTTTATGTCTTTTATGTCGGAATTATGCGTGGTTTGTGTTTTTGTTGTGATTTAGGACGAAAAGGTGAAAAGTGGAGAAAACACGGGCATTCACGGGCTTTTATTGAAGAAAAAGATGAAATATGAAGTCGAGAAGTCAAGAGTGCAAAAAGAACGGAAGTCCAAGACCAATTCTGAAGATTTATCGAAGAAAAATTCGAAAGACGGAAGTTTACTTAAAGCCGAAGAACTTAAGTCTACTTTATTGAAGAATTAAAAGACGAGTTCAAAGAAATCCCGAGCCACAAGTCATTAGAGTCCAAGTTTAAAGAAGATTAGAAGAATAAAGGACTAATGGTGCAATTAATGAAGATTAAAGGCTTAAGGACCTAATTACGCAATTAAGAAGAAAGGAAGGAGGGGAGGAAGCTTCCTAATCCTCCCCTATATATAGATTAGGCTAGTTAATTGTTTTTTTTATTTGGCTAAGTGTGACAATTAGTCTTCCACCATTTATTTACCTTGCACCTTTAAATTCATGTCAATTTAATTACTTGTCAAATTTAAATACCTTGTCTTACACCTTAAATTCCTTTAATTTCAAGTAAGTTTCTATTTAATTCTTGTCAATCTTTACTTTATCTTGTTAATCTCCTATCTACCTTTCTTAATCTTTGATTTTTATGTTCATGTTTGTGTTCATGTTCTTATTTTGATCAAAGTGGGTTTTGATTATTGTGATTAGTTTTGTTAGTTTTATTGATTTGGAAAGTTTGTTTATGATTATTGGATATTTTGTTATTAGTTTGGTTTAATCTTGTGTTTGATTTTGGTTAAATTGTGGTTAGATTCGTGTTACTGTATTTCCCTGTTCTTCGGGGGTGTTTGTTTCTGTTACTGTGATTCCCAGGAAACTTCCGAACCAGCAAGGCTAAGTGCTTCATTCGGAACATTCTATGTTCCGAATCAAGGGGTTCTTCCCAGAAGTTCCGAACCAAGCTATTTCATTCGGAACATTCAAACTTCCGAACGAAAAGTTCCGGATCAAGACTTCCGGATCAACAAGTACCGGATCAAGACTTCCGAATCAAGGGTTACTCAGAAACTTCCGAATCAAGCAACTCATTCGGAAGAGTTCCGAATCAACATCTTCCGAACCAAGAACTTCAGAGTCAAGGATTTGTTCATCCGGAAGTGTTCCGAATCAGGATTGTTTAAAAGTTCCGAATAAAACTTCCGAATCAAAGTCTTCCGAACCAGGAAGTTCCGAACGAAGGGTTGGGATTGAAAACTTCCGAATCAAGAAACTCATTCGGAAGAGTTCCGAATCAACATCTTCCGAACCAAAACTTCCGAATCAAGGATTTCTTTCAGTTGAGTTCCGAATCAGTAAAGTTCCGAATGAAGGATTGTTTTGGATAAGTGACATATTCAGAATAATTTGTTCCGGATCAAGGATTTTTGTAATATTCCGAGTGAAGAAGAATCATTCCGAACGAAGGTGACATTCCGGATGAGTGATTGTTCCGAACGAAGGATTATTCCGAATGAGCTGTATTCAGGTTCTTTTTAGTTTTTGTCTTTGATTTCTATTTTCAAGCTTTATTTTTCCCGCCTTTTTCCTTACTCGCACTTTAAGTTTATTTACCTTAGCTTTATTTTAGCCTTGCCTTAGTTTAAGTTTTAGTTGCATTTTAAGTTTGCCTTAGATAGTTTTAATTTCGCGTTATTTACGTTTAGTGCCCTTTAATTTCAGTCACGTTTTAAATACTTGCACTTACTTTAAATTAGACATTAGATTTACTTTAATTGCACTTTTACTTTAAAGTTTCGCACTTTTATTTTAAAAACAACCAAAATATTCTTTTTCACCAAAAACAATAGAGTCATTCGCACTTTTATTTTAAAAACAACCAAAATATTCTTTTTCACCAAAAACAATAGAGTCATACTTTAAGCCGGAAATCAATTCGTTAAGATACCGAGAACTTAACTTTCTTACCATACAAAACATCAATATTACCAAGACCAGATTCTTATCACAAATTTGTTCCCTCAAATCAGATATTTCCATCGACTTTCGATTCATTTGTTCAATCAATGATTGATTCTGTGCAGTCGTATCAACACATGCGGGCTGTACTGAATCGAAGAGTCGTGTATTTTTCTGTTTTAAGTTATCAACTTTGGACAAAATCTTGGAAACTTGATTATCTAGATCAAGTCTAAAATTCTCAGCGGCCCCAAGTACGTTCACACAGTTAAGCTTCTTAGATTTCTCTATTTCTATCAGCAAAGAGTTAGCAACTTTATCATTTGGCTGACGCTGTTTTGATTGTAAATTCAATCTAAAATTCTTTTCAAAATTTGCATCATCGATATTAACACCTTTGAATGACGTTTCAAAGATTTCTTGAATAAATTGTTGCTTGCATTCAAGCGAAATACAAATGTGTTTGAATCTCATCAAAACATTTTGAAAGCGATGAATATGAATCTTGAAGCTTTAAAAATTCAGCGTCAGATTCGTGACAAGTACTATCTACCACAGTATCCACAGATTCAACATTATGCACAATAGAATCATTATCAACACTTGTATTCATACAGACAGAAACTATATCATGAGACATCACTTGATTCAGAAGCAGATCATTATGGCGTGAAACCCGTTCTATTTCAAGTAAACTGTTTTCATAAGCATTATCCATTTCATTGAAAACACGTCTAAATTCTTCTATTTCCAAAAACAAATCTTTATCAAGATTACTAAGACAAGCCTTAACATAGTCTACAAACAGAACAATTTCATTTCGGAACGCAGCTCTAGTGTGCTCAAAGTTCTTTAGAGAGAGAAAGAGATGGTGGATTTCACACTTTTAGAGAGAGAAAGTTAAGAGAACTATGTGTAAATTATGAAACCACACCACCCTCTCCATCTAAGGAGAGGGTTTATATACCCAAGCCCTTGTCATGGGCTTGGGCTTACATTTGGGCCGGCCTACACATGTTGTAGGCTAGGCTTGTTCTTGTTTAATAAATAAAGAAAGTTAACTAAACTACGAGCTATTACATGGACTATTAATGGAGTGACCGATCCTTCTTAATACGTAAAACGTATTTCCAACAGGTTTAAACGTAGTCAATACTACTTCAAGATGTAAACCCAAATTTCTTCCCAAAAATAAGTGAGTTCATAATATAACATTAAAATAATGTTTTTAAATAACACTTGAGAATAAAATATCAACCATAAATTGACGGATTGTCACAGCATTTACCCCTAAACAGGATCTTTGTCCTCAAAGATCATTTTATCTTACTACTCTCTTCTTATAAAGTTATAGCCATGTGGGTATTTCCTCCACATTTGGTCTTTTCTCACAAGTGTAATTCATTACAAAACGCGAGTTTCATTAAACATAACTACAGGAATAAGATCAGGCTTAATGTTGACTTACTTTCTCTATCCATGATGTTCATGGGTTTCTGATGAATGCAAATTTTCGCCGATCTAAACTTCATTAAGGAATAGTCAGATTTTCACTTGATAGACATTTTATCAAGTTCGATATACGAAACATAATTCACGCAGCACTTGAAGTCCTAGGGTAGATCCAACTTATATGCCTTTCATACCAAATTTTACATCATCTCTATGGTCCCATACAACGGGGACTTATTTCCCATGATGTTTTAGATCATCTATTCATTTTTCCAAGGTGAAAATTTTTGGCATCACTTCGCTACCCATCCGGCACTTTAAGATCTACATTTCATATTCACATAACCTCTTGCCTACTACCGACAGTCAATAATCAGATCCTAATTTCAACAACCATTTCAGGTCTCGCGGGTCGGGTATTTTGTAAGGTTAGGTTTGTCATCGTAGGAAACCTTAAACCTAAAAGACATGTCCAACTCACAATAGGTGTATGTCGGGTGTCTTCATCCCAACTCCTGCTTACAGATGCTCTAATATTTAGATCCTCACAAGATTCGATCTCGATCCTAATACGATAATTATCAATAATAATCTCTCCAAAGGAAAACAATTATACGCTCTATTACCAAAGGTCAATTATTCAAACATACTACATGACTTCTAGTGCTTTGTATCGTTACTTTACCTCGTCCCTTCGATTGGGGTGGTAAACAGTACTCTCATCAAGGTTCGTTCCTAGTGACTTCTAAGCAAATCTCTAGAAATTCAATGCGAAGCGAGGATCTTGATAGAGATGATCGATACGGGTACACTATGTTTACACAACTCCTATAAATAAAAAATAGTCAATTTCTTCATCAAGAATTTATCAGTAACGGGAATGATATTAGTAGATTTGGTCAGTCTGTCGACGATGACCCAAATCGAATCAAATTCAGATGATGACCTTTGCAATAGTTAGACGTTTACTAATGTATGAGGCGATGTCTGCCTTCATAATTTTCCATCAGTACAACTTCTTCAATTAAAGATACACTTAATCAGAAATGGCATGAATAGAACACTTAATCTTATGAGATTCCAACATGACTAAATCTCAAAATCATCCATATTTAGGCAACCACAAGTGGCCTTTAAAACATTTAACGCCATCGGATTTTCAATTATAATGGTTCACATTAGCCGCGAATCCCCTTTTATTTTCTATATTATCCTTCTTACTAGCATCAGCTATATTTTAAATTGCTCGGCTACTTATTTTGCACAGTCATTATTAAGGAACACATCCTAATTGATTCTTTATCCTTTCTATATTACGTGTCAGTATCTACATTCATCTTCCCCGATGAAATAGTTATCATGACCGTATTCATTCAAAATTTCATTCTTCATTATTTCTAAGTTTTAGTCTCGTCTCAACTATTATTTTTATCAGTTTTGCTCAATCCGACGTTTAAAGCGTCGATATTTATTACAAGTAATTAAATAATAAATATTTAATTTTATGAAATGTAAACATAAAAGTTTTAAATTTTCTCAGTTCGTCTAATTATAGAAAAATGTTCAAAATAAATTTGAATTTAGTTAACACGATTTTTGTTGATTTATTGAAAAATAACTAATAAGATTCGTAACTGTTCGAAAAGTTCTTTGTTTACACATTGGTCAAAATTTTCTTAGTTGAAAAGCAAAATTTGTCGCTTCAAATTTCAAGTCATGGTTTAAATGTTTTCCTCAATCCCTTTTAGGTTGTTTTGAGGTATGCACAAACATTTACCCCTAAACAGGAGTTTAGTTAAATGATTTAGTTATAAGGAATAATTCCTTAAAAATCTTTTGTTAAAACATTTGTCAAAACATATTTGCACTTTTCTTTTTGCTATAACCCTAAGCCTTAATGGCTCTAATTTTGAAAAGTCAATATAGATCCCATTATCTTATTAATCACATGGTCAAATCATGTAAAGGATTTAGTCTTTAATCACATGTTAAATACTCAAGGCATAGCTTTTCACTACTCGGCCAATTCAGGGCAGTTTAGTATTAACTCCTTCTTATACTTATAAACAAACAAATGGTCCTTATGATCACAAGCATGAATTTATCAAATTACAGCCTACACACGTGATTCACCAAATTTATGGATGCTACATGTGCATTGGTCAATCCAAACAACATAACATGAAACTCATAATGTTCATTACAAGTTCTGAATGTAGTGATTGGAATAGATAATCTTTTTCTCAGACGCGAAATTGATGATAACCATGTCGTGGATCAAATTTTCGAATATACGCTAGAACCTTGTATATGATCGAACAAATCTATCATCTTGGTTAGTGGATATAGATTTTTAATCGTCAATTTACCTAGTTTACGGTAATCAATAAATATAAGAAATAATAACACCATAGCTCTTCATGATGACGATCTTGGTAGAATAAAAGCTTTCTCCGACAACTCTCTTAGTTGCACGGTAATTCCTTTAATTCAGATGCTGCTGACGTACAGTGCACAAGCCACAGGTGCAATACCGGGAATATAATCAATACCAAATTCAGCTTGCCATAATGGCGAAAGTCTAGGTAATTTACCAGCAAATACCTCCTAAAGTTTCAGATAACAGAAACATCTTTTAATAAATTCACTTTTAAGTTCTTTCTAGATTATAATATCTATGACTAATTCACAACCATTCACGGTATAATTTCAAATCTAAATACAGGATACGGTCATCCATCAAGAATTATTTAGATCACTTTTGATAATCAACATCTTATCATTTAGTGGAATTCCACTCGAGTTCCCATCAATTAAGACAACGTCGTCATGTCATAATCAATCAATCCATTCTACTGGCACTATCAACTCTCTAGTTTCATTACCGTTGATAAGATGTGTACTTCTCAAAAGACTAATAATAACTCATAATCCATCACAAATTCAAGGATATATGGAGACACAACTACCATTAAAAGAGTAAGGTCAACACATAATCTACGCGAGAGAATTTCAAATCAGATACAGACGAAAACATTTAATGAATATGAATATATCCCATGTTTTCATAATTTGAGTACGCATTCGAAAGCTCCTCGGATCGTTACCCATGTCATTCAAATGAAATCTTAATTAAAAGAAATGATAGGAGCGTCGATACATTCAGTCGGGTATCAACACTCGGTAATCATATACTTTTCCAAAGAATCTCACCACGGGAGAATTGGAAAAGAAAGAGTTGTCAATTGTCAGTTAAGACAATTATTTCTAAATCTAGTGTTTGTTAACACTTTCATGGTGACTACTAATCAGCCTTGCATGGTCCCTTCCAAATTGTATGTGGGCGCGCAACTATATACAATTTCAAGATTAACGATGCAATACTCAGTTCGTCAAAACTTTGTCATCATGTTTAAAATATATATTCATGCTTAATTCAAAATGAATTTACAGATATGTTCTTTATCATGGAAACAATTAAGTTTTCCAAGATGTTTTATAAACAACTTCATTTCTATAACGATTATTTCTAAATCTCACTTTAAATAATCCTTATAGTGATGAAAATTCAATTTTTCTCACGGGATACTATTGTATCTTATAAAAACAATTAGTGATCTGCAAAGGAGTGATGAAAAGTTGTTCACCAAGAACTAACTACAATATGCTAGGAAATGAGCTTTAGCCAAATAATCATGAGGTTCATGACCTCGATGGCACTCAGGAATACAAAGAGAATAATCCACAACGTAACTCAATTCGAGATGAGTACTTGTTCAATGGTTGCATCACTAATTCGAACATTAGGATGAAGCAATAAAAGATAGATAACATCGATACATGTAGGTTTTAGCAATCAATAATAGTCTTTTCATTAATCACAAACAAGTCAAAATTATACCGTAACACATTATGTGTCACTATGTCATACAATTCCAAGAACTCATCCTACCAACTGATGTCTCAGTTAAGTTAGGGATTCTTAAAAGATACCACAATGAATACTAATCTACAAGAGTCATTAGGTGTTCCACAGGTCCCGAAAGATCCAACGGTCCCAATTTAGAAGAAGATTTCTTCGATTTATTTCTTGGACACTGTGTAACACCCCCAAATTTGTACAACTCAATACAACGGAAGACTAGTTGGTGTTACGGGATAGCACATTACTCACATCATAGACAACGCATAAAAATCGCGTCGTTTAATAATAAAACATTTCCATTCATAAATATCAATTTTACATAGGTCCCAAGTCATTATATTTCATACAAAGTTTTACAAAGTATTTGAATGGAAAATATTGTTTAAGTGCGGGCCATGAATTCTTGTCGTCTTCCCGAGAATTACCTTCAAGTACCTGAGATAAAACATGTTAAAAGAAAAGGTCAGCGATAACGCCGAGTGAATTCATAGAGTTTAATAAAATCCATCAATATAATATCAGTATAAAATTATTACTGAAAATCATTTTGTACAAATCATTTTAATAGGCCATAAAATAGCCAAAGTCATTTTATACAAATCTTCATCAAAATCATAATATAGGCATTTGCCTTAAAAATCATTATACGAGCCAATGTCGTAAAAACAACATACAATACGTCTTATGACGTTGTATAAAAATAAAAACCGTTATATGAATATGGTTATGAAAACCAAAACACAAACATAATATCAATAGTATGACCCTGTATTGCTAGCCAGGCAATACATCGTAACTCGGAGCGTCTAGTAGTATTTCGTTAGTTTTGGATTATTATAAGCCGCATGACATTGTTACCTTACTAAACCAACAACGGGTAGCTAACCCGATACTCAATTTGCCCATCTAAAGTAGCGTGTCGTCACAAAGGTCACGCTATGGAAATCTTCTCATACATAAATTCGCTTACCAATCAATGTGGCACGACGAGGATCAACCGTCAAGGCGCGAACTGGGGTGATCGTCCCCAAATAGTACTATTATATGCACAAGCGTCTACCAAATCCCGGTAGTTCACAATTCATGCTAATGGGACTTTTAGTGACATAAACTAACTTTAATAATCCATTTAATTTCATCTATCGGGTCCTTTAATCATTTATCGGGTCATACAATCGGGTCATACAATCATTCGGGTCCAAATCAATAAACAAACAATCGGGACAAATGGTGTCCTATTTTTATAAAAACTAACATGTTATCTCCCTCGCGGGTTTATAAAACATTTATAAAAACATTTAAAAGAGTGCGAGGCTATGAACTTACGTTTGATGTGGGAAGGCGGGTCATCGGCAATTCGGATGTACGGTACGTGCTTCAACCACGGAAACCTAGACAAATAATACTCGTCTTAGACTCATGTCCAATGACTTTATAAAAATAACAATTATGTATACATATGATGATTTTATATATATGATGATCAAGTGGGTTTACATATTCTCGTTTGCTCATTTTAGCGTTATGTGTCGGTAATGTTTATACTAGTTTACTAGTTTTACCTATTTACGTGTTTTAAGTCCAATAAACTTATTATAAGTTCTTTAACTTGTATTAATCCATGTTATACTTATATTATCAGTATCTACACTTTACAAGTTGGGCCTAAATGGGTTAAGTCCAATAAGTTCTTTTTATAAGTGTTTTAACTTATTTAGTCCAATTATTAGTCCAATATGTTTAATTAGCTCGTTAATGTCCGTATGTCCTATAGTTCGGGTTTTATCGGTTTTTACTTGTTTTAGATACTTATATATCAGTATATGACTTTTTAAAAACTTTACATTAGACGGGTTTGATCGTCTAAGTTTTAATTGGCGAAAAACGTTAATTTTACGGTAATAGCCGAAAAAGTCGTAAAAATCAAGTTTATAGTTTTTATTACTTATAAGTATTATTCCACTACCATTTTTATAATTTATACACTTATTTAACCTTTTACATATTTATATAAATAAAATTCATAAGTTAGTGGGTTTTAACTTTACATTTTATACAATATAATTTTGAGTGCTTATATAATAGTATTATACTTTAATTTCCAAAATCTGATTTTTATTTTCATCTTCACCAAAACTACCATATCTAGAGTTCTATATGGAGATAGAAGCTCAAATTTTTATCACATAAACTACATGATATTTTCTCCATTTAACTCTTATATAGCTACTGTTGAATCATCCTCCAAGTATTTTCTAAAAATCGTCCAAAACAGTAAACTCAGATTTGTACCCTAAACTTGTTTTGATCATATCTCACTCATTACAATGATTCCATTGCATGGCCAACTCTCACATGTGTACAAGACCCATAGCTTACTGTAAATCCATTAATCTATGCCATTTTTATCATTTCATCATTTGATTCTTTACTGTTTTATACAGCCAACAAATTTAAACAAGATTTTAGCCTTGTTTCTTATAGTTTTTCACCTTTTTAATCATATTTATCAACACCAAATCCCCACATAACATTTTATCATCATATAATCATCATATACATATACAATAGGAAATAAAATACATGATTACATAATCAAAATAACAAGAAGATGGGGAGAACAATCTTTATACCACCATGATGATGTAGGTTGTGATCAAAACATGGATTTTGATGGAGAAACTTGTGCATAGCCAAGACCATCTTCAAGACCACCAATATTCATAAACTCCTTGTGGAAAATCAGCCCCAAGACTCCATGGAAACTCCTCCTTGGATGTTATAATCACCACCAATCAATAGGGTTTCAAAAGGGCTTCAAAATGTGTATGAATAACATGAGATTTTGTGGTTGATTTTGATCAAATGAGGGTGTTCTTGGTGGGGATGGGACGACATAAACAAGAGAGGAGGAGAGAGTTGTAAGTTGTTTGCATGAGATAAAATGAGGAGAGTGGTAAGAGTTGATGGTTTTGATGGAAGTGGCTTACAATGTAAGCTTTAGCTTACATGTGTAAGTAATAAGCTAACACCTTGACACATCAAGTGTTGAGGTGTTGTGTTGTAACCGGTTTTGAGTGGGGGTGGGGCAAGTGTCCCACTTGTCTCATCCCCATTTATTTACGGGTACTCCTCGATTCTAGTTCCCTCGATTTGCGTGCCCTCGGGTCGTTTTATGAAAAACGTTTTTATAAATTATGAATCAACGGCACAAAACGAATCTAATAAAAATTGTCTCATCAAAAACGGAGTTCGAAAACATAAATACGTAATCCTAGGGTTTCCGGTTTAGTCGTAAAGGACGTTAAAATAAAATCGTAAGTCCTAAAATCTTCTCGTAAATTTGTGAGTTTATGAACCAACACAAATTTAAAATCTCAAAATAATATTCACAGACAAATTTATTTTCTGAAATGTCGGACTGTCACCAAAGACGGTGTATGCAAACGTAAGCACATAACGTTGAATCCTCCGGTTTAGACGTAGTCGATGCTACTTTGAGAATAAAATATTGACCATAAATTTGACGGATTGTCACAGCATTTACCCCTAAACAGGATCTTTGTCCTCAAAGATCATCTTACTACTCACTTCTTATAGAGTTAAAGCCATGTGGGTATTTCCTCCACATCCGATCTTTTCTCATAAGTGTAATCTATTACAATACGCGAGTTTCAGCAAACATAACTACGGGAATAAGATCAGGCTTAATGTTGACTTACTTTCTCTATCCATGATGTTCACGGGTTTTTGATGAATGCAACTTTTCACCGATCTAAACATTACTAAGAAGAATTCAGATTTTAACTTGATAGATATTTATCAAGTTCGATTTACGAAATATAATTCACGCAGTTCTTGAGGTCCTAGGGTAGATCCAGCTTATATGGCTTTCAAACCAAATCTTTTACATCACCTCAATGGTCCCATACAATGGGGACTTATATCCCATGATTTGTCAGATCATTAATTCTTTTCTCTAAGGTTAAAATTTTTGGCATAAATTCGCTACCCATCTGGAACTTCAAGATCTACATTTCATATTCACATAACCTCTTGCCCACTACCGGCAGTCAATAATCAGATCCTAATTTCAACAATCATTTTAGATCTCGCGGGTCGGGTATTTTGTAAGGTTTGGTTGGCCATCATAGGAAACCTTAAACCTAAAAGACATGTCCAACTCACAATGGGTGTATGTCGGATGTCTTCATCTCAACTCTTGCTTACAGATGCTCTAATATAGATCCTAACAAGATTAGATCTCGATCCTAATATGATAATTATCAATGATAATCCTTCCAAAGGAAAACGATTATACGGTCTATTACCAAAGGTCAATCATTCAAACATAGAACAATGCTTATAGTATTTTGTATTGTTACTTTACCTCGCCCTTCGATTTGGGGTGGTATATAGTACTCTCATCAAGGTTCGTTCTCTATGATTTATGAGAAAATCTCTAGAAATTCGATGCGAAGCGAGGATCTTGATAAAGATGTTCGATACAGGCACACCATGTTTACATAACTCTTTTGCATTTATCATTAGCGGGAATGATATTAGCAGATTTGGTCAGTCTGTCGACGATGACCCAAATCGAATCAAATTCAGATGATGACCTTTGCAATAGCTAGAAATTTACTAATGTATGAGGCGATGTCTGCCTTCATAATTGCCATCAGTACAACTTCTTCAGACAAAGATACTTTTAGTCATAAATGACATAAATATAATACTTATACTTACAAATTCCAACATAACTATATCTCATAATCCTCTATATTTAGACAATCACAAGTGGTCTTTAAAACATTTAATGCTATAGGCTTCTCAATCTTAATGATTTATTTTAGTCACGAATCCCTTTTTATTATCTATATTATCCTTTTTATAAGCATCGGCTATATTTTAAATTATTTGGCAATTTATTTTGCACCTTCATCATTAAGGAACATGTCCTAATTGGTTCTTTATCTTTTATACATAGTGTGTCAGTAATTACGTTCACTTTCCTGATGATATAATTATCATGTCCATATTTATTCAAAAATTATTTCTTCACATTTTCTGAGTTTTAGTTTCTTCTCAACTATCATCTTTATCCGTTTTACTCAATCCGTCGTCGAAAGCGTCGATAATTATTATAATTAATTAAATAATTATTAGTTAATTTTTATGAAGCGTAACGTAAAAGTTTTAAATTTCTTAGTTCGACCAATTATATAAAATGTTCAAAAATAAATTTGAATTTAATTAACACGATTTTTGTTGATTTATCGAAAATAATTAATAGGATTCGTAAATGTTCGAAAGATCTTTGGTTATACTGTGGTCAAAATTTTCTTAGTTTGAAAAGCGTAAATTATCGTTTCAAATTTCAAGTCATGGTTCAAATGGTTTCCTCAATCCCTTTTAGGTTATCTTAAGGTATACACAAACATTTACCCCTAAACAGAAGTTTAGTTAAATGGTTTGTGTATAAGGGAATAATCCCTTAAAAATCCTTTGTAAAAACATTTGTTAAAATATATTTTCACTTTCTTTTTAGTATAACCCAAAGTCTTAAATGACTTCTAATTTTTAAGAGTCAATTTATATTCCATTATCTATTAATCACATGGTTAAATCATGTAAAGTATTAAGTCTTAAGTCTTATGTTAAATATTCAAGGTACAATTTTTAATTGTTCGGCCAATTCAGGGCAATCTATAATTAATTATTAACTTCATTCTTATTCTTGTAAACAAACAAATGGTCCTTAATGATCACGAGCATGAATTTATCAAATTACAGCCCACACACGTGATTCACCAAATTTATGAATGCTACATGTGTATTAGTCAATCCAAACGACATAACATGAAACTCGTAATGTTCATTACAAGTAACGGATGTAGTGATTGTAATAGATAATCTTTTTCGTAGATGCGAAGTTGATGATGACCATGCCATGGATCAAAAACCTTGTAAATGATCGAACAAATCTTCCATTTCAAGTTATGGATATCGTTTTCGATTGTCAATTTACTCAGTTCACAGTAATCTATAAATGTAAGGAATGATAACACCATAGCTCTTCGTGATGACGAGCTCGGTAGAATAAAATCTTTCTCCGACAGCTCTCTCAGTTGTACGGTAATTCTTTTAATTTAGATGGTGCTGACGTACAGTGCACAAGCCACAGGTGCAGCACCGGAAATATAATCGATACCAATTTCAACTTGCCTTAATGGAAAAAGTCTAGTTAATTCATCAACAAATACCTCCTTAAATTTCAGATAACATAAATGTCTTTCAATAAATTCATATTAGGTTCTTCTAGATGACAATATCTATAACTAGTTCACAACCATTCACGGTATAATTTTAATTCTAAATACAGGATATCATCATCCATCAAGAATTATTTAGTTCACTTTTGATAATCAACATCTTATCATTTAGGGGAATTCTATTCGAGTTCCCATCAATTAAGACAATTTCGTCATGTCATAATCAATCAATCCATTCTACTGGCATTACTAACTTTCCAGTTTTATTGCCGTCGATAAGATGTGAACTTCTCAAAAGACTAATAATAATTCATAATCCCTCACAAATTCAAGGATATCAGGAGACATAATAACTATTAAAAGAGTAAGGTTAACGCATAATCTACGCGATAGGATTTCAAATCAGATACAGACGAAAACATTAACGAATATGAGTATATCCCATGTTTTCATAATTTGAGTACGCATTCGAAAGCTCCTCGGATCGTTACCCAGGTCATTCAAATGAAATTAATTCAAAATAAATGATAGGAACGTCGATACATCCAGTCGGGTATCAACACTCGGTAATCAAATACTTTTCCTAAGAATCTCACTACGGGATAATTGGACAAGAAAGAATTGTCAATTGTCAAATAAGACAAGTTCCACAGATGAGTAAATTCGACTCAGAAGAATAGATGGTACGGGCACATAAGTAGGTGTCCCTAACATTATGTCCTTATTTTTCACTTCTTGCATATCTCAAAAAATTTTAATCTTTCACAATCTTTAAAGAAAATGTAGTGTTTATTTATTAGTTTTATGGTGACTACTAATCAGTCTTGCATGGTCCATTCCAAATTGTATGTAGGCGCGCAACTATATACAATTTCAAGATCAACGATGCAATACTCAGTTCGTCAAAATGTTATCATCATGTTTATAATAAAAACATTTTCATGCTTAATTCTTAAATAAGAATCAAAAATATATTTACAAAGATTTTCTTTGTTATGAAAACAATTAATTTTTCCAAGGTGTTTTATAAACAACTTCATTTTGATATCAATCACTTATAAATCTCACTTTGAATAATCCTTATAGTGATGAAAATTTAATTTTCTCAAAGTATAATGTTTTATTGAAGGTCTACGTAATCATTGGCCTATTCTATATGATTGATGGGATGGATTTAATGTATAAAGATGATAGATTAAATAGATTAATATAAAGAAGATGAGATGAAGGAGATGATGGAGTAGAGAGAGAAAGGAGAAAAGGGAGAGAAGTTAGAGAGAGAAAATAAAGATGGAATTGATTAAGTGTCAAATGAACAACCACCAACCCCTCCTAACATGCTAGGAGGGGATATATATAGCCCACCCTACATGTGGGCTATATGGACTATACATAAACTAAATGGATCACGAGCCCATTACATAATTATCGTTGGAGCGACCGATCCTTCATAAATACGTAAAACGTATTTCCAACAATCTCCCCCTAAGGGAGGTCGCTCCAAGAGAGAAAGTTCTAAATAATCTATATCTCGTGATCTATGCTAACTAAGATGTGACCGAGACTTTATTGGGAAAAACGTATTTCCAACAATCTCCCCCTAAGGGAGGTCACATCTTTTTACAAAATCTTAAACCTAGCATCTATGCTTGAGTCTTCGATCTTGTTCTTGTGAATATGCTTGATGTGATCTTTGACTTTAGTCTTGAGCATGTTTCCTTGCCTTGACCTTGTGCATTCTTCACTTGTGATATTTGCCTCTTCGTGACTTCATGTTCCACATACTTATACTTTTAAATTCTTGAAAGCTTCAGAGTTTGATACAGCGGAAGACTTGAACTTCAGGCTTTCTTGAATTTGTTGAAGTACTAATTGTATGTAGTATAAGCATGTGGTGACGACTTCTTCTGGATTGTACACCGCAATGCCACCTTCTTGTTACGCTGCATAAGACAGTTAGAAACAAATAATATACACGGATGAAATGGCCTTGAACATTTCATTCTAATTCAGTAGCATTTTACCTCCGGTCGGTGAAGACCGTTGGACGATATTAAATATCGTACTTGTGGCAGGTAGTTTCAATAAAGAACCTCCTTGACAAGATTTCGCGGGTAAACCCGTTCTCTTTACTCGACCGTCCAAAGCTGACTGCGAACGTAAAGAGTGAATCATTTGGATAATATTATCCGCATGATTTGAAGCCGTCAATTCATGTTCCTGGAACAAGTGAAGTTCAATTAAGAACCGCACCATCGTTTCTTTCTAGTTGTCACTAGCTTGATTCATATAGAATCTTGCAAGTTACCTACCAAGTGTTGTTTGATGTTAACACTAGAAGGATTTCCATTCGTCACTGTAAATACTTAATAGTATTACTCTCAATGTTCTGGCAAGATCACTAAGATATTGCGTAGAGGCCTGGAACGTGTTTAAATTCATTTAAGAATTAAACCACTGTTGCTTTCCAGTTATCACAAGTTTGATTCATAAAGAATCGCACAAGTCACCTACCATGAGCTTTTTGATATTCGCTCAAGAGGGATTTCCATCTTCATTGTAAATACTTTCGTATTACTCCGATGTTCAGGCAAGATCATGAAGATTTTGCGTAGGACTCTTAAGATCTTTCTTACTTTTCACTGTGTGTGAAGAAGCAAGGAAATATGAAAGTGTGTCCTAATGAGATATTTGATGATCTCAAATGGCTCTAGACTCGATCGTGCATTTTGGATTTTAGTGATCGGAGGCTGGAGAGTAGTGCCACCTTTTCAATACCAATTTATTCGGAGTGAATAAGCCAATAGATAATGTGTTGATCTCCGTGTGATTAAAACAAATACCTTTTGAGAGATATTTGAGTTAGCGGGGAAGGGTTGTGCATTGCATCACTGGGTCCATGATGTCTTTCTTTAATATCGAGAATCATTAACAAAAATGATCTCAATAGCATATGTATTGACCCGGTTTCTGCCTAAAGTTGTAAGGAGGGCTTCTTTCTTTACACCCTTTATCTTTACAATTCTTTTTCATTCTTCAACCCCTTCAATGCTTACCAATACGTCATGACTAGCACCTTGTTGTGATTGTTCCAGTGCTAACTTAAGTACTTGGTCGGCATTCAGCTACGTTCACAATCTTTCTCCATCTTTCCTAAGGACTACTATTTCTAGCTATGGAATGTCCTTGGGAAGATTCCTCCGGTTCTAGAGAAATCATTGGACTTTAACCTATCCTACCATCCTTATGTCACCACAATCTTCACCGTCGTGAATAGAGATGTTTTGGGTAAGTGTATGTCACCATGAAATCCATTTTGAAGTGCAAATCCATTTTGCTCCCCCTTAACATATGCTACAATATCCGAAAACATTTTGCACATGTCGGGATGAGCTATCACGTTAAGTCAAACCATTTATGATTGATCATATCCCATATTAAATCACATTTTCTCCCCCATATTAAAAATATTAACCCAATCGATGTTTTTAATATCAATTGATTTAATAGCATTTTAAGAAAATTTGGGAAGAAAAATGCAAATCCAATTATCTTCATAAATTACACAAGCTCCCCCTCAAATTAATGAGGGTGTGCTGAAACGTAAATTAAATACCTTTTAAACACAAGTGTAAGGTATTTATCACGTGCAAAGATCATATATGATAATGAATTCACAAGATTAACAATTTACGAGGTAGGACCTGAATGATGGAGAACATCATATGAAAGATTCACATGGTTCTAGTTCACGAATGTTGGTCACCTCGTCACGTCCCCGAGAAAATTAATTCCCGTTGTTGAGTCAAAGCTTTCCGGTGAAATGCTTGACTTGATTATGAAAAGCGGGTTGCTATCTGAAATAATAGCAAACCATTTTGAGCATGTTTTAAAAGTTTGAACTTCTGCTCGAACTTTATTTACAACCCCGTGTCATTATTGAATGACATTTCTAGTATCGTAAATATTATCGATTCCAGAAGACATGCTCTTTTTATCAAAACATTTTTGAACACACAATTTTGAAAGATTTAGAAAAAACCTTTTGAGAAATTCTCGAAAAATTGTGTTCAAAGTTTTGAAAAACAATTACTTGAGCTTAAGATGTTGAATATCTTAAAAGCGAGCTCAAGTCCGAGAAGTTGTGAACTTCCCGTTGTTAAGGATAAGTTACCATCGGCGATAAACTTTCCTTTTATCTGAAGGACGAGTCCTAAGCTGACATTTACTTAGAAGTCGTGTTCATGAGCTTCAAAAATTTGACTGTTTTAACGGAAAGCTCATGACCGAGAAAAAGGTTAATTTCTCGTTACGAGGAAAAGTTCTCTTATTTAAAAGATACACTTTCCTTTCTGAGCTTAAAACTTCGAATGTTTTAATACAATCTCATGACCGAGAAAGGTGAATTTCTCGTTAAGAGGATAAGTTATCATAAAAGATAATCTTTCCTTTATTTTAAGTTCGAGTTACAGTCTGACATTTAACTGTAAGTCATTGTGCATGAGCTTAAAAACTTTGAATGTCTTTAATATTAGCTCATGCCCGAGAAAACTTAATTTCTCGTTGTTAGGATAAGTTTATCATCGGCGATAAACTCTCCTTTCTTTGAAGCACGGGTTACTATCTGATATTTAATGATAAACCATATACACGAGCTTAAAACCTTTGAATGGTTTTAGGGTAAGCTCGTGTCCAAGAAAATTTAATTTCTTGTTAAGAGGGTAAGTTATCGTTGCGTGGATAAACTTCTCTGTCTCTGAAGTCCGGGTCGTCGTCTGTCATTTAACAAGGAGCCAAAGTGCATGAGCTTAAAAACTTGGAATGTTTTTTATGTAAGCTCATGCCCGAGAAAAATTAATTTCTCGTTTTTAGGATAAGTCATCATCGGGATGAACTTTCCTGTCTTTTGAGATCGAGTTACAGTCTGTTATGTGACTGTAAGTCCTTGATTCAGCTTAACCATGAATCCCCTGAGACATTTGTTTCTCCGATATCTGCTTCTTCAGCAACCAAACTCTAAGAGTGTCCTTAGTTGAACGGTATACAATGATTGAACCGCTTCGTTCTTTTGGAACATCAACTTTGGTACCTACATTCTCATTAGGAGTTTGTATACTTTTGCATGGGTTAGAGATATCTATTTTAGAAGCACGTGGGGGTTCACGGTTTTCTTTTCTTGTGTCAGAGGTGGCCTGAGGGGATGATTCACTTGTCTTAGTTGGCAAACGTTTCCTTTTATAGAAAACCTTAAGTTCAGGCTTAAGTGATGTATCATCCTTTGCAATTTCCTCCCTAGTAGTCTTAGTAGAATCGGAGACTATCCTAGTTAAAGGGCACTCGTTTCCTACAAGAGTGAAATTTCTACCAGTGGGGCGCCACATTTTACCAATGGGTTTGATTTTTGCAACCCACTGGGATTTAAGTCTAGCACGGGAGTTCACCTCATTAAGCAATTTTTTGATACAAGAGTCATGATTTGCCGTAAAGACACATTTTCTACATGTTTTACAAGTAGCATATTTAATGTCGGAGTAATTCCTAGATGATTGATCGACGCTCCTAGGAGATGACATGCTACGGTTAGCAGTGTTGGGTAATCTAGAAGGCATCTGACTAGGTCGGACATTGCTATCTCTTACATGTGTCTTTTGAATAGCTTCCCTTTGACCAAAATCATGGCGCACAGCAGTTGAACTAGTTCTAGACGTGTTCATTGAACTATTCTTAGAGGAACTAGGGGCAATCATGTGATGAGGACTTGCTAAAACTGATTTAGTCACATTAGGCCTAGTTGGTGGAGTGATTGTTCTAGAAATATGACCCAAATCAACTTGGGAGGCAAACCGAGGTCTCGAGGATAGTGATCGCTCGGATCTAAATGCAGTAGGTTGTCTGACAATCGGTTGTCTGACGAACTGATTTGTAGGCGGTTTCCCCAAGATTGATGGTTTTTCAAGCTTAGTGTCCACACTAGGTCCTTTACTTTTCCTTAACTCGTTTTTCAACGCAGCTATAGCAAAAACCTTTTCCTGTACTTGGGCCTTTAAAGTCTCATTTTCTTTGAGCAAGTTATCTTAGGATGCCAACTTAGATTCAAGCAGTTGAATTTGTTTCAAAAGATTATCCTTTTCAGCTATAGAATCGAACACTTTTTGATCTAATTTTCTTTCAAGAACAACATTTGATTTTTCAGGTTTTTCAAAATATGTTTCAAATTTGTCCGTTTTCTTAGAAAATTCAACTTTGGCATCCTTAAGATCTTTTGATTGCCGAGCTACGATCGTTTCGAGCTCTTTAATCTTGGAATCAGAAGCAGTCAATGAAGCAGTTATAGGATAATTATCATGATGTTTAGCATTCTGAACAATCTCTCCCCCATTATGACTGACATCGGATGAATCAGAAGTGGTATTGCTATCACTCTTTTCCATCCCATGTTTGTCATAATTAGGTTCAGAATGCTCAATATGCGGCATTTCATCAGCATATACATCATAAACAACATGACATTGTACCATGTTTGCAGGCTCTTCGTCATAAACGGGTAAGGCGTCATCAAGAAGGATCTCGTGAACATTTCCTGACGTGCCACTGGTATCATGTTGACCGTCCGATTACGTGCTCTAGCCATCGTTGTGCTCCAAGTTGTCAACCGTATGACCCGTTTCCTCTTGCATCGAAGAGTCTTGCACTCCATTATCATACCCTTGCTGAAGTCGAGATCTTTCATAAATCGAAGACGAGACTGATGTCATGAGTTTCAAAATTGTATCACGGAAGACACGAAGCTCGGTATGTGTATCTCGAAGAAATGATTGGCAAATCACTGAACTTTCAGGCTTGATGATATTGAATTGGAGGAAAGGCGTGAGTTGTGTCACAAGAGCCTTATATGCAAGAGCCGATGCAGAGTGATTAAAGTTTTCACGGTTGAGTTGCTCGGCGAGTTCGGTCAAAGTGGTGAAAATTGAGTCGATGAATATATGACGATCTTGTCCAAAGATTGTCACAAATTCGCTCCCTCCTTGAATCCTCGAAAGGGTGACAAGATGAGACTGAAGCATTTGAAATGAAGTTATACCACTTTCTCTAGCGTTGGCTTGCACTTGATGCAATTCTCCCGTGTTCGATGTCGAATTCAAGAAATCCATTGAAAATCGATGAACGATAAGTGACAACGGGAGAGTATAATTCGACGAGAAATTGAGTTCTCGGGTTTTGACAAACCAACAAAAAAATCCGTAAATGACTCTAATAATTCTCGATAGATGATATATCTCTATTGTCAGCTCAAGAAATTTTTGTCGACTCAACCGTTTGATAAAACAAATCGGAATCCAATACTCCCTTGTCTGACTCAAAAAATAAACCCGTCAACAAATAAATCTTGTCACCTTAACACGTCACTTTGTCACGTTGTCACTTTGTCACGTCACGATTATAACTTAATATCAAAAAGTTTTTCAAAATAAAAAATTTGAAATAAAATAAAATAAAAATAAAATAAAAATAAAAATAAAAATCAAACTAAGAAATGATTATCAAAATAGAATTAATATCAAAAATAAGAATTTTCAAAATAAAAAACGAAAATAAACTTAATATAAAAAACTAACGTTTTATGACCTTTATGAAAATTTTATAACGAAAATAACAAACGAAAATGAAGCGTCATTAACGTTTTATGAAAATTTTTCAAAACCACACACGTGTCTTTAAAACATGTTTCTTGTTTTCTCCGTCAACACAAGATAACGTCTTCTTGTTTGACTAAATTACACAAACCAAAAATAAAAAATCTCTCTCAATCTAATCTCTCTCTCCCAAAGAAAGCTCAAAACCTCCGCCTCCTTGATCTTCTTTCTATGTATACACTCAAAAACCCAGCCACCAAATTAATCAAAACTCAATCTTCCTAAACCGAATCTCACAAACCCACTTTCACTAGCCGCTATTTAAAAAAATCAAACAGTACGAAGATCGTATAAACGAATCAATCAGCAGCTTCAAGATCCTTGAAGGGGTCTCGGGTAGGTCTTGATTTTTGTCTAATCGTAGTCTCTCTCATCTGTCGAGTCATTATGTGTGTTTGGTGTGACCGAGGGTGTTTGTTTGAGTCGAGAGTTTGTTGTCGAGAGTTTGTTGTCGAGAGTTTGTTGGCGAGAGTTCGAGGGAGAGTTTTATGTCGAGTTTGTTTGCGAGAGTTTGTTGTCCGAGGGTGTTTGTTTTGAGGGTGTTTGTTTGAGTCTGCGAGGTGTGGGTTTGTTGAGAGTTGAGAGTCGTGGTGAGATTGAGGGGGTCTTAGGAGAAGTGGCAGTCGAGGGAGTCGAGGGTACTTGGGTTTTGATGGTGATGCGAGAGGTGTGTAAGGGTGTTTTAGTCTGTTTTCGAGGCTGTTGTGAGAGTCCAGAGTGTGAGGGAGAGTGTGAAAAGGAGTCAAGGGAGATGTCAGAGTTGGAGTTTTCGAGGGTGGGAGACTTTGATTTTGGTTTGTGGTTAGAGTCCCGTTATGTTTGAATAAACATGCTTCGTTCGAAACACGTTCGTTCGGAACAGTTTCGTTCGGAACAGTTTCGTTCGGAACAGTTTCGTTCGGAACAGTTTCGTTCGGAACAGTTTCGTTCGGAACAGTTTCGTTCGGAACAGTTTCGTTCGGAACAGTTTCGTTCGGAACAGTTTCGTTCGGAACAGTTTCGTTCGGAACTTGTTCGTTCGGAACTTGTTCGTTCGGAACTTGTTCGTTCGGAACTTGTTCGTTCGGAACTTGTTCGTTCGGAACTTGTTCGTTCGGAACTTGTTCGTTCGGAACTTGTTCGTTCGGAACTTGTTCGTTCGGAACTTGTTCGTTCGGAACTTTTGAGCACCCGAAAATTTTCTTCACCCGGAACTTTTGGGTTTGATACGGAACTTTAGGATCAGTTTTGTTGGGACAGAGTTAGACAGAAAGATTTGGACAGAATTGACAGTTGACCAAAAATTGACAGAAACCCAGATAGAAAACTTATAAGAATGATACTAAAAATAAAAATAAAATAATAAAAAAATATAAAGAAAGACTGTTGGACAAAAACTTGACAGTAAAATAATAATAAAAAAATTGATAAAATAGATAAAAAATTTAGAAATTGATAAAATTGATAGATTAAAAAAAAACAATAAAAAATACAAACTTTTTATGGAAATTGATGATTAACAAAAAAAATTTGTGATTTTTATATAAAATAAGTAAATCAAACTTTTTATAGAAATTTGTGATTAAATTTGTGATTAAAAACAATAAAAAATACAAACTTTTTATGATTGATAATGAAATTTATGATTTTTGTATATAAAAATTTGTGATTTTTATCTAAAAAGTAAGTAAATCTAAAGATTTGACATGATTTAATTATAAAAAATACAAACTTTCTAATTTTTAAGCATGATTAAATCAAAACCCACCAAAATCAAAAAGAAATAAAAGCAAGAATAAACCAATCAAACCTTGGCTCTTGATACCAATTGAAGGTCTACGTAATCATTGGCCTATTCTATATGATTGATGGGATGGATTTAATGTATAAAGATGATAGATTAAATAGATTAATATAAAGAAGATTAGATGAAGGAGATGATGGAGTAGAGAGAGAAAGGAGAAAAGGGAGAGAAGTTAGAGAGAGAAAATAAAGATGGA